>JAFEMH010004310.1:0-216583 GCA_022495995.1 Adenophora triphylla var. japonica | reverse complement strand
AAATTCACTTTGATCTCAACTTTTATGTTTCGACTTGTGAGGGAGATCGGTGTAAAAACATACGCTTAGGCTTTTATGACACGAACTAACTTCAAAAATCAGCCAAGGTCTTGGGCAAAGTGTGACATAAAGAGTGCATTGTTACACGGGCTAGGATAGGGCACATTAGGGATGACCGTGCGCACGAGAGGCGCATAGGAAGGCCAATCAAGTTTGCGGTTGAACTTGGTGCCCGGGAGTTAAAAGGGTTGTAGTGTGCGAGTGTACATGGGTAACAGTCTTGGCGCGTAGTGTGCGGTCACTAAATTCTTTTACGAGGTAAAATAGAGATTTTAAAATGTGTTTTAAAGAATTTATAAACTGATTCAACATATTGCATAGAAAACCAATTATGAACAAAATATGCCTGAGAAACATGTTATGATTTCAAAAGAGATGAAAAGCTTGACACATTTTTATTTTGAAAATAGTCCAATGTTTGAAAATCGGAGTTTGTTTGAAATTTCTTTTTTGAAAATAAAAATGCACGAGTAACACGAAGTGATAAGAAGAAAAAACACACACATGCAGCAAAAAAGAGGAAGGAGTAAACGAAAGTTTGAT
Source organism: Adenophora triphylla var. japonica (assembly GCA_022495995.1). NCBI lineage: Eukaryota > Viridiplantae > Streptophyta > Magnoliopsida > Asterales > Campanulaceae > Adenophora > Adenophora triphylla. The sequence continues at coordinate 215,980 of JAFEMH010004310.1, read as the reverse complement.
TCCCTAGCGGAGTCGCCGGTGAAATTACAGAATCGCTAGGGGCGGCGAGCGGTTTTGATTTCACGGAAGAGAGAGTCGCCACACGCCATTTTGATTATGAGCCAAAACTTTGAAAAAGGCTATTTGAAAGGGGTCATTTTTGATTAGGAGCCAAAACTTAGGAAAAGGCTTTGAAAAAAGATCGTTAAGTTCGGAGGAGTCGGGTTACGTTTCGGGAAGAGTAAAATTGAGATCACCCAGCGCCTCGTATTGTGAGTCTTTCCACCTTTCTCAAGAAAAATTATCAGCGTGTGTGTGTTCACTTGAAAATGAGTTTGAACCAGTGACAAACTTTTGATAGAAAGGAAGTTTGAATGACAAACTTTGATTTTGAAAAGGAGTTTGAATGGCGAGTTTTTAAATGCGTCGGGCATTATAACGTTACCCTTTTTTGACAAAATGACGGTGAAGGACAAAGTTTGATTTTGAAACGGGCATTATAACGTTACCATTTTTTTGATAAAATGACGAAAAGGCAGGCCTTGAAGTAAATGACGATATTGAAATGACAATCGACAAGTCAATTTCTTAACTCGGACGTTAAAGGTAAATACGATCAACAAACCAAACGGTTTAGAAGGTAAATGACAGTATTGTATTGACGGTATCAACGAACCAAACGGTTCGGACGGTAGAAGTGACAATCAACGAACCTAACGGTTAGGACGGTAAAAGTGATAATCAACGAACCTAACGGTTCGGACGGTAAAGAGAGATATGTAATTGATAATATCAATGGATCAAAGCCGGTCCCGGACGGTAAATAACGATCAACGAACCAAACGGTTCGGACGATGAAAATGACGATCGACGAACCAAATAGTTGGGACAATAAATGACATGATAAATAAAAACGGGTCAATATCTCCGTTTTAACCCTAAATCACTTTTCTCGAAGGAGAAAAGTGATAGAGAGAGGATCACTTCGAGACCCGTAGACAAAGTTTTGTCTACATTTTGAAGATTTTAATCGGATCAGAAATAGCGTAGGACGCGTAAAAAGAGATGAAACGAAAGGTTGAGAGTGAGAGTGTTACCAATGGCTCGATTTCGGCTCTATCTTCCTATGGTACGTGTTTGAAAGGTGTTTAATGAGGAGAGAAATTATGCTCTCATGTAGGCATAATTTCCCCTAGTTAACTCTCATTCACACTTGAGTTTCCGTCGATTCGCCGGTGTTTGAGCATGAAAAGGGATGAGATGTCGAATGGGGGCTTGAGGTAAGAAATCTTGGTCATCAAAATGAAGGAGGAGGTTGCTATTTATAGCCAATTTCAAGGTGCAAAACAGGCCGGCTGGCCAGTCCTTCAATTTGGAAGGCTTTTGGATATTTGAAGAATTGTTGAGACTAATGGGCGATCATGTAAAACAGGCCGGCTGGCCTGTCCTTCAGTTTGAGGGTATTTTGGTCTTTTCCAGCCTTGGATGGGATTGATGGGCTCGTGCATGTGTTCCATGTGTCCAGCTTAGTCACTAAGCAAAGCCATTTTATTCCATTGAGCCGAGTTTTAACTGTTTTTTAAATAAATATCCAGGAATAAATGTTGAAAGCAGTCCCAAAAAGTCCCGAAAATTGCGTATTTTGGAAAAGTGATATTTTCAAGTATTCGAACGTGTGTTTGATACACTTTAATTTTGAATGCTGGGACAATCTGGAAAGTCTCGTTAAGCTGGGAGAGTGTGAGTTAACGATTTATAACGATCCGGATTTGGGTACTTACACGACCTTTCACGGTCAATTTCCGATCTCGAACCTTTCACGGTCCAATTTTTAATCCACGACCTTTCACGGTCCAATTTCCGATCGACCTTCCACGGTCCAATCTTTAATCCCGACCTTCCACGGTCCAATTTCCAATCGACCTTTCATGGTCATATATCTAATTCACGAACTTTCACGATCCAATCTCTATTCTCAGCCTTCCACAATCCAATCATCCATCACAACATTTCACGGTCCAACTTTGATCCACGACTTTTCACGATCTCATTGTTAGGTTTTGGGGTTACAAACGCAGCGGAAGAACTTAGAATAACATAAAAACCCTAGCCCATAGATCCGTCTAGCATAAAGAGATTAGAAAATATGAAATAGAATTACACACCTTGAATGCGATTTAGTTTATCAAAATAGATCTAAAAATTCAAACCTAGAATTTTTATGTTGAATCTTCTATCTTCCTTGTTCAACCTTGGTGATGAATCAATCAACGGAGATCTTCAAGCCTTAGGAGATAAATCATCCTCCCTCTAATGGTTATCCACACGCGAACGAACCAAGAACGTTTTTGTAGGTTTGCTAGATGATCCTCTTGATTATTAAATCAATATTCAATAATCAAAGCCAAAAAGAATGGAATAATTTGGGAGCCTTTTGATTCTTAATCAAGATCCAAAATCTAGAGTTTCATAAACCTAGAACAATGATGTGAGGAGAGAGGATTTATGGCTGCACAATATATGTATATATATATCATATATAGATTCCTAATCATATTAGGTATACAATCCTTGTCAAACTAAATCCAATCCGGCCAAGGAAACGCGTGCGGTCAAAATTCGCTAAGGGCACGACTCGTGCCACGAGTCGTTCCGGCTATCACGAGTGTCCCCAAGCCAAAACCAAGTCGTGTCACGATTGGTGACAAAATATGCACTCTTGCTGCTTTAGGAAGCAGTCGTGCCCATGGGCACGAGTGTGCCCCCACAAAGTCAACAGTCAGTCAACGAACCGGCCCTAGATTCCAAAACGCGAGTCATTTACGCCTTATGTCACGCATTCCCCAAACTTTTTCCAATTTTCAGCAAATGATCAATTCGTTCTTTGTGTGTGACCCAAATAGGAATTATATTATGTTGGTAGTGAGTCAAAACATGACCTCACAAGACATAAGTGGTTTCTAGCAAACCATTATATCCTCCCGATTAATATAACATCAAAGCTTGATTCCTCGATAAATCAAATGTCACAATCCCTTTGTCCACGATGTCCAATTGAACATGAGTCATGGTCTATATCAACTCATTCCGTTCAATGCTTTCTCGATTCCGAATATGTTGATAATCCAAATGCATTTGATCTCTATCAAATCACTTGAGTGTGGCCACACATTTCATCAACACTATTCATCGAGGAGCCCAAGCAAACATCTCTCTCAATGAGAGGGACAAATCCCATCTTGACTTATCATTTCTTCCCTACAAGAATCCAATCGTGCCAATATAGCCCTTATTGCTATCCGATTAAAGATAGTGTTAGACTATATCAAACACAATGTTCATCATGTGGAAGACGATGATAATCTCAGGTTCAAAGGATTCAATGACACGACTATAATTAGATTTAATCATGCCAATAGACCATGTCATAAATCTCATAAGTAGGTCATGTCCAATACTTGTTCTCTAGCAAGTATCCATAAGTATAATGTGCATCTCCATGCATATAATCATCTCCATGATTATCCATTACCAACTTATACTAGTTGTTCACATCAACTAGGGACACAGATTCAATATAACAAACATGTAAACATATAATGAACAAAATAAACATGCTATATAATAAATGATAAAGATGATACATAATGGTTCAAGTTTAAACATAACTATAGCCTAGGGCACTACACCAACAATCTCCCACTTGCACTAGGCTCCATCTATGTATCGAATACCCATGGACCTCACATGACCATCATGCTTTGCTTGTGCTAGGGACTTTGTAAGCGGATCCCCAATGTTATCATCGGTTGATACTTTGAATATCTTAACGTCTCCGATCAATGAACTCTCAAATGACATGGAAACATCTAAGTATATGCTTGGATCGGCGATGTGACCTTGGTTCCTTCGATTGCACAATGGCACCATTATTGTCACAATAAAGTTCCACCGGATTAGTGATACTTAGAACCACTTCCAAATTACTAATGAACTTCTTGATCCAAACTACCTCCTTAGCTCATCGGATGCCGCTATATATTCGGCCTTAGTCTTAGAATCGGCAATAGTACTCTGCTTGGAACTCTTCCAATATATCGCACCTCCGTTAAGCATAAACACAAACCTTATCGCGATCGAAAATCATCCTTGTCGGTTTGGAAGCTAGCATCTGTGTAACCTTTTATAAAAAGATCTTCTTCCATCCCTCCAAATACCAAGAACGCATCCTTAGTACTTCTTAAGACTTAAGGATCGTCATGACTGCCATCCAATGGTTCTCACTAGGATCAGATTGGTATAGACTCGTCATGTTCAAAGCATACGAGACGTCGGGTCTAGTACAAATCATGGCATACATGATAGATCCAATAGCTGAAGCGTATGGAACTTCATTCATCCTCTTTCACTCATCAGTTGTCTTAGGACACTGCGTCTTGGTAACACCATGACCCATTGGCAAGTTGCCTCTCTTAGAATTTTCCATTTTGAATCTTCTAAGAACCTTATCAATGTAGGTACTTTGACTCAAACCAATTATCCTCTTATATCTATCTCTATAGATCTTGATACCAAGGATGTAAGCGGCTTCACCCATATCTTTCATTGAGAAACATTTCCCTAACCAAGACTTGACATTCTGAAGCACAGGATTGTCGTTTCCAATGAGTAAGATATCATCGACATATAATAAGAGAAATAGTACTACGCTTCCACTGAATTTCATGTATACACAAGGTTCATCTTCGTTCTTGACAAAACCAAACTCTTTGATTTTCTCGTCAAAACGAAGATTCCAACTCCTAGAAGCGTGCTTCAATCCATAAATGGATCTCTGCAACTTACACACCTTGTTAGAATTTCTTAGATCGATAAAACCTTCGGGTTGTGTCATATACACATCCTCAAGCAGTTTTCTATTAAGGAAAGCAGTTTTGACATCCATTTGCCATATCTCATAGTCATAATACGCAGCTATGGCAATCAAAATTCTAACAGACTTAAGCATGGCAACAAGCGAGAAGTTTCATCATAGTCTACACCATGAGTTTGCCTATATCCCTTTGCTACAAGCCTAGCCTTGTAAGTATGCACCTTCCCATCCATGTCAGTCTTCTTCTTGAATACCCACTTGTACCCTATGGTTTTTACACCTTCGGGTGGCTCAATCAAGTTCCAAACTTGATTATCCGACATGGATTGCAATTCGGACTCCATGACTTCTAACCATTTATCCGAATCGGGATCGGACATCGCCTCTTGATAGGAAGTAGGTTCATCATTCTCAATGACTTCCACTTCATTACTTTCCGACACGAGAAACCCATATCTCTCAGGTGCGAATCGTAACCTATCTGATCTACGATGGACTTGTGGATCTTGAACCGGTTCCACAACTTCTTGTGGACTTGGTTCAGTCTCTACTATCGCTTCCATGTTATTTTCTGGTTCTTGAAATTCTTCAAGATCAACTTTACTCCCACTAGTTCCTTTATTGAGAAATTGTTTCTCAAGAAAGGTATCATATTGAGCAACAAACACTTTGTTCTCATTGCGGTTGTAAAAGTAATACCCTTTGGTTTCCTTAGGGTAACCAACGAAAATAACCTTGTCAGATTTAGGTGCTAACTTATCAGAGACAAGTCTCTTCACATAAGCTTCGCAACCCTAAATCTTCATGAAAGACAAACTAGGTTTTCTTCCATGCCACATCTCATGTGGGGTCTTAGGAGCCGATTTAGTAGGGACTCTGTTCAGTGTGAACGCAGCAATCTCTAATGCATGTCCCCAAAAGTATATAGGAAGGTCTACTTGACTCATCATCAAACGAACCATATCTAATAGTGTTCTATTCCTCCTCTCGGAAACACCATTCCATTGTGGCGTTCCGGGTGGAGTCAACCCTGAAACAATTCCACAGTTTTTGAAATGATTGTCAAACTCTTGGCTCAAATATTCTCCACCACGGTCGGATTAAAGTGCTTTAATAGTTTTGCCAAGTTGATTTTGTACTTCATTTTGAAATGTTCTAAACATCTCAAACGATTCACTTTTGGACTTCATCAGATAGACATAGCCATATCTAGATAAGTCATCGGTGAATGTAATAAAATACCGAAATTCTCCCCTAGCAATGCTGCTCATTGGTCCACATACATTAGTATGTATTAGGCCCAATAAGTCACTAGCCATTTTACTACTCTTAGTGTAGGGTGGTTTGGTCATTTTGCCCAATAAACAAGATTTGCATATCTAATATGATTCATAATCATATTGAAATAGTGTAGGAAGGGAGCCTTACCAATATTGGTTCGTGTCTGTCTTCCGCTGGGGAATAGTGTGTGAGGATGGAATAGTGTTCTGGGACGGGCCGGGATTGCTTCGGGATGTGCCGGTTGTCTGCGGACAGAGCTTCGGCGTGCCTCGGGATTGTCAGGTGTGCACTCGGGCAGAGTTTCGGCGTGCATTGGGATTGTTGGCTGGATTTGGACAGAGGTTCGGCGTGCGTCGGGATCGTCGGTTGCATTCGGGCAGAGTTCCGGCGTGCGTCCGAATTGCCGGTTTGGCTCGGAAAGGGCCGGGACGCCTCGGGAAAGACCAGGCAAGACCTCGAAGTACCACGAGGGGCCTCAGAGTACCTCGAGAGTGCCTTGGGACAGCGCGGGAGCATCTCGGGAGCGCTCGAAAGGGCTTCGGAGCACCACAAGGGAGCTCGGAAGGCCCCGGAAGAAACCGAAAGGGACCGGGATTGCTTCGGAAGGGCTTAGAGGGGGAGCCAGAAGGCTTAGGGAGAGAAGAGAAGAGGATGGTGTGTGAAATGAGGGAGGGGGAGCCCTCTATTTATAGTGTGGAAAAATTTGCAATAAGGTCCGTATGGACCTCCTATGTAATCCAAGATTTTAGTTTTACCGGATTTGAGGGAATAACATGGACTTTAAGGGGATTCAGTAATTATGAGGTTTGGTAGCAAAGAGGTCCATATGGACCTTTTAGCATGCAAAGAGGTCCGTACGGACCTTCTATGCTTTTCCAATTTTTACATAATTCCCAAAAAGTCCTTTTGTGTTTTTTTGTCCTAGAAAGCCCCCCCCCCCTTGGTTTGGTTGGTGGTTTTTTGGGCCTTTGAGGGTTTTTGAAGGGTTCCGGGTGTTCGAGACTGCGTTTGAGTGAGTCTGCGGTGTTTCCCGGGTGCTCAGAAGAGGGTGATCCAGATTGGGGTACTTACACCTTCGCCCTCATGTGCTTCAAAAAAAACAAAGTTCAACTAGGAACTTTAAAAAAAAAGAAAAAAATGAGGCCAAGAACCCAGCACCGCCGATCAGAAGCATGACAGATGGGCGGATTTAAAGCTCGGAGAATGGAAGTTGTCGATAACAAGGGAGCAATTAAAGCAAAGGCAAAAGCATATCATAAGCCCTTAAGCTATATTCAAATTCTTTCTCTCGCGATGAAAGACAACGATCAAGAAGCAATGGAATCGTTGAAGTAGCCGTCAAAGAAATGAATTGTCAAGGAATCACCTCAAGACCCGTGCCTCATCATCCAACCTTCCTATCTGAGCCTTTTCACCAAAGGGACCACAAATGTTCATACCCTTTCCCAAAGCCAAACACAGTTCAGCCAGAACTATGGCGACCTGAGCTCCTTACACTGAGGGAAACATAGGCAACCAAAAACGATCCGGTCAAAAGCACATGCAAATCCCATAAATCCGGTCTCATCAATGACCTCCCCTATACACAGACCTTTCTTTCACACCTAAACAACTTTGATCCGCGACATTGGTTGACTTTCTCCTCATAATTAATCAAGACTTTTGTTCATATCGAGATTAGCGGTTGAGTAACCCGAACATTAACAAAGGATTTTAAGCAATCTTGTAATCATTGTGAATAAAACAAGTTTTCAAATGTCTCGACAAGTCTTCTTTTTCTACGATAATAGGAAAAATAGAGCTAAACACTGTCTTTCTGTCAGCAACGACTTCCATACACTTCTTCAAACCTCTCTACGCTCATACTCTCTCAAAAGAGTCAAACCCAAAACAAGTTTTAAGTGCCTGCATTACACTAGGCATTCACATAAAATCGGGATTCGTTCCCACTTCTCTAAAATGCATCCTTGCAAGTGTACATTACAAGTCATTTCTTTTACATTTTGGTTGACTAATCAAAAAAAAAACGCATCAGATTCACTCCAGGACCTCCACAGAAGACCGGCCCTTCCTCCAAAATGGGGCTTCACCAAGTCATTTCTTCGGACTAGGGCTTTGCCACGCGAAGAGAGTTTTTTCATCTTAAAGGTCTACTTTGAGTTCCAATTTCTGGGGCTTGTCAAAAGTATTTTTCGGCATTGAGGTTTTAATCAGAATTGGGGCTTCTCAGATGCAACTTCGAAAGACAGAATTTGAAAGAAAGACTTTGACCAAGATCCGAGTTTAAATCCAAGATCAGAATTTTAATCCTCATGACACCTCTGGGCAGTAGTAGCATCAAGGACAGTTTTTCCACAACCAAGTGATATCGTCCCACCTACTTAGACAGCCACCAAGATACATTTGAATACATTCCCAGAACGTTTCCGTGCATGCAATCCCTCTCCCAGTAAACCCCTCACCGGACGTCCACATCTGGTACGACGTATGTGACTGCTCAAAATGCCTTGATGACAAGTTCCAAGACATGATAAGGGGCAATTCCCCCAAAAGCAAAAGCATAAAGAGAGATTCGAAGCCGGAGACACTAGCGTGGGTACACTCGAAGAACCCTCTGGAAAGTTCGATTACTACGTCCACTACTCCAACAAGTCTTCCATTTCTTTGAGCAACACAGCTTCAGAACCTACAGGGGAGGGAAAGCCGAAATATCCTGCTGACACCAAAGTTCAGACCTCGGGACACAAGAAAGCCTTAAATCCAGGCAACCCGACTGCCACCAAGATTCATAATCCCCAGAAGGATCAACCCAAGTTCAACTTGTCAAACTTCAGAGCACGAGCCGGCAAAGGAAAGTCAAAATAAACCGGGTACTTGCACTCAATCAATGTGCTGACAAAGGGAGGCCACTGCCACAAGCAACCTCAATGCAATCCTGAGGCACCACCAAAACCTCTACCTCTCAAGAGAAAGACAGGAAATGGATGGCTCGATGACTCCCCTTCTCCCGAAAGAGATCAAGTCTATGATCCCAGACTATACGGCAGCATACTTGCGTTTTGTGAAGAATATTTGCCAAGAGGGGTTACGGAACATTTCCCTTTGGTCTCTGCTCACATCTTCCTGTAAGTACCCAAATCTGGCTCATGCCTTCCGGTTAAGTTTCCCGACAATTCCCCGAACTTTCCTAAAGTTCAGGGGCAATTTGGGAACTTTTCCAAACCTTCCGAGGGGCGAAAGACTTACTAGGAATTAAAATTCCATGTATTCCTTCGGTGGAAATACCCTTCTAGAAGGCAACCTTGCATGATTCTAGAAATATGCTAAGTCATAAGGGATAATGCCGCACGGCTGCATTAGGCAAGAACTCTAGGCCGCACGGCTTCATTAGCTGTTGCCAGAGTGCCTATAAATAGAGACCTCCTCTACTCATTTTAGGGGAGGATTTTCAGTAACATCACTCTGCCAAAATACCACCACGAGATTCCAGTGAGCTGAGAGTGTCAAAAAACCACCTCCCTCCTCTTCAAAGCCTTCCAAAGTTAGTCCTTCCCTAGGCAAACTTCAAGGAGAAAGAGGGACACCACCATTGGTAACCTCTCATCCCCTTTTTCTTGAAATATACCTTGTATTTATGTGATATATTGCTCATTGCTCTCCATATCATTACATACTTGTTTGGTATTTGCTATTGTCATTAAAGATCCTTTCTTTAAGCATGTAGATCATCTTACCCCTATCCCCCTATCACATAGGATCCATGGAGGATCCCACCCAAGGATGAACAAATAAGACCTCAAAAAAGGCTTGTTCTAGGGTAGATCTCTCACATGGTGATGTGAAAAGAAGCATCCTTTGCTCTCAAAAATAACATCTTTTCATATAAAGTTGCATCATTTGCATTAAACATGTTATCTTTGCATTAAAGTTGCATCCTTTGCACTTGAAGCATCATTTTTTCATATAAAGTTGCATCCTTTGCATTAAAAATCATTTTTTTACATCCAAATAGCATCCTTTGCATGCAAAATGTCATCTTTTTCATTAAAAATATCATTTTTAGTTTAGAATGCATCCTTCATGTCCCTCATGGTTGGATCTCTCTTTCCTAGAATTGCTTAGTGACCTTCCTAAGGCACGAAAAGCATAGGAAGAGCATAAAGATCCAATCTTTATACCCTTCCCCTAGTCCCCTTTGGTATTTGATGCATCCTTGGAACGGACCGATGTAAAGATCCCATCTTTACGTCGTTTCTTCCATTAAAGGTGCCATAATCCCTTTAGAAATGAATAAGCCTTGAACCCTATATCTCCGATTATCACTTGAGACGAGCATAATAGTCCCTACACAAGCTAAATCGTCTCAAGGTGTAGGATTGATAGGCTAAGGATATTCTTTTCTAAAGAACCTCATTCTTGGACCATAAGAGAGAGTCCTTCTCTCGATCACACATGACCCAAGGTCAAATAGTGATGATCACAAGTCCAAGATGAGGACGGGATCAAAGTCCCGAACACATAAAAATCCAAGGAATCCCGAGCGATAACCAACTAAATGGTTTATACGTCCGGAAGACAACTTGGAACATTCCCCCCCTCTTTTCAACACATGCACACAAGAAAGCACGCAAGCAAGCACGAAAAATGGAATCTTGGGAGACTTGCTTTGGCAAGGCACCTTGGGTGAACGCCAAACGTTCTTCCCAAGGGGTAACTTAACCTCCGGACCCTAATTCCTTTTTTTCAAAGTTTTGAGGAAATCAAAATGGCGTGGCAAATCCATTTTTCAAATTAAACCGGATGTTTTCAAACTCGAGTGAATCCAAATAAAACACAAAAAAATATTTGGGCCCCCACATTCACACTTCCTACCCTCATAAGCTCAAGCTGGAGGAAAGTTTAGCCCGAACAATGGTCCCCGTAGACGCAACTCCCGAAGAAGTAATCCAGATGATCGACAATATCCACTATGGAAACATCATCACCTTTACAGACTTGGACTTGCCAAAATTTGGGGCTGATCATAACGAGCGGCTCTATATCACTGTCCAGTTGGATGAACGCCGCCTCCGCGTGTACTTGTTGATGGGGGCTCAAGAATGAATGTCTTGCCTGCCAAGATGATGGACCTACTCGACATCAAGCCCACAGACTTGAAGCTTTCGGCTCACACTGTCAAAGCTTATGATTCTACCTCCCGCACATTCTCGAGGTCGCTACCTTAAACATTTGGTTCGGCAAACAGATGATGCCTACCAAATTTTAAGTCCTGGACATTCCTATCACTTTCACAGCTCTGTTGGGACGCCTATGGCTCCACCACATGAAAGCCATAGCCTCCACTCTTCACCAATGTATCAAATTCATGCAAGGAAATGAACTGACAACTGTCTACGGGGATAGCATCACCACCGAAGGGATCTGCACCAATGGCATTCCAATGTTAGAAGTCAAGCATGATGACGATATGGCATCAACTGGAATTAAAATGGAAACTTCCAAGATCCAAATATGCAACGTAGACCTTCCGTTATTCTGTGATAAGATCCCTTCTGCCATGAAGATGATGAAGCTCATAAACTTCATCCCAGGACTGGGGCTCGACAAAAGGTTACAAGGCCAACACCAAGTCATCGAAGTCAAGGACCACAATACAGTCCAGGGGCTCGGTTATGTGCCTACACCTTATGTTGTCATAGAAGACAAGAAGCTCGCCAGCACCAAAGCAGCGGCCCGCAAAAGGGGAACCTCCTACGTCACACCCAACCTCCGACCTTACAGCTTCGACCTCGCTCGCTACTTCGTCAAAGGAATTGACAGTGGAACTGATGAAGATGAGAAAGGATCTGAGGGAAATGATAGCGGAACTAATGAAGATGAGAAAGGAACAGGAAAAGTCAGCACAGAGACCACAGAAAAGATGGGAAAGCTGGCACAGAACCTCAAGTGTTTCAGAGGACTCTAGGCCAATCCGATAAGGGGAGCTTTCCTCGACGTCACTGCAATACCTGGACCAATCACCACCTTCAAAATCTGTTTCATAATATCCAAATCAGCCAAACATCCACGAACCATCCTCCATACAATGCCATATCCATTCTGGGCTCGTGCGACAGTGCAAGTAATAATAACAGTGCATAATAGTAGTAAATTTTACTTGTTCAAGTTTGTTATTTAGTGCATTTTCCATCGTTATTTATTTTTTGATCAATCTACTTGCTTATCTGGTTCCATTAAAATGCCAAAAGTAAAATCAATCATGATAAATACAATGTACAAAGTTTCACCCCAGAACAAGGGCATCCGGAATACAATCAATGTCTAAGACAAGCAGTACATATTGCTTTCTAAGATACAACAGGACTACTCTGAATCCTGCTCATCATCCGAACACTCGACATAATGCACCGCTGCAATAGGATCTGTGGTGAACAGGTAACTCATGAAGTCATCTACTCCGGTATAAGAGGAATGACGACCCCGAGCCTGTATTCCCGAAGGATCCCATGCTCAAAGCCCGAATACGAAGAATGACGGGCCTGCGATCCAGAACTCTCACCCTGCCAGTCAGGAGATCGACCAAAGCTCTACCCCGCATCTATCCTGCCAGCCGTGGAAGCAGATGAGTCCCTAGCTACAGACAGCCTGGAGGGCATAGGCTCATGAACATCAGCACTTCTCCTGGAACTGCACCATAAGTAGTCAAGAAGCCATTGGGCAAAACCTGTCACCCCTCCAGACGTCTGATAGTCAGATCATGGGTACGGCCCGAAACCTACAAATCAGGGAAGCGATCAAATGACAGAAAGAACAGCACAGATGCAACATATGCAGAAAAAGAATACAGTACATGAAATTGACAAGATACTCACAGTAGCACTGGGATCGACTCTATATCGAGGTCTCGCCTGCTCAGGAATTGGAACCATCAGCCGCCTACGGGAACTACCAATGCCCTCATATGCAAAGCGAGTGCGGGGAATCGTAGGATCTCTGGGCGCGAAGCGGTCCTCACCCTCTCTAGCCAGCACCTATGGGCTCCTCAGCCTCATCCTTCGGAAGATATCATAATCAGCGTCCTCGAGGACATTCTCAGCAAAAGGCACTCCTAGCCTACATCGGAGCAACTCGTCCCTGTCCATAAGCAATGGCTGCAGCATAAAGACAGGAGGATCCCTGGGAACCATGGGATCCAATCCTAGAGCATACTGGCGAGACACCCTCTCGTCCAAATACATGATGTCGCAGTGAAGCCCCACCAGAAGCTTCCTCTGGCCCGTCACCTCCCTGGCAGCATCAACAACCGCCTGATCAAGCCGGCTCCACCAAGCCAAGATCACCCTCGACGAGAAGTCCCGCTCCAAAGCCACGGACACCTCCTCATAAGTCACCCTCATGCTTTCCCTCGACCTCCCCGGTCTCCTAGCCTCCTTCTGCCAGGTCAGTATAGCAGGAAACAGGAGAGCATACTCCTCCCTGTTACCCCACCGCTGTGGATGGAGCACCTCATAGCACCACACCTGAAAGACGACAGTAAAGATGTGTCAACTACAGAACAGATACAAACAAGTAAAAACGAGACAAGGAAGAGAAAAAAAGGTAAACTGACACTTTGTATCAGCATTGGGAAAGATGGTTGCTGACAGAGCAAACCATAAGAACGCCCGAGTCAACTAATGGGCTGTCATCCTCTCAGAACCAGCCAGATAGGCATCAATGCCTCTTCTAAAGTGTCCCTCCATCGGACCGTACAGAATACCGGTGCCCATGGCGTCCGTGATATCAAAACCAAGCAGATCCGTAAGCTGCTCCATGGTGAACTTCTCGAACCACTCTATGGGATTGCCCCGAAATGACAACCCTGTAATAGCTGCGAAGTCAGTGGGAGTAATAGTTGCCTCCCCCCACCTGAAGTGAAATGTGTGGGTCGTATCCCACCAGTACTCGCTCAAGGACTCGTGAATAGCCTTGACCCTCTACATCAACGCCACCACTACCATTGACCTAATGAAGCCTCCCAGACCAGAATCAATCACCATCTATCGCGGACTTCTCTCTCCACCCCGAGTCACGTCTGGGAGCATTCCCCACAACTCGCTTACTGCCTCGACGTTCCCCCTACTCTTGGTAGTAGACAAGTCAATCGGCCCTCGCCCCTGCAGGTAAGACACATCAAAGGTATGTTAATACCCAAATAGAGTACGCGAAATGTACATGTCATGAAACAAAATCACATAAATATATCATCATAAAGAAATGTAATTTATCATTCAGAAAAAATCCGTCAAATCTGGAAACTTTTCATATCATTCAGAAAAAAACGTCAAATCCGGAAACTTTTCATATCATTCAGAAAAAATTCGTCAAATCTGGAAACTTTTCATATCATTCCGAAAAAATCCGAAAACTTTTCATATCATTCAGAAAAAAATCGTCAAATCCGGAAATTTTTCATATCATTTAGAAAAAATCCGTCAAATCCGGAAACTTTTCATATCATTTCGAAAAAAATCCGTCAAATCCGGAAACTTTTCATATCATTTCAAAATTACTTTGTCCCGAATTAATACACTTTAATTTTGAAAAACGTACCTAGTCATGGAATTTTTCTACCAAATTTTCTACAATGTCTACCCACACCCTCAATTGCATTAAACAAGAACCAATTTCAACAAATAAGCATAACAAAATCAAAAGCCCCAAATTGGGCAACAAGAAATTCAAAAATACTTACCTTCCTCGCAATCCCCTCCTTGGATTTGTGATTATCTCGAGCTTTGTAAAACTCGGTCGGATCCAAAGGAAGCTCGGTCGCTCGCACCGTCCTCTTGAGCTTCTTCCTCTCGTTATCGGTTCTCCTATGGCGACCTCGTCATGCTAATCTCTCTTCCATAGCGTTAATACTCGAGATTTAGACAAGGGATGAGGTAGAATTGAACAATTTTTTCAATTTTCTCTCTTCTCTCTCGCTGGAAGTGAAAGTTTCTGTTCTTCTTTCTCTCTGTTCGACGCCTAGCTTTAAATCAGTCCAATTTGAGAGACTGGCTGGACGACCTCTTTTACATGATGGGCCATTTTGGCCCAAATGACCATTCAGCCCCTCATCTTTTCAAAATTGATACTTTTGCTCAAATGTTATCATAATTCTTTTACATTTTCGTCCTCTCTCCCGAGGTTAAATTTCTCGTTAGTCATCACTAACGTCCCCTCTCCCGAGGTTAAATTTCGGCCATCATCGTAAGCCTGAGTATCTTTTTCCCCAGCATACAAGCAATCTTCTACGGCCATCATCATAGGCCCATCCCTTTAACAGGAATTAAGCGTTTCTTCTCCGTTTCTAGCCGAATTGTTAGAACGTCGAGCCTTTCTTCTCCGTTTCTAACCGAATTGTTAGAACGTCGATCCTTTCTTCTCCGTTTCTAACCGAATTGTTAGAACGTCGAGCATTTCTTCTCCATTTCTAACCGAATTGTTAGAACGTCGACCGCTTCTTCTCCGTTTCTAACCGAATTGTTAGAACATCGAGCACTTCTTCTCCGTTTCTAACCGAATTGTTAGAACGTCGAGCGCTTCTTCTCCGTTTCTAACCGAATTGTTAGAACGTCGAGCGTTACTTCTCCGTTTCTAACCGAATTGTTAGAACGTTGAGCTTTTCTTCTCCGTTTCTAACCGAATTGTTAGAACGTTGAGCGCTTCTTCTCCGTTTCTAACCGAATTGTTAGAACGTCGAGCGCTTCTTCTCCGTTTCTAACCGAATTGTTAGAACGTCGAGCGCTTCTTCTCCGTTTCTAACCGAATTGTTAGAACGTCGAGCCTTTCTTCTCTATTTCTAATCGAATTGTTAGAACGTCGAGCGCTTCTTCTCCGTTTCTAATCAAATTGTTAGAACGTCAAGCATTACTTCTCCATTTCTAACCGAATTGTTAGAACGTTGAGCCTTTCTTCTCCGTTTCTAACTGAATTGTTAGAACGTCGAGCGCTTCTTCTCCGTTTCTAACCGAATTGTTAGAACGTCGAGCGCTTCTTCTGCGTTTCTAACTGAATTGTTAGAACGTCGAGCGCTTCTTCTCCGTTTCTAACCGAATTGTTAGAACGTCGAGCGTTACTTCTCCGTTTCTAACCGAATTGTTAGAACGTCGAGCCTTTCTTCTCCATTTCTAACCAAATTGTTAGATTGTCGAGCACTTCTTCTCCGTTTCTAACCGAATTGTTAGAACGTCGAGCCTTTCTTCTCCGTTTCTAACCGAATTATTAGAAATTCAAAAGACTTGGACCGTGTTGTTGTAACATCCGTTTGACACAACCGTTCCCGTCATTCCGTTAGATCCCCAGCGTAAGATCTCGTGACCCAGGTTTGGTCTGTTAAGTCTCTTATACTTAACGGATGTGAACTTTCCCAATCGGGATACGTAGGAATCCTTTCTCTAAGGGTCCAGCCATTTGACCGCTCAGGTCACTCCGTAAGGCATCCCCCCAATTTGGGATCCTTATCTTTTTTCGACGACCCCACTTCCTTCGTAAGTGACGTCGCCGAGGGGCTACTGTAAGTATCCAAATCCGGATCGTTATAAACCGTTAACTCACACTCTCCCAGTTAACGAGACTTTCCAGGATTTCCCCGAGCATTCAAAATTAAAGTGTATCAAACACACGTTCGCATACGTGAAAATATCACTTTTCCAAAATTACGCAACTTTCGGGACTTTCCGGGATGGTTTCGACATTTATTCGGACAGTTATTTAAAAAACAGTCAAAACCCGGCCCGACGGAACAAAATGGCTTTGCTTAGTGACTAAGCTGGACACATGGCACATATGCATGAGCCCTCGAGTCACATCAATCCAATCCAAGGCTAGAAAAGACCAAAATACCCTCAAGGCGAAGGGACGGCCGGCCTGTTCTGCATGATCGCCCATCAGTCTCAGCAATTTTTCAAATACCCAAAAAGCCCTCCAAATTGAAGGACTGGCCGGTCGGCCTGTTTTGTACCTTGAAATTGGCTATAAATAGCAGCCTCGTCCTTCATTATGATGATCAACATTTCTTACCCCAAGCCCCCATTCGACATCTCAGCCCTTTTCATGCCCCGAAATGCTGTTGAAACGCCGCCGAATCGACAGAAACTCGAATGTGAATGAGAGTTAACTAGGGGAGGTTCTTCCTACGTGAGAGCATAATTTCTCTCCTCTTTAAACACCTTTCAAACACGTACCCTAGGAAGATAGAGCCGAAACCGAGCCATTGGTAACACTCTCACTCTCAACCTTCTGTTTCATCTCTTTTTACGTATCCTACACTATTTCTGATCCGATAAAAATTTTCAAAATGTAGACAAAACGCTGTCTATGGGTCTCAAAGTGATCCTCTCTCTATCACTTTTCTCCTTCGAGAAAATTGATTTAGGGTTAAAACGGAGATCTTGACCCGTTTTTATTTATTATGTCATTTACCCTCCGAACCGTTTGGTTCGTCGATTGTCATTTTCATCATCCGAAGTGTTTGGTTCGTTGATCGTTATTTACCGCCCGGATCGTTTGATCCGTTGATATTGTCAATTACATATCGCTCTTTACCGTCCGAACCTTTAGGTTCGTTGATTGTCACTTTTACCGTCCGAACCGATATGTTCGTTGATTGTTACTTTTACCGTCCGAACCGTTTGGTTCGTTGATACCGTCAATTTAATACTGTCATTTACCGTCCAAACCGTTTGGTTTGTTAATCGTATTTACCTTTAACGTCCGAGTCAAGAAATTGACTTGTCGATTGTCATTTACATACCGTCATTTACTACGAAGGCCTTTTCCTTCTCATCATTTTATCAAAAAAAAAAAGGGTAATGTTATAATGCCCGTTTCAAAATCAAACTTTGTCCTTTATCGTCGTTTTGTCAAAAAAGGGTAACGTTATAATGCCCGAAGCATTTCAAAACCCTCCATTCAAACTCCTTTTCAAAATCAAAGTTTGTCATTCAAACTTCCTTTCAATCAAAAGTTTGTCATTCAAACTCATTTTCAAGTAACACACAAACACACACACGCACAATTTTCGATTAAGGTAGAAAGACTCGTCAATACGAGGCATTTCAGGTGATCTCAATTTTACTCTTCCCGAAACGTAACCTGACCTCCGAACCTAACGATCTTTTTTCAAAAGCCTTTTCCTATGTTTTGACTCATAATCAAAACGACCCCTTTCAAATAGTCTATTTCAAAGTTTTGGCTCCTAATCAAAATGGCGTGGCGACTCCTCTTTTCCGTGAAATCAAAATCGTTCGCCGCCCTCACGATCCGGGTAATTTCAGGTCAAGATTGGAGATTGGAGGGAAAGGTCGAGAACGGAATGAGACCATGAAAGGTCATGATCGAAGATTGGAACGTGAAAGGTCGAGATTGGAAATTGCACCATGAAAGGTCGAGATCGGAGATTGGACCGTGAAAGGTCGAGATTGGAGATGAAACCATGAAAGGTCGGGATCGAAGTTGGACCGTGAATGGTCGAGATAGAAGATTGGACCGTGGATTGTCGGGATTAGAGATTGGACCATGAAAGGTCGTGATTGGAGATTGGACCGTGAAAGGTCGGGATTGGAAATCGGACCGTGGGAGGTCGGGATTAAAGATTGGACCGTGTAAGGTCGGGATCAGA
Source organism: Adenophora triphylla var. japonica (assembly GCA_022495995.1). Taxonomy (NCBI): domain Eukaryota; kingdom Viridiplantae; phylum Streptophyta; class Magnoliopsida; order Asterales; family Campanulaceae; genus Adenophora; species Adenophora triphylla. The sequence goes on along the minus strand of JAFEMH010004310.1, from coordinate 197,198 downwards.
AATTGGACCGTGAAAGGTCGTGATTAGAAATTGGACCGTGAAAGGTCGAGATCGGAAATTGGACCGTAAAAGGTCGAAATTTGAGATTGGACCGGGAAAGGTCGAGATGGAAGATTGGACCGTGGAAGGTCGGGATTAAAGATTGGACCGTGAATGGTCGAGATCGAAAATTAGGCCGTGAAAGGTCGAAATCGGAAATTGGACCGTAAAAGGTCGATATCGGAAATTGGACCGTGAAAGGTCAAGAACGGAAATTGGACCGTAAAAGGTCGAGATTGGATATTGGACGTGAAAAGTCGATCTGGAAGATTGGACCGTGAAAGGCCGGGATTAGAGATTGGACCATGAAAGGTCAAGATGGGAAATTGGACCGTGAAAGGTCGGAATTGGAAATTGAAGATGGCCAAACGGGCGGCCCGTTTGCCCCAAACCGTTTCTCAAGCGTGCCTAAACCGTCAGTCCGTATCGCGACACGGGACTAAACCCGGCCCGAATTCCCCGTCTAAGCTTGCCCATTTGGCCCGGATCTGAAGATCCACGGGCCTATACGGGTTTTCCTATTTTTTATTTTTTAAATCAGAAAAAATCATAAAAAATATGGAAATAATAAAAAGTAATTTAGTATTAAATAAGCTATTTTTTAAAATATTAACTCACTTAGACATAAGAAAATTAGTTGTTTTATATATATAACAAAACAATAGTTTATACGGTATCAACAAATTAAAATTATTCAAACTAAATTATTTTCTAGGTATAAATTATATCTTTAAGAAAACAATTTAGTTTAAATAATTTTTATTTGTGGATAAATAGTATATATTTATTCTTTAAAAAATAAATTAAATGAGGTAATAATGTAATCAATTTAATAATAGAAACTCTATAAATATTTGTTTCATAATTTTTTGGGGGGAATTTTTATTGTTTTCAAATAGTAAAATTTAAAATTAAATAGTATTAAAATAAAAAGCTTTTAAATCTTTAAATGACATGGTTAAAAATTTAACAAATTCTTCAAATTTAATAAAGTTTTGAAAATAAATATTTATTCAAATCTTCAAACTAACTATAGTTTTCAAATCTTCAAAGTCTTCAAAAAGCTTTAGGTATTCAAAATTTTTATTGCTTTAAAGTGTTTGAATTTGTTGAATTCTTTTTCTTTTTCTATTACCCTTCTCGCAAAAATTGCTCGTTAAGATTGTCTTATTCGAGACTTTAATAATCATCGTCTTCAAGATCCTGGAATGTGTCTTGTTTTCTCAAATCCGCTTCATCTCAGTTCGCAAGGCAAATCAATCTCTCGATAAAAGCGGGTTTGAGTTGGTATCACTTTTACGTTACGACTCTTCCTGCAGCACTAAAAGCAGCCTCCGATGCTACCGTGGACATCGGAGGGGTAAGTAGATCACGTGCCATCACTGAAATAATAGGATAAATATTAGCATGCGATTTCAACCATTGTAAGACATTCAAGTTTTCAAAATTTTCAACATTTAAGGGGTAATATGGGCTTTCAAGGTATTGGTGTAATTCATCTACACCACTTTGAGAACCACTACTAGATGAGGATGATGTTTTTCCTTTTATCATAAAACTCCATCCTTTTTTTAACATTATTGTTGCTCCACTCCCTTTTCTTTCGGATGTTGTGTTTGGTCCTGTAGACACCCCATTCTAAACTGATAATTACATGATTACACTACTCTTCGTCTCTCTTGTGTTTTGATGAAAGCATGTTCGTTTTATCATGTTTCGTTAAGTTTCTAACTAACCTTGTTAGTTTTGGACCTAACTGACTAACAGAATAACTGAAGAGGACAGAATAATCAAATGACTAGTTATCCTGCGCAGGACATACGTGTCTCGCGCGAGACATCCCCTCTGCAGAATGTGCAGATTCACTTCCCTTGTCGATTTCAACCTCTTTTCTTGATAACCCTTATCCAATCCGGGTCTCAACTGAATTTAGTGTTCTGGAACCTTCTTTGGGACGAATCCCAATCAAGTTGAGTCTCCTAATCTTGGTAACCAAGTAAATCAACACCTATAAATACTAGATGACTTTCAGTATTTCGAAGCACACACAATTTATTGGTTTCTCTCCTTGAAAGACTCTTGCAAATCACTCTAAAACAACACCCAAATTCATCCATCAACCTTGTTGATTGACGAATACCAAGATTCAAGCCTAGAATCAAGGCGAAACTCCGTCCAAATCATTTCTCGATCGAGGAAGGACGTTCTAAATTAAATACTCCCTAAACGCAATGTAAACTTCTATATTTTTACTTTCTTCTTCTCAATCCCTCTATTTTCTTTTAGAGTAGTGTAATCCCATCAAAAAGGGTTAGCCTAGAGTCCCTTCAATCCATGGAGGTGATCTCGAAACAAGCAACCCAACATTTCTAATTAAGAAATTAATTAGGGTTTTCTTGTTCTTCTTTATTATTAATTGTTTTGATTGATAATACTCAATTGGCAAGACCAGTCTCCAAATTTGGTGAAATGGGTGCTCCACGACCTTTCCATCCCATAAATTAACCCCCAAACCTTCGAATCTCTTTAAATTATCAAAATGTTTTTTCTTATTGTTTTCCTAAATAAATAATAAGTGGCGACTCTGTGTTCATTAAAATCGCATCGCTACAGTTTGGCGACTCCACTGGGGACAATTAATTAAGAGGGTTAGATTTGCGCATAATTGAGTATTATCAATTTCAGGCTAGTCCCGCATGAGACAACCCTTTGTCTCGCGCGAGACAAAGCCTCTGTAAATCATTCTGTTTTTTGGTTTTTCTTGTTCGTTTTGAGATCCGAGATAAAATTCGAACATACAAGGGAGATCTCAGATTACAGTATTTGCATAGTTCTTTCATCTCAAGGCTTCCCTTAAGATGTAGGACTCAAAATTGTATTTTATTTAAGTAATGTTTCTTATTTAAATTGTGTGAGATTGGTTTTTTTATTAAAGATCGGTCCGTGGAGGATTCGGGAGTTGTAAATTTAATTTAATTCTCTCTCTCTCTACTCTTTATGTGGAACTATGACAGTCTGAGTCTTCCTAAGTTGGGAGAAACGTGGGCAATCACTTGGTGCAGCCATTATCTGTTTTTTCTTTTAAGTTTTCAAAATAAAACTTTCTATTTTACTCTATCACCTAGAATTGACTCTCACACACGTGCACATCATGATATAACTGTCATTGCATTACATACCTTTGATAAAATTCGGGACCCACACTAAGGACGGTTGACGCTAATCACCTAATCACCAATCTCTCCAAAGTTAGATCATCTCACCTCGTGTTTTTAATCCACCTAGATTGTCAATATCGCGAGAAGTCTAGCCGTGAACCCTGAATCAACCACATATCATGTAGATTTGCTTTTTAGGACACTCCGTGACTGATCGGTTTGATCTTGGAGTCTTTGTAATCCCTTGTCAAGATCATTTTTTTTTGTGCGATAAGTCATGAAAAAGAAATCAATAAATTTTCGCTTCGGATTTGACCCTTCGGAAATGTCCCTATGATTGTCCCTTCGGATTTGCCCCTAAAGAGAAAAATTTCTTACCAAATTTATTGCACAAAACTCGATGTTACTTGTGATAACTTCGACCCCTAGGTCCTTAGGTTTGGATTTTGAATGTTAGAAACTCCCAAACGGTTTTTTCGTCCAACCAAAATTAGGATTAAAATCAGAAAAAATGTGACTTCCACTAGTGTTGTCTCGCGCGAGACTACTTGTCTCGTGCGAGATAAATGTTCTGTCTTTTCGTGTTTTGGCCAAAACACGAAAAGCCTTCATAACCCCTATTCAGCCGACTTGTTGGGACTCGATCATAGTTTAACACAGTTTCTACACATCTAGGTTCATCACCAAAGCTCGACACAATGTCTACTTCTCCTTCTGTCACTGAAGCCGAAATCAAGGAAACTAAGGCCGAACTCATCGAAGCCCTGCTTAAGATGGATAAACGAAGTAAGAAAATTGATGAGCAAAATGCCCAAATGACCGCCCTCATGCAAGAACTCCATAAGATGAAAGTCAAGAAAGGAAGAAAGCGAAAGAAGAAAGATAGATCCTCCTCCAATGAAGAGGAATCCTACCCCAAGAAGAATAGGAAAACCAAAAAGTCAAGCAAGAAAGAGGAAGAATCTGATTCATCCTCTTCCTCATCCTCCTCCGATGATGAGGGACATATCTCCAAGGGTACTAAGACCAAGAAGGAAGGTAGTGATGAAACTATTAAGCTTGGTAATCATGTAACTAAGAACTACCTTAAGAAGAAACTTGCAACCCTTGACACTTCAAAGGAATCATTCGTCCTATTTGATCTCGATGCTCTACAACAATCCATCACCAAGTTTCCTCGCAAGTACAAGACACCCGATATTTTCAAGTTTAATGGCACTACTTGTCCTTGAGCTCATGTTGAGATCTACACTTGGGCTATGCTTCCAATGGGCGTTGATAACACGATCTTGGCCCAATGCTTTCCTCAAACTTTGGAGGGTGCTGTAAGGGATTGGTACATGTCTCTTCCTATGACTACAAGGCTTGACTGGTCGTCTGCATGTTTAGTCTTTCAAAGGCAGTTTGAAGACAACTCCACTTACCGCCCTACTAGGATGGATCTTGAACAAACCAAGCAACACGCAAATGAGTCTTTTGCTGACTTCGCTAGAAGATGGAGACTTAAACTTACTGAAATTGTCAAAAGACCTACTCTCAAAGAGCAAATTCACATCTTCCTCCAATGCCTCTGTGATGAATTTCAAGAGAAGCTCACCGATAATTACTTTCCTAGTTTCATTGAACTTCATGAGTCCGGTATTAGGATTGATGACTTCCTAAAAAGTAAAAAGAAGGAAAGTACTTTTCGCTACAACAAGCCCACCACAAGTAAAGATGCTTTAGTCAATACTATTGCATTTAACCGCACCAACACCGACAAGTATTCTGTTGTTCCTCCTCCCGAAAAGAAAAAGAGGCACTATGACAAACTTGAAGGAATCACTCAAGAAGAACTCTTCGATGTGCTTGTCAAGAATGAAAAGAGCAAATCAAGGGAAGGTAGTCCTCCTAGGGATATGGATCCTAATCATGCTCATCACCTATTCTGTAAGTACCACAACTTCACCAGCCACGACACAGACACTTTTCAGCACTTGAAGGACGTCATCCAAGACCTCTTTGACAATGGAGGGTTAGAACATCCCAATGTCATCACCAATTCTCTTCCTCATAATACATGAAAAAGATGAAGCTCCAAGAAAAAATCTACACTTACCACTTTGGGGCTACAACTATCCTCTCCCCCTCTCCTTTGATAGAAGTAGATTAGGTTTTAAATTTCCAAGTATGAACTCGAAGAGTCGATCTATCTTTCTAGTACTTCTCACCTCCTCTAGTTTTTGCCATCTAAACTATCGAGTATGTTTTCAATTTCTCCGTTGATCAAAATCATTTTCTTTTCCTAAACACTTTCCCTAAGGTTGTTCTACCTCATGAGTATCATTTAATTCATGCAAAATAATGGACCCTCCATTCCTTAAATCATCGCAAAAAAAATTAGAAACTTCTAAACGGGTTTAAGAAGAAAGTTATCATTAGAAGGCTTAAGGGCTAAACATTACCCCTACTGAAAGTCAAAGGTCAACAAACGAAGAAAGCCAAAGGTGCTGCTGACAACCTTCATTCCAAGAAGAGTGAGGTTACTCAATTCAAAGCTTTGAGTGTACGAAAAAAAAAACTCTCTCAAGCTTTCATCACCCCCACAACAAAGGTGAAACAACAAAGGCATGAAGGACTCTCCCACAAAGAAGAGGAGTCAAGTGATACCAACAAAAGAAATGAAGATTACTTAACATCCTCTTACAACAAGTGAAGAAGAATTTCAGTTTACCCTTAAGTCATACTAATGATTGACTTTCTTCCCAAACTTATTTAGAAATTTTCAGATGATGCGGTTCATTAAAAGGTAGAACAACTTTTCTAGGTCTTTGAGCCAAGTAGCGTTTCTTGTTGAGTCTAGAGGCTTCCTGTTAGCCACTCTCATACACACTCTTAAAATCCAAGCATCAAAATTGGGGCTTTCTAACCTTTCCTCCCCCAGTCAATCTCTACTTCAACTCTTCAAAATAATCAAATCTTCATTAAGAGCTTTCCTCTTTGCTTCTCAATTTCATCATTAGAGAATACACTTCTCCAAAGAGTCAATGCTTGGATCACCTTCCAAAGAATAGAGCCCGTCTCTCCTCAACTAACTTGAGATCTCATTTCTCTCTACTCAATAAGATTTTCTCCACTGAGTTCTCTTCGAGTTAACATACTATTTAAAAAAAAGACGCAAAAGAGATGTCCGCTAGATTGAAAACCCGAAAGGGCGGTCTAGGCAAAAACCAGGGTGCGTCATTAAAAAAATCAAGGACAAAGGGAGACTATTCTTCAACCTTCTTCATCGAACATCATTCGATCTTCTTCAAATCAAATCAACAAGGAGAGTCTTCTTCAATCATCTTCAAATCAAGAGAGCAGCCTTACAAGCCTGTTCACAAAGTCATCTACCACATTCAAGCAACTTGGGGCTTGAGACAGGAAAGAGACTTGGACATAAAGCCATTACGACAGTCGACAGATTTGTAGTCGTTTGCCTCCTAGAGACACGATTCAAGAGAGAATTAAGAATGAAGATTCGCAACAGGCCTAGATGTGTTCACACAAGGTTACTCATCGAAATTCTATAATAATGAAGAAACAGTACGGTACTCTCGCTCGAGACATCTCCTCTGCAGAATGTGCAGATTCACTTCCCTTGTTGATTTCAACCTCTTTTCTTGATAACCCTTATCCAATCCGGGTCTCTACTGATGAACCTTCTTTGGGAGGAATCCCAATCCACTTGAGTCTCCTAATCTTGGTGACCAAGTAAATCAACCCCTATAAATACTAGATGACTTTCAGTATTTTGAAGGACACAATTTGCTGGTTTCTCTCCTTGAAAGACTCCTGCAAATCACTCTAAAACAACACCCAAATTCGTCCATCAACCTTGTAGATTGACAAATATCAAGATTCAAGCCTAGAATCAAGGCGGAACTCCGTTCATATCATTTCTCGATCGAGGAAGGAGGAGGAAAAGACTTAGAACCACGTTTTAAACCAAATACTTCCTAAACGCAAGGTAAACTCCTATATTTTTACTTTCTTTTTCTCAATCCCTCTATTTGCTTTTAGAGTAGTGTAATCCCATAAAAAAAGGGTTAGCCTAGAGTCCCTTCAATCTATGGAGGTGATCTCGAAACATGCAACCCGACATTCCTAATTAAAAAATTAATTAGAGTTTTCTTGTTCTTCTTTAATTATTAATTGTTTTGATTGATAATACTCAATTGGCAAAATCAGTCTTCGGATTTGGTGGAATGGGTGCTCCACGACCTTCTCATCCCATAAATTAACCCCCGAACCTTCGAATCTCTTTTAATTATCAAAAAGGTTTTTCTTATTGTTTTTCTAAATAAATAATAAGTGGCGACTTTGTATTCATTAAAATCGCATCGCTACAGTTTGGCGACTTCACTTGGGACAATTAATTAAGAGGGTTAGACTTGCGCAAAATTGAGTATTATCAATTTGAAGCTAGTCCCGCACGAGACATCCCTTTGTCTCGCGCGAGACAAAGTCTCTGTAAATCATTCTGTTTTCTGATTTTTCTTGTTCGTTTTGAGATTCGAGATAAAATTCGAACATGCAAGGGAGATCCCATATTACAGTATTTGCAGAATTCTTTCATCTCAAGGTCTTCCTTAAGATATAGGACTCAAAATTGTATTTTATGTAAGTAATGTTTCTTATTTAAATTGCGTGAGATTGATTTTTTGATTAAAGACCGGTCCATGGAGAATTCGGGAGTTGTAAATTTAATTTAATTTAATTCTCTATCTCTCTCTCTCTCTATCTACTCTTTATATGGAACTACGACGGCCTGACTCTTTCTAATCTGGGAGAAACGTAAGCAACCACTTGGTGCGACCATTATCTGTTTTTTCTTTTAAATTTTTTTTAAAAAAAAAACTTTCTATTTTACTCTATCACCTAGAATTGACTCTCACACACGTGCATATCATGATATAATTATTATTTCTCTTCTTCGTTTTGAAATAATTTTCTACTTTTTATTGTTATGGATACGAAAGTATTTTATACAATAATTTTTAATTAAAATAATTATATTATTGAACTTTTAAAAATTGTTAATTATAGTATTTGTAATGATGCCGTAATAATAAAAAAATGTCCACCCCTGCAATAATTTTATGCTAAAATAAATATATGGACTAGTTCGTTGCGATACATTTTCGTAAAATAAAGTCACAAAATGATCAGTAGTTCACAGAACCAACATAGAGATATTACTCCCTCCTCCATTCTTTAATAAATGTCGGGAAAAAATCAAATTTAATTTTAATAAAAAACCAAATTTGATTTTTTTTTTTTTTCAACATTTAACAAGGGAGTAATACTTAAAAGTTCACTAGTTCTAACAAGTTTTCAATCTACATAGGAGTATTTTCCAAGTGCAAACGTCTACGAGTTCCAAGTAAGGTCAATTGCACTTTTGTATCATTAAGTTTTCATGCAGTTGCAATGTGATATATAATGTATCAAAAGTTGCAATTTGGGCTTTTATATTCACACTTAGTTTCAATCCAATATAAAATTGGATATATGTTAAAGATGATGGACGGAAGTTAACAACCATTAACAAAATTGACGGAAATGTTAACTAACTTTTTCAAGAATTGCACTAGCCACCCCTAAAACTCAACAATTTTTCATTTGGCATTTTGACATGCGAAAAGTTTTCTAGTGTAAAAATATAGGGGTTAATTTAAAATTTCTAACCCCATCATTAATTATTCATTAATGTTAATAAACAACCCCACCAACATCTAACCGCCATCACCGTCTAACCATACCACTGCCCCGTCACCATTTCAACGGTCACCAACCACCATTAACTTCAAATAAAAAGCCCAGAAAACTAAAAAGAAAAAAAAAAACTTGTGAATCAATAAATCTTAATTATTAATCTCGAAACAGGAAAGACAGACCGAATCATCAGAATCATATACTATATTGCATGAAGAGCAATTCCAAATCCTTTGTACTTGCCTTTCAAAATGAGTTACAACGAAGGCCTCTATTAAATATATGAAAGAGTGAGAATCCTCATGTAATCTTAACTCTCCAAAGACATGTAAAAGGGTAAGTTTGATAAGTAAAGATTTAGATTTATTATAGAAAAAGATATTGTTTATATTAGTATATATCTTTTATTTATATAAATATCGTTTTGAGTATTTTATTTTAGTACTAACAATACTAATTAATTTGTATCTATTTTAGCGTCAATCTATTCCTTGTAGGCTACTTCGCTTGATTAACAAAAGAGATTGATATAAATGATTCTCCCGTGGATGGATATATAAGAAGATCATTCAACAAGGAGAATTCTCACACATTTAAAAGTTCTTGAGAGAGACAAGTTCATTCAATAGAGTTCGACTCAAAGAGTGCTTTTATCTTTGTTCATTAGTTGATTAGGCATTGCTTGAGTATTTTCATCTTTGTTATTTCACTAGTTAGGTTTTGTTTCTTTAATCAGATATTTTAATGGTGAAATCCTTTTTAGCCTTAAAGCCTTATTTGATGTAGTTGAACTGGTAAACTTTTAAATTTTCTGTCACTACAAGAAACAGGCTTATTTACGGCGGTTAAAATCCGCCTTAAATACTACGCGCCCCGCCGTATATAGTATTTACGGCGGACTAGCCGCCGTAAATAGACCCCCGTATAAATCATCGCCGTAAATACTATATACGGCGGTGACCCCGCCGTAAATACTATATATGGCGGATTTACCACCGCCGTATATAAATGAAATACATACGTATATTATGGCGTATTTTGGTGATCTTTATACGGCGGTATGTGTAACCGCCGTAAATAAGAGACGAGTCGTCCTCTCCGTAACGAGTCGTCCCAATTGCACCCCCACCAGGTTCCCTCGTCCCCCCGTTGTAGACGAGTCGTCCAAGCCATTTTATACGGCGGATTTAGTCGCCGCCGTAAATACCTTAATAGGGACGACTCGTCCACCATGGCACGAGTCGTACCATTTACACCCCCTACTGGTTCCCTCGTCCCCCCTTTGGGCACGAGTCGTCCCCAGCTTTATACGGCGGATTTAGTCACCGCCGTAAATAAGCCTATTTTATTTTTTTTTCCCAGCTTTGTATAATTAATTTTCCCCCAAAAACATATTCACAAAAACCAAATTCAATCTGTACACACACAAATAAAACCTGTATATAACCAAAAATACACAAATGCAATCAATATTTACAATCTACATATTAACACAATTAATGTTGAATGTATCCAGACATAATAATCATTATACAAAAAAGTTATTAGTTGTTGAATGTATCCAAAATACACAATGTCTAAAATCCATAACACCTATTCATTACCGTCATTTCCACGTCGTTCCATCCAACAACGTTTCAATTCATCAATTTGTTGTTGTAACTGTCGGCGTTCCTCCTGAAGTTGTTGTTGTAACTGCTCCTGAAGTTGTTGTTGTAACTGTCGGCGTTCCTCCTCATTTTGTCGGCGTTCCTCCTGAAGTTGCCTTTCAAAATCTGCTCTGACCCCCGTCACCGCCTCCAATACAGCTGTCTGAGAAGTTGGGGATTTACCAAACACCTTAGTTATTTTAAGACCGCCTCCCATACATCGCACTCTCCCGTGGTCATCAGGGCCCATCATACCAACAAAAATATTTTCACTTGGCGCCAGAGTGGAAGAGTTTTGTTGCTCCTGGCGACTCCTCAATTGCATCATTAAGCGTTTCTTTGTAACAAAAACAACATGTTCAATATAAATGTTTTAACTTTAATTAATATTATGAAAATGAAGTTAGAAATGAAAAAGTATTCTATAGAATAACAAAACTGAAACAGAAAAGGTTGAAACTTTAACTTACAATCATTTGAGTGGTTTCTTGATCTGCGGGTGTTTTGCCCGTGCGCGTATGTATGAAAATGCTTACGCGATCAGTTGGTAAACCCTTGTCGTCTCTCTACAATTTATAATAGAATCATTTGACCAAAAAAATATATTTATATACGATACAAAAAGAAACATTAATTGAATTGACAACTGAGAACTAGATTGAACGATGACAAACCTCTTTGATGACTTTGGGATGGGACGTTTTCGGTCCTATTCGTGCACGATTGCTTTTCTCGATTCAATTTATTTGTTTCTGATATTTCCTGGAAAAAAAAAGATAATATTAGTATTAATTTGACTACTTATATAAGACATTCACGATAATAGATTGAGATTAATTTGAAATATACCCGAGCCTTGTTCGTACCCCACATCGCAACAAGTGCAGCCCATTGATCCGCAACGCACCCACGGGGTGGGTGAGCCAATGCGTCTTGGTCGGATTCATACATCTTATAATGAGATTTCAACTGAGTAATATTCATAACTGAGTCAATATTCATAACAAAGTCATAACTAAGTAATATTCATAACTGAGTAATACTTATTATATGCTTGTCTCACCTGGTATTTCCAGTCACGCCACGCTTTACCGAGAGAAAGAACCATAACCGGGTAATACTCCGGAGGAGCATTTGTATTTTCCTATATACACAATTCAACAAAGAAAAAAAAAATTGTTAGAGAATCATAAGACTTTTGACTACGTACTAGAGATTTATGTAAGAAATATGGATTACAACTTACCAGAACGTCATTCCATACGTTATTTATGCACTCATGGTCCATCTGAGACCACTCTCTAGTTAATGGGAAATGTTCCCCATTTTTAGTAAAAATTCCTATCTGAGTAGCTAATTTTGCCATTTCCCCACCAACTGGTTGACCATAATTATTTCATATTATGTTCAATCTCTCTTTACCCCATTTGGGGGTTGGTTTTGCCAGCCCTCTTCCTTTAGGGTTCGAGCCCTGACCTGGTAATAAATTTTTCTTTGGCGGCATATCTGTCATATGACAATTCAATTATAGCACAAAAATTGGATAAACCAAGTAAAGGACCCAAAAAAACAGTCTTATAATATATGTATAAGACCTATAAATTTATTATAGGTCTTATGTATCATGTATAAGACCTATAAAATGCCTAGATAATAATAAAACAACAAGTATTTTGGAACAAGTTTTAACCCCTAAAACAACAAATATTTTGGGACATAAAGAGTAAATAACATACACAAACACCAATAGAACTATAGAATTGTGGCCAACAGTTTGGCTGAACAACAACAGCAACAACAACAACAACAACAACAACAACAACAACAACAACAACAGCAGCAACAGAAACAACAACAGCAACAGCAAACAGTAACAGCAAATGGATGTGGTCTTTTGTGATAGCTTAAGACAACAAGCACGGAACAAGGATGGTAAAACAAGAGGAAATACACCCAACACAATGGACTCATTGGACTATGAAGCAGTAAGGATGGTAAAACAAGAGGAAATACACCCAACACAACAGATTATATACAAAAAAGAAAAGCTGCAAAATATTAAGGATTGTATCCAACAAACTAATATGTAATCATCAGAATGGAGCAAAATAACCAATGTAATAGAGGCGACAAGTTCTCAACTCCTTGATACGCTATCAGAAGAGAGAGAATAAAATGTGTAGACAAGAGGAGGCCCGAGAGTTGTAGAAGAACGGGTCTACTTATGTATATTTTCTTTGCCTTGCTTTCCTACGTAACTATCCAGGCAAAAGAAGCAGAATCTATATGAACATGTATAATATTTTTGACGTAGGATATTAACTTAACTACAAGGACAACTAGGAACATCACATTTTTTCAGAAAATAAATAAGAAATCATAATTTCCACATAAAACAGTAGGTGAGTGACTCAAACGCACAATTCAAGCATTATTGTATCATGTGTTGCTGGAAGAAATGCAGAAGAAGCAATGATAAAGAATGCAAGAAATTCAACTCTGCTTTTGTAGCCACTACTTTGGCATAATAAGACTCTTTGGAAAGTTACTTTACTTCATGTTCCCAGAAAAAGTTACTTTACTTCATGTTCCCGCGGGTACCAAATCGGTGGGGAAGCGAGGCGGGGACATCCCAAAGTAAAAATTGGATATTCATTTAATATATTCAAATTTCTACAGGCATCAAAGGAGTACCTGAAAAAGCAGATGACGGAGGTAGAAAGTAAGAGCTGCTGCAACAAGATCCTGTAGGAAATAAGAGTTTGATCAAAAGAAGCAGAACAAATACATATTACAATTAACAATATTAATATTCAATTCAACCATACAAAATAACAAGTTTGATTGAAATATGAAACATAAGTAATAACATTGTCTTAGTAATAGTAAGCAAATAAGATCTAAACAAATACATATTACAATTAACAATATTAATATTCAACCATACAAAATAACAAGTTTGATTGAAACATGAAACATTAATAATAACATCACAATAATAACATCACTGATGAGAGCCGGAGGTTTGTCCCACGATAGTAGGTCCGATGGGAAGAACGCCTGCGTGCACGAGCGGTGGCTCTCGAATGCATCGTAGTCAAATAATCCTACAAACCGGCTCGTAACTACGGGGCTCACCTCGCATCGCCCAAGCCTCCGGTTGCGTATATCGGGCTCCCAAAATGGCGGTTTCATCTTCCAACCCCTCAAAACGATCCCGCACCTCCCCCATCTAGCATCCTCTAAAGCCCGTCGACTGTTCCCGAACGATAACCTCCCCATCTAGCATCCTCCAAAGCATGTCGGCTCTGCTCCCGAGCGATCCTCGATCGCTCTGCTCCTCCAAAAATGCCCTCATGGTATCCCACCGATCAAAAGAGCCTGCCGGTTTGGTTCTGCTCTCCTCCACGACCACCCTGTCTCTCCCGATCCTCCTCTTCCTGCTCCTCATCATCCTCCTCATCAACGGGATCCATTTGATCATCAACACCGGCATACGCCAATGCTCGGCTGTTCACCACTCGGAAACGTGGCCCCTACCCTACAACGGACCGTCCTCCCAGGAGTACCATATTCAAACAATAAAGACCTGTTATCCGTCGCCCTCCGGTCCCTCACAAACTTGTCATACTGCACTAGCCGGTTTCGAATAAAAACTTCGTGCCCCCATCAATCTCATCGCCTCGGGTTTTGGTTCACCCACACAAGCTTGAGCAATCAATGTGATCATCCCCCAATTGATATGTTTCCCTTTTTGGTAAGGGCAAATGCCTCACATCTCCGAACAAAAATATCAACCCAATCGGGAATCACTGAAAACTCCTCAACCCCGTTCGCAAAAGGTTTACCATAGCCACATTCAATTGAGCGGGCTCTCCGTTTGCCAACCAAGACATAGATAGACCTCGTAAAATAATTTCCAAGCCGGGTAAGAAAGAGAGGAAGCCCTAAGGTATTTTTTTGCAGGGCAATCCTGTGAGCTCCGAAAAGAAAAACAAGTCCCCCATCGGCCTCGACCCAGTTTCCTCTCGGTGATCAACCCCAAAGATTTCCCTCAACCGATCATAAGTCACTCGATAGGCTTCATCATTCATATGAAACCGAATAGAATTTTCTTGTGACCCTTGCCTACCTCCAACGTTGAAAGGAACTCAAGTGAATATCTCAAATACGTAGTGGAGTCTTCCCCAGGAAATTACCTAACCCGGCTTGCATCATCAATTCTGTTACTAACGTCTCTAAACCCAAATCCCTCAACACCGGCAAATGAAGGAAAGTGGTGACTTGAAATTTCCTACCCTCCAAATTCCGCCTTTTTTTTTTTTTGAGCGGCGGTCAATTGGGTCAATCCCATAAACGGCGTCAATGATGCATTAGGGGAAGTGGGATCATTTGGGACTACGGGCGGCGGGTTTTGTCTACCCCTCTTGTTGCTACCCCCTCTACCGTCTCTCTCCTTAGGAGGCATATTTTCAACACAAAAACCACCTATATATAAGACGGAGAGACACAAATTTTAGTAATAACATTGTCTTAGTAAATAGTAAGCACATAAGACCTAAACAAATACATATTATATAGAAGTAACAATATTAATATTCAACCATACAAAAATAACAAGTTTGATTGAAACATGAAACTTAAGTAATAACATTGTCTTAGTAATTAGTAAGCAAATAAGATCTAAACAAATACTACTCAAACTAATCATCATCATTATCGGCCATATCAACATCATCATTATCGGTCATATCAACATCTAGGTCATTGATATTAGTAGTTTCAATCTCGACCCCATCAACTCCCTCTCGCACCCACGATGCTTCTTCGTTAGCAACATTTTCATCCGCATTTTGTGAGCAAAATGGTACCAATTGTGGAATCGAATCGAAACTTGTTTATCATCATTTGAATATATGTCGAAAACTATCTCTTGGTGTAATCCTCATCACAACTTTCCAATCACTTTCTATAGGATCTTTAACATACCAAACTTGCTCAGCTTGAGATGCTAATATGAATGGTTCATCACCAACTCGATTATCCTTATACAACTTGTGATTGAAGTTTACAAGAGTAAATTTTTGCTCATCTTCCATCTTGCCTGTCCGGTTATCAACCCAATCACATATGAGGACCCAATGCAAGACTCGTAATTCTTTCGGGCACTACATCTTTCGTCGTGCATACCTTTTATAAAAAACAAAATTTAATAAGAAAATATTTAAAACGATAAATTGAAACTATTATATGAAGGTGGTTTCATACTTACATAATCCTTAAACCAGCTAACAAACTTATCATTATGTTCTTTCTCTATAAGATGTCGTTGATTACGAGGTAGTGTCTCCCTCAAATGTACACGATGCATTACGAGGATTGAAAATATGAATTAAGTATTAATTTGAAATATAAAAGATATAAGGAATGTAAGCCTCATGTAAGGAATCACTTACTCTAGGTATTGTTCAACATCTTCGATTGAAAAGCACATATCTATGTGCTTGTACTCGTGTGATGTAATCAAGGGTAATTACCTCTTCTTTTCCTACAAAGCGGCCTAACTCATCACCTTCATCATCATTTCTTCTAGGACGATTGGACTTTGTCTCAATGTCATCCAAATATTGCGTACAAAAAGTCATGCATTCTTCACCCACAATTGCCTTAGCTATGGCGGCCTCGGGATGGGCTCGATTTCGAACATATAATTTTAATGTAAGTAGAAACCTACAAAAACATTTACTTATGCTAAAGCAGATGTAAAAAGGAATTTAACTTTTTTCAAAGTAAATTTAATATGGATGTACCTCTCTACCGGATACATCCAACGAAATTGTATTGGGCTCCGCTAGCAAGGCCTCCTCGGCTAAATGCACCGGCAAGTGCTCCATAACATCAAAGAAAGTCGGTGGGAATATTTTTCGAGAGCGCATAGTGTGACGGCCATCCGATCTTGTATCTTTTCGAGATCGGCAAGTGTATTCACCTTTGAGGATAATTGCCTAAAGAAATTTGCCAACTCAATGATGGCTTTTACAATGAAGTAGGCAACGCTTTTCGAATGCCTAAAGGGAGTAGTTGTTGGAGCAAAATATGACTATCGTGGTTCTTAAGACCCCAAATAGCTCTTTCCTCTAGATGTACACAACGAGATATGTTTGACGAGTAGCCATCAGGGACTTTGACTCCCTTTAGAACTTTCAAGAATGTGTCTTTATGCTTCTTACTCATTGTAAACTGAGCCGGAGGCATAATATCTTTGCCGGATGGAAGCTTTTGTAGATGCAATGGTTTCCGAATGTTCATCTCTTTTAGGTCTTTTCTTGCTTTATCATTATCTTTTGATTTCCCAGCATACCTAACAACAGAGTATGTAGCACATTATCACACACATTTTTTTTAATGTGCATAACATCAAGATTATGACGAACATGATTATTTGCCCAATATGGCAACTCAAAGAAGATACTCCTCTTTTTCCAATTGTGACACAACTTAGGAACCTTTCTTTTCTCCAACTTGGCTTGTTGCTTCTCACCCTCTTCTCTTTTCCTCTTTTTAATAACATCTTCTATTTTATACTCTGTTTCCATATTTTCAACTTGTTTAAGCAATTTTGTTCCAAACAATAACTTGGGCTTATCTCTCACTTCATGAGTACCATCAAAAGAGCCTTTATCCTTACGAAAAGCATGACTCCTAGGCAAGAAGCGTCGATGACCAATATAACAATACTTGCCACCATGATCCAACCATCGTGCTTGAGGTCTCACATTGCAACAAGGGCAAGCATATTCACCTTTAGTGCTCCATCCAGACAACATTCCATATGCAGGAAAGTCATTTATTGTCCATAATAGTGAAGCTCGTAAAGTAAACAACTCGTTCCTTGATGCATCATAAGTTGATATACCATCTTCCCACAATTCCTTCAACTCATCAATTAACGGTTGGAGATACACATCTATCTTGTTGCCCGGCCCTTTTGGGCCTTGAGTAAGCACCGAAAAGAAGAAATATGGCTGTTTCATGCATAACCAAGGTGGAAGATTGTATGGCATAAGCACAACCGGCCAAGTACTGTGAGATATAGTCATTGTTCTGAAAGGATTAAATCCGTCAGATGCTAATCCCAATCTAACATTTCGAATTTCACTTGAAAATAATGGATAACGTTCATCGAATTCCTTCCACGCACGAGAGTCTCGCAGGATGCCTCAAAGCACACCATCGTCTATTCTTTTCTCGGCATGCCATCTCATGAGTGTCGCGGTCTTAGATGACCAATACAACCTTTGCAACCTTGGCTTTAAGGGAAAATACCATACTTTCTTCATCGCTACCTGCTTGGGAAGTTTATTCTTGCCACTTGTTTCCGCACCTTCACCACTACCCCCTTCTTCTTGTTGCTTATATCTAGAGGCTCCACAAATTTCACATTTAGTAAGTTTTTCCAGTTCATTTCGAAACAACATACAATGATTAATGCCCGCGTCCCACATTTTATAACTAAAACCCAAATCCAAGTCATCTTGTACGCCTCACGATAGGAACTTGGCACTTTCGCCGACCGAGGCAATGCCCTAATGAAAATTTTTAATAAAGAAGTAAATCCCTTATCGGTCACTCGATAATTAGCCTTCCGGTGCATAAGTTCTAAAATAAAGGAGAGTACGGGAAACTTATCACACCCTTCCCACAAGGCTTGATCAGCATCTCTCAAAAGTCTAAGAAACTTTGCGGTGGATGCATCTGATTGTACGATTTCTTCAATTCCTGGCTGGTTACTATCCGGCATACCCATCCCTTCATGTACCATTCGCCTCATACAATCTTGCACGCCCAATTCAATTTCAATGCCATCTTCAGTTGTCCTATCATTCTTACGCGCCGAAATGTACTCTTCCCCGTGCCTAATCCAATTCTTGTAATCTTTTTGAAATCCCACTTTAATACAATGTGATCTCACGGTTGCACGGTCTTTTTGGTAACGATTTGCGCATTTTTTACAAGGACAATATATTTCTTTAACACCAACAGACTTTTTTGAGAATGCGAAATCGAGAAAGTTGTCAACCCCAGACAAATACTCATTTGAAATTCGATTATCCAAATCAATCCAACTTTTGTCCATATATGACTTGACTTGATATTTTTAAAGTTAAAATACAACCTATATATAAGACCGAGAGACACAAATTTTAGAATAAAAATAAACTCATAAACAAACATAGTCTAAATATGTACAACTTTTGGCTCGATATAGATAATATACATTGTCGGAGCCTAGCCTATTAGTCGAACTTGGGCCCATGATATAGTATAACCCTATGACAACATTCATTCGTTCTCTCTCACAAGCCCCCCCCCCTAATTGAGAAGCTAATTTAAGGAACTAGGTTGATGTGAA
This sequence comes from Adenophora triphylla var. japonica, assembly GCA_022495995.1. Lineage (NCBI taxonomy): Eukaryota > Viridiplantae > Streptophyta > Magnoliopsida > Asterales > Campanulaceae > Adenophora > Adenophora triphylla. The sequence continues at coordinate 178,200 of JAFEMH010004310.1, read as the reverse complement.
AAAGAATATGCACATGCAACAAAAGATTTGGAACTATTTTTAGGAACTAGGTTGAAGTGCGCAACATTATTTTTTGTGTAGGGTCTACGAAGGGTACTATCTTAGGAGAGCGATGGTAATAAGACAAATTTAACCTTGTTTTGGGTATTTATTTTCTTTAGACAAATTGAGCACATATAAACACCAAAAACCATAGCAAATACTAAGACTATTGTCCGTAACACCAATGGAGACTTTTTGGGAGGTTTTATAACGAGCGTATCCTGCCATGGAGAGAATGCCTATATGTTAAATTACTGATAAACATAAATCAGAACTTATAATAACTTCATACTTGACATTTAGATCAAGTAACAATCATGTCACACAACCAAACAGCCAGTTTAAAATAAAAATTCTGGAAAAATAAAGGCCAATCTCAAAAACAAAAACAAGGGTTTTAGTTACAATATGTAATTTAGTAAAAAAAATGAATAAATCAAGGGCAAAGGTAAGCTCAAATGCTTAAATAAATCATAAATCAAGGAAAATGTAAGATCAAATGACAGTATGAGAGGTAAGCCAAATAAAAGAAGATAAACAGCTACAAAAATCAATCTAGAGCCAAAACGAAAAAGAAAGATAAATTTCTTCAATTTCATCATTCTTTAAAGCATACCCAGAACCAGAATCTGATAAAACACAATGTGGGTTTTCAAACCCCATTCCGAAATCGCAAAACCCCAATTTCAAGAACATGCAAACAGCTACAAAAATCAATCTAGAGCCATGAACATAGAACAAAATCGCAAAATCAAAAATTAAAAGTAATTAAATACGCTATACCTACCTGATTTTGGTCACCGGCGTCGGATTTTCAAGCCCTAGCTATGGAGGAGAGAAGCTCTGTAGGAGAGAAAGGGAGATGGAGATACCGCGAAACTGAATAGGGAAATTTGGGTTTCCCGGTATTTAATAACATTTACGGCGGATATTGTACACCGCCGTAAATAATGGTATTATTTACGGCGGACGCGTATCAACCGCCGATAATAAGTACCTATAAACGGCGGCTACTGATATACCGCCGTATATAACCTCGATCCCGTATACGTACACGTTCAATATACGTACATTACTTATTTACGGCGGACGCGTCCGCCGTATATAATAGGTATTTACGGCGGTTGTTCATACCGCCGTATATATAATATATAAACGGCGGACGCGTGTTCGCCGCCGTATATGGGCGCCGTAAAAAGTCTCCTTTCTTGTAGTGTGTGTTATTCATTTATTTTGCTGCAATTATTGGTTGTGTGAACAGTTATGTCTCACGTCTGTACACACATCTGATTCTTTGAATTGTTGAAACTCATATTCCTAGATACACTAAAATTTCAATTGGTATCAGAGCCAACACTTGACTTCACTGAGTGTTGATCCAAAAAGTGTAGTCAAAATGGAATGTCAGAATCACCAAAACAGACCTAAACAGCTGCTTCTCCCACTTGCATGAAGCCAATCCAGTTTGACCATGAGATCTCCAAGATAATAGTCTCACTATCTCTGGGTATTAGAATAGTGAAAGCTACTCCAATAATGTATTTTCCACAGTAAAAAATAGGTGGATACATTTTAGAGGCCGTGCAGATTGGATTATTGCTCATTGACTTCTTGTGGCTAGTTGTGTCCCCAAATGTAAATTACATCGTTTGCCACATTTATACTGAGATTGGACCTATCACATGTGTGTTTTGCACCATTTTAGTCATTCTTCACTTTAGGTCATATAGGATGCCAAGTAAATATATTTTCTTATTTATTTTCAATATTAACAAATTCTTCGAGCTAACATGTTATTGTTTAACGATATCATTTATCAAGTGTTATTTAGGTCTAATCATACAAGGAGAATGTTTTGGACATATGCAAAGGGTAAATGTGGAAAAGATATGTCAAACGGACCTATTTGTTATCATAGGATTTAGACAGAATTGTAATTCCATCTTAATCCATAATTATTTGGTGGTTATCCGTGCGAATTTCAAGGGGCATGGACTCTAATTACTCATCATCACTGTTGTGCCGCCCAAGCTAGGGTTATTGGTTTCATATAGGCTAGAAAGTCCTATTTGAGAAGGATAGGGGGAGTTGTAGGTATAAGTGTGAGTCACATCCAACCGTCACCTCTTTACTCCCTTTTTGCACTCTTTGCAAACACACGCACACCACCATATTTCTCTCTCTCTCTCTCTAAAACTTCTCTGCAGATCTTGAACCTTCCACGGCGATATGTTCAACCTGAGGTGCTTGATAACCACCCAATTTCAATGATTCGACTGGAAGATGTTGTTCAACAGCCAAAATCATCTACAGGAATCAATGCATATATTCCAATTCAGGAGGAAACAACTCAAAGTGAAGCTCCAACTGTGGAACCCTTTGTTCCACATTTTCCATCTACACCTCTAGTGATTGACCCTGTCTTTGCTACGTTTGCTCCAATGGCGGACACATCTGTCCAACAAGCTCCACTGTCGTCCCCTACATCAACTTCAGTAACATCTACACCGGTGGAAACCCCTATTTCCAAACCTTATTCTCTAAAAACCAAGAAGAGGAAAGCCCCTAGTTCCTCAACCAAAGTGAAGCGCCAAGCAAAAAGAAATCAATCCATGTTGCTACTTAATCTCTTCAAAGGCTTAATTGACCTAAGAAGCTATTTGAGACACAATTAGCCCAGCAAAAGAAGCTGCTTGGAGGAAAACCCTCTACTGATATTCACTTGGCAGATGAGGAAGAAAAAGAAGACGAGGATGACACCCCATTTAGGGTTGTATGTAGGTCAAAGATATGGCTTCAGATGTGCCCACATCCATTCGGACATTCACTAAAAGGGGTAAAATTATCTCTTCCTCTACCTCTAATATCTCTGTGAACCCTTATTTTTATCCGAAAGTGCCTTTGATAGGCATGATTTGATACAAAATAAAGAGTTAATTTGTGAGATGAAGAGGGATAGGTAAAACTTTGTTAAGCTAGGGATGGTGAGATTTGTTTAGAACAGAGGTCTAAGGCAAACTGTTGATCACCCCAAACCCTTTTACCAAAAGTTGGTCTATGAATTTTATGCTAATCTGACCAAGAGTTTGTCCAATCTTGCTTCCCTTATGTTTGAGACTGCCTATGTTAGGGATAAATTTTTTCCTTTCTCCACATTTGTTATCCATACCTTCTTTTGGTTAGAAAAGGTTGATGATTAGGAGTGTGATATCTCTGAGAGTAAGATTGTAACCACCCTTGCCCATGAGAAATTAAATGTCTAGCCTGCTAAGCCAAAAGATTTAGGTAGTGGTTCCTTCACCTCCTTTTACTGCTTCCTTCATCTTCTCCTCACTGCAAACATGTCTCCTATAAACAACAAAACCACTGTAACTAGGGTGCAAGCTAATCTGTTGTATAGACTGGGTTCTGGGAAAGCAATTAATTTTGGAGTCTTTATTTTCAAAAAGATTTGCAGCTACTGTGAATCTCCCTTCGAGAGTACCCTTCGAGAGTAGTCCCTTCCATATCCATCCTTATTATCTCAGATTTTAGTGGCTCAAGGGGGTGAAATCCAAAAAGGGTGAACCTAAGGTGTCTGAGTTTGAACTATTCAAAGAGACCAAGACTCTCTTGGATAAGAAGCAAATGCATGTTGACTTGCCTTTCAGATATGAGTTTGATCCTTCTGCAGACACTCGGGATGTGAGTCAAGATGTAGCCATATCTGAACATAGTTGCTCAGTTAGAAGCTATGGATGCTGATAATCTGATCTCTTAAGCTCACTACAATGCTCTGCAAGCACAACTGATGTCATCTCAGTTACATACTGAGAACTTTAATAAGCTTAAGGTAAACCTCCAAACTTGGATGGCTACACTTTCTAGTCAAAAAGGGGAAGATGAATCTGGACACAACAATGAAGCTGGAAATGCCACTGTTGAGAGACCCGAAGCTGAAAATCCACAGGGCACAAAACAAGATGCTTGAAGTGCAACCAGTTCAAAGGGAGTTTAGGGTTTTATTTGTTATTATGTTGAACAATTTGGGTCTGTAATAACTACTATAATTTGACACCTGGTATTTTATCTTTTGTTGAATTGCAAGTTTTTTTATACCACGTTTGTATACAGTTTTATGTGTGAATGTGCTTACATATCTTAGCACACATCTAATTCAGGAGGAGCTAAGTATAAGATTTGATTACTTGAGTGCTTTATTTGCAAAATCTTTGTTTTAATCAGAAAGTCCAAAATAGGGGAAGATTGAAAGAATGAGAATACTCATGGAATCTCAACTCCCCGAAACCGTGAAAAGGGGTAAGTTTGGTAAATGGAATTTTTGACTTTCTTTAAAGATTTAGATTTATTATAAGAAAGGATATTTTTTATTTATATAAATATATTTTGAGTATTTATTTTAGGACTAACAATATTGATTGATTTGAATCTCTTAGTGTCAATTTTTTATATTCCTTGTAGGCTACTTCGCTTGATTCAAGGAAGAGAATGATATGAAGGATTCTTCCGTGGATAACTATATAAGAAGATAATTCAGCAAGGAGAATTCTCACGCATTTAAGGGTTCTTGATAGAGACCAGTTCATTCAATAGGGTTCGACTCAAAGAGTGTTTTTAGGTTATGTGTGAAGTTGTGTCTCACATCTGAACAGATATCTATATTTCATACAAGTTCCTTGTTCTCTATTCATAAAGAATCACTTTAATTAAATAAGGAAGTCTATTTGTTTGTTCAGTAGTTGGTTAGTATTTGCTTGAGTATTTTCATCTTTGTTATTTTACTATTTAGGTTTTGTATTATTGTTATTTCACTAGTTAGATTTTGTATTTTTGTTATTTCACTTGTTAGATTTTGTTTCTGTAATCAGATCTTTTAATAGGGAAATTTTTTTTAGTTTTAAAGTCTTGTTTGCTGTAGTTGAATCAATAAACGTTTAAATTATTTTTGTTATTCGTATATCTCACTGCAATTATTGGTTGTGTAAACAGTTGTTTCTCACATCTGATTCTCTGAATTATTTAAACACATATTTATAGCTACACTAAACTTTCAGTATAGATGATTAAATTGAGATTAATCGTAAAATGAAATGGCAGTGTTAAATATATATTAACATGTAATGGAATGAGGGACGTGATTTTGGTATTGTTAATATTGTAACTACTTCATAGGGATGACCAACCGGAACCTCAACCGACCTGAAACCGTTATACCGCCACGAACCGGAACCGGTCGGAACCAGAACCGCCTCGATCGGAACCGTTTGAAACCGTAACCGGATGTTTGGCGATCCGATTCCGATTTCTACTTTTGAAAAACCGTGAACCGGTGGTTTTGAACATCCTAAACCGGAACCGTTGAAACGTTGTCAAAACCGTCAAATTCGTTAAAAATTTCGTTAAATTTGTCAAAATATAGCCGTTAGAGTACGGGGTATGTGGTTAAATACAAAATATTTTTTTTTCTTAACATATTTTCTCAACTATAAATACCACCCCCCCCCTCACCTCACAATTTTTTCACACAAAACACTTATCTCTCTCTTAACTTTCTATAACGAAATTCATTAATTTATTTGATTCTCAAGCTAAAATCATAAACTAACTCTCATTCGTTCAAGCTTTAGGGTAAAATGTATATAAGGGGTATAGGTATAAGATTTAGTGGTTCGGTTTAAAGGTATATATGTGATTTAGGTATATGATTTAGGGGGTTAGAGTATGGGGTATATGGCTAAGGTAGATGAATTAGGGTTTATGATATGGAGTATATAGTTGTGATTTAAGATTTAGGATATAGGATATATATATATGATAATAATGTAGATGAATTAGGGTTTAGAGTATAGAGTATATGATTTAGATTTAAGTATTAGGGTATAGGTATATGTGAGATTAATGTAGATGAATTATGTTTTAGGGTTTAGGTATGAAGTATATTATTTAGATTTATGTTTTAGGATATAGGGTATATATGAGATTTAGGTAGATGAATTAAGATTTGGGGTATGGGATATGAAGTATATGATTTAGATTTAAGGTTTAGGGTATATAGTTAATGTAGATGAATTATGTTTTATGGTATGAAGTATACTCCCTCCGTCCCAATAGTAGCTGTCCAAAATTTAGGTTGCACGCAAATTAATAAAATGAGGGGGAAGAAAAAATGTTGTGAGTGTAATTTGAAAATAGGAGAGAGAATGAGTGGAGGGAATAGTAAATTATAATGGTGTTGTGAGTATTAAAATAATGTAGGAGAGAGAATGAGTGGAGGGAATAGTAAAGATTTCTTTGCCAAAAAAGGAAAGTGGAAGCTATTAACGGGACACCCAAAATGGCAAAATGGGAAGCTACTATTGGGACGGAGGGAGTATTATTTAGATTTAAGGTTTAGGGTATAGGGTATACATGAGATATATGTAGATTAATTAGGATATGGGGTATGAAGTATATGATTTAGATTTAAGGTTAAGGGTATATGGTATATACGAGATTTAGATATATGATTTAGGTTTGATGTATAAGATTTATGATTTAGTTTTTCCTTTATATACTTTCATTTGTTTAAATTTTTTAACATTTTTATTTACCTTTTTGTAGAAAAATTCAGTAATAAAAAAAATCTAAAATATTATTCCCTAGTCAATAAAAATATATATATAAATAAAAAAAATAAAGGGTAGCCCGTCCATCTTTTCTTTTATATACTTTAATTTATTTAGTTTTTTTCTATCTTTTTTTATTTACCTTTTTGTAAAAAAATCACTAATAAAAAAAGTCTAAAATATTATTTTCTAGTCAATAAAAAATTAAAAATAAATAAATAAAGGGTAGTCCGTCCCTCTTTTCTTTTATATACTTTCATTTGTTTAGTTTTTTTTTTTAATCTTTTTTTATATACCTTTTTGTAAAAAAAGTCAGTAATAAAAATATCTAAAATATTATTTTCTAGTCAATAAAAAATTAAAAAATAAACTAAAAAAATAAAAGGTAGTTCGTCCCCTCTTTTCTTTTATATACTTTCATTTGTTTAGTTTTTTTTTTTTTAAACCTTTTTTATATAAATTTTTGCAAATATTTTCGGTAATAAAAAAATTCTAAAACATTTTTTTCTATTCAAAAAAAAAAAAAAACCGTTGAATCGCCAGTTTTGAACCGTGAACTGTAAGTTCACGATTCGGTTCCAGTTTCCCCTTTTCCGAAATCAGCGATTTTGAACCGAAACCGGAACCAAAATCGTAATTGATCATCCCTACTGCTTCATGTCGGCATGTCGTAGGCTAAAACGGCAAATGTATCCGTCATTAGTTTACAAATACTCATGTTCTGATCAAAAATAAAAATGAACATTTATTTTTAGGCATTTATCAAAAATAAAAATAAATATTTATTTTGGGGCATCGTATTCTAATTAAAAATAAAATAAACATTTATTTTCAGGTATTTATCAAGAATAAAAATAAATATTTATTTTGGGGCATCTATCAACTTGTGCGATCAAATAATGAGGTAAGTCATTGATCCTCCTTATTAAAAAAAAAAATTTTTGAATGTAATACTCTGAATGAATGTAGACTAAATTGATGATTGACTCTGTGTAAAAGTTTCATGGGATAACTTTTTCAAAATAAACCTCATAGTCATAAGTAATCTTCTTTTTGTACCAATAAATAAATAAGTTATCTTCTATAAGATGGTTAATGTAAGGGGAGGTGTCAGTTTTTTTCCCCTAGAACAGGGGGTATTATATAAATTATCGGCACTTTTACTTGGTTTTATTTCAAACTGGTTAATGTAAGGGGAAGTTTCTGTATTTTTCCTCAAGAGCTGGACAGGCCGGTCCTGTTAAATTTGTAACATTCAGACTAACTTTTTGGATGAAGCCCTCTCTTTGAAATATATAGGAAAAATTCCTCTTTACCCACATTTATCAAATCATAACCCAAAAAAATCCAATCCAAATAAAAAAAGACAACTCCTCTTTATATTCCAAATCAAAATTCCTTTAAACCCCAAAATGCTATTTACCGGACAAATTGAGTTAAGACGCCGTTAACTTGCTGTTTTAATTTGATTTTCCCCTCCCCCTTCTTCTTCAATCAGGCCCGCCTCCCTTTTTCCTCCGCAATGATCCGCGTCCCATTCACACCCCTCTCCGGTGCAAGTCGGACAGAGAGAGACGCAAGGGGATGGGGAGATGCGGCAGACTGAGATCGGTGGTATAGCGGTGGTGGCCAATCGGCTTAGGACTTGGAAATAGGGAAAGAAGGTGGCGGTTTGGGTAGAGAGAGGTTGGCCAAGGTGAAGTAAGGGATTAGGTTGAGGTTTTGGTAGGGAGATCGCCGGTGATTGGAATCGGATTTGGGAGAGGAAATGGGTGAGGAAGACGATGGAGTTGGAGGGAGTGTTTGCGTCTTGAATTTGTTGAGAGGGAGCGGTGATGTGCGATGGAGGTTGGAATAGAGGACGGCAAGGGAGATTGAGGGGGAAGGAGGAAGAACGGCGTTGTTGTTGTTAGGAGCGACGGTAGTTGGCGGCTTAGGATTTGGAATACGAAGGAGGAAGGCAGAGAACGGTGGTGAAGAGGATTGAGTTCGCCGGCTAATTGGTGGTTAAGGTTGAGTTTGATTCCGGTGGGAGAGAGGGGAAATGTTGGTCTCTGTTTTTTCTATTTATTTTCAAGTGATTATTGGAAGATTTTGGTGTTGGTTTGCCCGCTGGATTCCTTGATCCTCAGTCTTTTGGTTGAAATGTTTGGTCTATGTTTTTTCTATTTATTTTCAAGTGATTATTGGAAGATTTTGGGTTTATTTTTGGTGATTAAAAGGATTTGAGAATTTTGTTGTTAGTGGTTGTCTCTAATCTCAAGTATATGTATGAAATTCATCATCTTTTTAATAAGACTCGCTTATTGCTTTGTATATGATATTGCCAGGTCCTATATCAGTTGCTATAGGACCTATTAAAGGGCTTACAGCTTTGTATACGATATTGACAAGTCCTATACCAATTGCTATAGGACCATTCAAATGTCTTATAGCTTTGTATATGATATTGACAGATCATATAACAATTGCTATAGGACCAATTAAAAGGGGTTATAGCTTTGTATATGATGTTGCCAGGTCCTATACCAGTTGCTATAGGACCTCACACAATCTTAAACAAACGCATTAAGACATTTGAATGGTCCTATAGCAACTGGTATAGGACTTAACAACATCATATACGAAGCTATAAGACCTTTGAATGGTCCTATATCAAGTGATATAGGACCTCAAAAAATCATATACCTATGTTATAAGACATTGAATGGTCCTATAGCAACTGATATATGACATGACAACACTAGTAAATGCAACAAACAGTCAAAATTCAACCATACTCCATCAATTTTATTGTTGGTGAGTATATGTAGCTCAGTTTGTTTCTCTTCTTCTTCTTTTTCTCTCCGTCCGTCTCATAATAAATATAATAATAATCCGTACCTTGATATTTTTTTTATCTATTTAATTGAATTTGTATATGATGTGGCTAAGTCCTATACCAATTGCTATAGGACCAATTAACTGGCTTATAGCTTTGTATATGATATTGACAAGTCCTATACCAATTGTTATGGGACCATTAAAATGTCTTATTGCTTTGAATATGATGTTGTCAGGTCCTATACCAGTTGCTATAGGACCATTCAAAGGTCTTATAGCTATGTATATGATATTGACAGGTCCTATACCAATTGCTATAGGACCATTCAAAGGTCTTATAGCTATGTATATGATATTGACAGATCCTATAACAATTGCTATAGGACCAATTAAAGGGCTTATAGCTTTGAATGGTCATATAGCAAGTGATATAGGACCTGCAACTTGATTTACAAAGACGGGTATAGATGAGTAACAAAGAAAGTGATGAAAAGTAAATAAAATTGAGACGGAATGAACATCAATTATTCATCAAAAAAATCAAAAATTTTGAGTAAAAAAATATTCATTTTATAAGAGTTATAGGACATGGAACAAGTCCTTTACCACATTAACAAATAATAACAAAATTTAACATCTATTTCAAACAAACAAATTCACAACCAAAATAAAGCAAGTGACCTCGAAATTAAAAAAACACTATTTCAGCTCCTATAGCAATGGTTATAGGACATGTAATAGATTATTTGCCACATTATCAAACACAAACAATATGAAGCAAGTAACCTAGAAATTAAAATCACAATAAAACAGGTCCTATAGCAAGAGTTATAGGACCTGGAACAGGTCCGTAACCACATTAACAAATAATTACAAAATTCAACATCTGCACCCCCACCCCAACCCACACAATTGACCCAGAGGCATGAACAGATACTCAAAGATCAAACCCACTTCCCCCAAAACCCCTTCCGAACCCCAAGAACCCTATCAGATCGATTCAAAAAATACCCATCTCCCTAATTTACAAGAAGAAGAAGAAGAAGAAGAAGCAACTCCAAAGCTAACCAGAAATGGGTCTTTTTCTTCGTCAATCAAAGCCGCTTCAAAGAGATTCATCAGACTTGACAACAACAAAAAGCAAAGCAGCAGCCCAAGAACAACGGCAATTGGGGAAATGCAATCAGTAGTGAAAAGGGCTTTTTCAATGAGGAGATCTTCATCTGTTTCTGAGAGATTCGAGAACCAAACAAGCGTTCCCGTATTTGGCTTGGTTCCTATTCTTCTCCCGTCGCCATTGAAGAGAGAAATTTAGGGTTTTGAAGGATTTGATTTTTTGAATATGGAATGTTACGGGTAGTTCACGGAATATTAGCTGCCGTCTTGTTCCGTTAGTCGTGGGTTTTGGTGACATTTTCATCTCAAATGGGTTAATATGGGTTTTTAATCTGAAATATGGGGTTTAGAGTCCTTGACTCAAATATATACTCCCTCCGTCCCAGACCAAGGGTTCATCTTTCCCTTTTGGGACGTCCCAGACCAAGAGTTCATTTCCAAAAAAGGCAAGTTTTTGAATATATTAATACCCTTATCATCTTCATATATTTACAAAAAAACCATTCATTATATCCTTATACATTCTCTCTCCTATTTCCTACCACACATTTAACTACTATTCCTCCCACTCATTCTCTCTCCTATTAAATATTTTTAACTTTTACATTCTCTCTCCTATTCCCTATCACACATTTAACTTTTACATTATCTCTCATATTTCCTACCACACATTTAATTACTATTCCCTATCTCACATTTAACTTTTATTCATTTTTTAAAAAAAAATTTAAGAAGCGTGAAATTCCCCCCATATACCCTTGGTCTGGGACGGAGGGAGTAACTTTTAACTAAACAAATAAAGATATACTCCCTCCGTCCCACGTTAGTTGAGACTTCTTTCCCTTTTGGGCCGTCCCACGTTAGTTGAGACTGCCCAAAATGGCAAAGGAATCTTCACTATTTACCACACCCATTCTCTCTCCTATTTCACTTTTACACTCACAACATTCTCTCTCCTAACTATTCCTCCCACTCATTCTCTCTCCTATTTAATTCTTCATACTCACAACATTTTCTTTCACTTTTTCTCTCACTTACTTTTCCTTAATTGGTGTGCCCAAAAAGTTAGTCTCAACTAACGTGGGACGGAGGGAGTAGTTATTATCAATCTATTAAGTAACAATATTTCATACTAAATAAAAATTTGATATATCATAATATGCTTACATTATACTTTATAAACACATTTCTTCTATCATATTTAGAAGCAAAATCATTAATCAAAGTTGAATAATCAACTTTATCAACTATATTTTTCTCAATCAATATCAAATATATCCCATTTAGCCTTTCTTTAGACATCGTACTTTTCGAAATAATTTTTTATCAACTTTAAATTCGAAATTCTTTTACCGTATGCAACTGTAATCGGAATAGTCAACAAAATTCGATAAGCAATATTCATGTTGGACCACATTTGTACAATTGTACTAATATCAGTCTTCTAAAACGCGGCCTAGGCGGCCGCCTAGGCGCTGGGCGGTGACCAAACGCCGCACCTTTTAGCAAATCGGCCAAATTAGGTCATTAGGCGTGATTAGGCGTCATTAGGCGTTGACTAGGCGAGAATAGGCATTGACTTGGCGGGATAAAATCCAAGGCCACGCCCGGCCAATGCTAAGGTCGGCCAAGGCCACGGCCGTAACATGCTTGCCACCCCAGCATCAGCCTAATATATATACCCACAACCACATTTTACTTTCTTCTTATTTCGATGTGAGATAAGTAACCTCCAAGGCCAAGGCTGAGCCAAGGCAAGGCCAAGGCCACGGTCGAGCTAAGGCAAGGCGCCGAACCAACAAGGCCATTTACTTTCTTTATTTTTCGATGTGGGATATTTATCCTCCAAGGCCACGACAGGCCAAGGCAAGGCCGAGCCAAGGCCAAGGCCACGGCCGAGCCAAGACAAGGCGCCGAACCAACAAGGCCATTTACTTTCTTTATTTTTCGATGTGGGATATCTATCCTCCAAGGCCACAACCGGCTAAGGCGTGGCCGTGCCAAGGCAAGGCCACGGCCAAGGCTAATTTTTATTATTTTTGACAAATAAATAGCATCTTAATATTAGATTTTTTATTTTGTATAAAAAAATTTATTTACTTTTGACAAATAATAAAAATAAGTGGCACTATTTTTTAGATATATATATATATATATAAATTTATGAAATTATTTAAAATTTGTCTAATTTCTCGACCCCACCTTAGGCGCTAGGCCCAACTCCGCCACCTAGCATCCGCCTAGCGCTTTTTAGAACCTTGACTAATACTAGCATTATTTCTTCTATGCACTAAATTTTGTGCAAGAAGCCCTTGGTATTTTTGGCAATCGTGTGTGAACTTGGAATGTATCTGTATAAATTAATTTGTTTGACAGTTATTTATCAAAGACATGCCATTAGGAGATGGGAATTGGGGCTTTTCGAATTACGACTTCTAAAAAAATCACAAATCAATCTCAAATCACATTATTCAATTAGGTATTTTCAATTATGGGTTTTCAATTAGGACTTTTCAAAATCAATTAGGGGATGGGGATTGGAGAAGGAGAACGAATTACCTGATTATTTGATTGCAGCAGCGGTAGCGGTGGATGTTGGACTTAACGTAGGTAGCGTAACTAGCCAAAAGCGTCGTTCTTTTTTCTCCCATTGAATTTTTATTTTCATTTTTTTTAATTAATGCTCGATCAAAAAGAATTTAGGGGAAAATTAAATTTTTAGATTTTTTTAATGTGGGATTTTGTTGAATTTGTGTGGGCCAAATATTGACTTACTCCCTCCGTTCCGCTAGAAATAAGACAGTTACTGTTTATGCGTAAATTAAGGGAAAAAATAATAGAGAAAATGTTGTGAGTATGAAAAGTGAGGTTGGAGAGAGAAAGTGAGATAGGAAATAGTGATTTGATTGGTGTTGTGAGTATAAAAGTAAAGTAGGAGAGAGAATTAGTGGGTGGAATAGTAAAGATTCTTTGTCATTTTAGGAAGTGTGTGATTTGTAGCGGGACGCCCAATGAGGAAAGTGTGTGATTTGTAGCGGGACGGAGGGAGTATATAGTTTTTGGGTTAAAATTGTGTCTACCTAATACATACTCCCTCCGTCCCACATTAGGTTACTCGTTTACTATTGAGAACGAAAAATAAGGAGTGAATATATATAATGTTATTAAAGTAGGTGTTATGAGTGGGTAGGAGAGAGAAAGTGGGGTAGAGAATAGTAAGTTGATAGTTGTTGTGAGTATCATAAGTGGGTCTCATAAATAAAAAAATATTAAAATGTTTCATTTTTAAAAAAGTGGGACTTTAAAGTGAAAGTGAGATATTCAAAATAGCAAAATGAATAAAGTTTTATGGAACAGAGGGAGTATACGTAACAAATTTTGAGGCCCTAAATTAGCCCATTTTGTTGTGAATTTTGAGGCCCTAAATTAGCCCATTTTGTTGTGCCTCTAGTCTTGAGCCATGGCCGGCCTGAGCAGGGGGTAATATATAAATTATCTGCAATTTTACTTGGTTTCATTTCAAACTGGATTTAGGCCTAGGCCTACGACTACGACTACGACTACGACGTCGTATTCACCTCTTCTAAGAGGGCAATCATCTGAAGGGAGAAGAGTCTAAGAATCGGCCGAAAAGTTCGTCGGCGGTCGGCTCCGAATCCAGATCATGGCGGAAACGGAGGCCCCGAAACCTAAACACCGGCCGATTATTAGAATTGGAATCTTCATCATCTCTCACAGCTTCTTAGTCAGGTAAATTTTCACCACCCAATTCGCCCTTTATCTCGATTACTTGTTCAGCTACACTAATTGAATCATTTTCCCACATTCTAGTCATACATATCTAGATTCAAACACTATTTATGTATATGTAATCGTAGATTTGATTTTGTTTAGTTTAATTATGGGTTGAGGTTGTTTTTGGATTTCAAAACTGAATTTGTTTGAAAGGAAATGGCAGCTGAAACTGAAAAGAGTTGTGTGATTAATATTAATAATGATTCATTTTTGTTGGGTGTACAGTGTTATTTGTTGTGCGGCAGGGGTTGTAGCTCTTTTGCTTTTACCTGTTCTCGCCAAGAACACCTACATCTCGGAAAATGCCCTAATGCCTGGTTAGTAAATACCTTACTTTTTTATTTTATATACTGAATAATACTCAATTGAATTCATGATCATGTTTTATCCAAATTTTCGTGATTTTGTCCTGTGTTTGTTCCTGTTCAAACTGAATTGTGTTTGCCATTTTGTTTAGTTATGTATGTAGAATTTTGAAAATGGAAGTAGATGTAGAAGTTGTTGAAATAGAGTATCTTAGCAACATAGGGTTTAAGTTTGACATTTCTTAATTGGTTGCTACGGCTTCTGCAAAGTTAAAAGCTCACGCAGTCACATCTTGTGTTAGTTCAATATGAAACAACGGGCATTCCATTTCCATGCCATTTTAGCATAAATATCATTAGGTGATAATTCAAATAGCATTCAAAGATATCATTATTGCTTTATGCCCATTAAGCACTGAAGCATCTAGTATAGTTGGGGTTTTATTTGAGTTATACTTGGTTATTTTCAGTTTCATTGTTGGATTATGGAGTTATACTTGCTAAAATGCTAAGTTTTATTCGAGAAGGGTATACTGACAATCAGAGTTATTATTTCCAAACTGGGTGGCCCTGGATACTCATTAGGAGTCCTCTTCTAGAAAGTGTATGCATGGGGAACTTCATTCTGGACAAGGTCTTAACATGGTGAAAACCCATGAATTTATCGCATTGAACGGATCGTTAGCAAGACTGACACTGATTACCTCCTAAATTAGATGGAGCCTTTTGTTGAGGGCATCTGGTTATTTTCTTTTTTATTTCTGATAGATTTTTCCTAAATTCACTGCTCTCTCCCTATCTCTCTCTATGTATATATATATATATATATATATATATATATATATAAAAGGCAAACCCCGGTGCGCCAAGCGGGGGTTGGGAGAGGGAACCATTTGCTAGAGCCTTCCCTTGACAATTGCCAAGAGGCTGTTCGCCAAGGTTCGAACCCGTGACCTTATGGTCACCAAAGGAGCAACTTAACCGTTGCGCCAAAGCTCGCCCTCTCTCTATGTATATATATATGTTACATATATATATCCGCATGTGTATCTTCTCAATTATACTCAAATGATGCCAATATCTTTGTCAACAGGTTCTGCAAGTCGCATGCTATCAAATCAGGATATTTCACAGGCAGATAGTTTTCTTAAAGAGATAACTAGCCTGAATCCGAGACGACCACTCACAGGCATGTATGTACTTTCTCCATCTTTTTCCGTGAATTCATGAGTGTGTTTAAACTTCTCAGTATCTGCATTCTGAATCTCTGTGTAGTGAGTTTCAATTGAGTATGTATCTTCATATCAAGTTGGTTGGCTGCTCAAATTCCTGATTCAAGTAAAACTTGCTTTTGCTATCTCTTAACTATTGTAATAACCCTTGTTGGGGGAGTGCTCAATGTAGCTTCAGTAAGCAGATTCGGAGTAAGTACTCCATGTATTTGATGCCCTAGCTTATTTTGGATGATTAAGTGCTTCAGATTTGAATGCATATGAGGAGAACTAAAATGATGGGAAAATAGGGGGACTTTTTCATTGTGTTATCTTATCTGCACTCCAAGACTGAAACTTGTAGAGAAACCAAAGTTGAGGTTTTATCACGAATTCTGAGTAACTGAGGTGGCAAAACTATTGTTTGTTTACTTCAGTGAAATTTGGTGAATGATTATTTATTAACTTATTTGTTTTTCTTTTTCACTGCATTTCTCTTCTATGCTGATATATTAATATTCGCCGCATTTGATGTCCCAGAGAAATTCCAAGATTGATAGCACAACACATGTCAGATTTAGGTGGCGAAGCCAGTTATCACAAGTTCCAGCCTCAATTAAAAAAATTCCACCCGCTGAACTTTTTTACTTACCCAGATCCAGAAGTAACTGAAGTTAACTTTACTTGTTCATCCTATGGTGTTAACACTGTTGGGATCATTAGAGCCCCACGTGGTGATGGGAAGGAAGCTATTGTATTAGTGACTCCTTATAATTCTGTCAAGATCAGTCAGGGTGAGGCCTTATCATTGGCAATTGCATACTCAGTGTTCTCATTACTAACACGAGTCAGTTGGCTTGCCAAGGATATTATATGGCTGGCTGCAGACTCACAGCATGGAGAATATGCACCAGTTGCTGCTTGGCTAAGAGATTATCATACACCTTCATTTGGTGCACTCGAGAAGCTAAATGCCAATGAATGTCACCAAGGCAATGGCATCCATGAGTCAAAAGCAAGTTTTCGTCATGGTGGGACCATGGCAGCTGCCCTTGTCATTAAAGTTGCAGATACTAATGAAGAAGGTGACAAGGATATGCTTAGCATCTATGCAGAGGCATCAAACGGACAGATGCCAAATCTAGACCTTTTCAATATTGTGAACTATCTGGCAGTTCATGGGCAGGGTTTGCGTGTAAAGGTGGATAAATTCTTGTCATTGTTTGAGTCGAAGTGGCTTAAGAAACTGGGTGGAATCATTGAATCGGTGGGGAAAATAGCTAGAAGCTTGAATCCACAGTGGAAGTTTGGTATCTCTGAGGCAGAGTATATTGAAGGCACTGCTACACTTGCCAGCTCTCTCTATAACCAGGTAATTCTTTCTTCTTCCATGGGGAATATCCCAGCTTGTTAGGCAGGAATTTCTTGCTTATTTCTTACTTGGCTCCAGTATATCCCGAACTCAACCTTTGTATAGCTTGTTTTATGAAATACTAGTTGAGTCACACTCGAAAATATGTTCCTTGGCCCAAGCTGATTAAAATTAGGCGTCGAGCTCAAACACCCAAAATCTTGGCCTGGCTATTTATAGACCTAAATCCTATTAGCCACTTGAAACATTTTCCAGAACTTTATACACTGACCAGATATTAGTATACTACTAAGCATCCAGGTTCATATCAATATTATTAACAGAATACCATTAATTTTGGTTGTCAGGCACTAGGTATTCCCACTGGTCCCCATGGTGCTTTTCGTGATTATCAAGTTGATGCAGTTACTTTGGAGATCTCTCCCAAAATTTCTTCAACTCACAGGTCCAGGAAAAATGAGTTCTTGTTTCGAGGTGGCAGGTCAGTGATTAGTTAGGAATTTAGGATTTATCTTTTCCTTGCTAAAGATAGTGCCTAACATTGCTTTGGTAGTCCTTGAACAGTAGTTTTTTGAATGGTTATCCACTATTATTGGTATAAGAGGATTCTGTATGAACTTATAAGCTAGCGGATGTCTTCGTAATTAAATTGTCTAGATTTCATAGTTACTCTGCCACCATTCCAAGAAGATATTGCATGATGCCTTGTCTTAAAAACTAGTCCCTTTTGCAGACTCTCTCAAAAAAATTGGTGGAGAAATATTTTTTAAAAAAAACCCAACTTTGTTTCCATTACCCGTTGGAGACAGTTGCCCCTATCTTTGCATACCATTTTCAGTGTCATAGTTTAAGCATGTTTAAGTTTATTTGCAAAATGTAACATATATGCTCATAGTTCTTGGCAATTTTCATGCCCTCTTCCGTAATTTGCTTTTGAAGGGGAATAAAATTGAGTTGTAACAAGTTATCGTTATGGTTTTTTGTAACTTTTTATTTTTTTCCATGCAGGTTGATTGAGGGAGTTTTACGGTCTGTAAATAACCTCCTTGAGAAGTTTCACCAATCATTTTTCTTGTACATGCTAACATCTCCTAGTAAGTTTGTCTCGGTTGGAGTCTACATGATTGCATTCTTGCTCCTTGTTGCTCCCCTTCCAGTGGTTGCAGCTTCCCTTTTTTCTGATGCCAATAAACCTAAACCCAACTCAGAAAAAGACCAAAGTACCCTTGATGAGCCTGCAATTACTTTCAGATCTTGGAGATGGCTTTTTGCAGCAAAAACAGTTTTTATCGTTCACTTATGGGGTGCCATCGTAACTTTACTCCCATATTTCGTATACCGAATACCCAACAGCTCACCTACAAACTGCCTTCTAATTTGGCTTCTGCTTTCAGCATCCGGCCTTGTTACTTTGCATCTCATTTTAGGTTCACCTCAAATTAACGGAAAAGAATGGGCCCTACTGAAATCAGTAACAGTTTCAGCTGCATTCATCGGTCTATGTTTAATGTCAGTCATAAACTTTGCCACAGCAGAGATCGGAGCTCTGATAATGGTCCCAATGTGTTTGTTGGTATCACCTTTAAAGCTAGATGTACAAGCTGGCTCCTTTAGGGCTTTATCCCGGGCAAGTTGCAACTTGGTATTGGTACTCTTTGGGTTTCCTGGGGTTGCATTTTTTCTGCTGAAGGGTGCATTTGGAGGGTTTGACAAGTCAAACATTGGTGAGTTTTGGTACTGGCTTGAGTCCCTATGGGCATGGAATAGCGCCACTTACATTTATATATGTACGGTTCATCTTCCTTGTTGGGTGTTATGTATGTACATTTTGCTACATTCTTGTTGACTATCCCACTCTTTGACTTTTGCAATGTTGTATCAATAGACGTACTTGTTTTAGTATCAAAACTTTCCGGTGGTAGGCGATTGTTGATCATGCGCGTGTGGGTCCGGCTCTTTTAAGACGTACTTGTTTTTAGTATCAAAATGAATGTTCAAAAATGTTTAATGTGTTTTCGGTGAAGAGTAAATTTGTTCGAACATTCATATTCATTTTGGGACAATGGTGGTGGTGAATATGTTTTCTTTGTGTTGAAGGGAATCAAACTTCTTGTGACAACCTCATTTGCTTGGGAGGATTAGAAAATTGGATTGTTATAGAAGAAGGTGCATGATAAAGACAGATTGTCTTTATAAAATTTGACAATGGCCTTGCCTTGCATTATCAAATAGATGCTGAAAGGCAAGTAAGCGATTGCAATGAAGCGGATTTAAAACGGATTGGTATTTTTCCAACCTGCTTTTACTCAAATCTCCCGAAATCTGAACCCGCCCCTTTAGTTAACACCTGCAAGAAAAATTACCAATTTACTATATAAAGAAAAGAGTTGGTCTTATAAAAAACTAGTTTTTTCTTAAGATAAGAAAAAACGTGTTTTCAAAATAAACGGTGGCAATTTTGTAATTACTGGCAACCATGTTCAAAATAAACGGTGGCATTTTCGTAATTAATGATTCCCCCATTTATGCCTGAGTGCGCATTTAACAATGGCTGAGGTGTGACAAAGTGTCGGTGCGTATGTAACAAAGTGCCGGCGAAAAAGTGGCAAGACGGGTTTAACAAAGTGCCGGTGTAAACGACGCACTTCTGTTAAACCGAAACCGGCACTTTTTACACGCGGCACTTTTTATATACATGAACCGGCACTCTTCACACCGGCACTCGTTACACTAACATGACACTTTGTTACGCTAATATTTTCTTTGGCTCTCAAAAATACAAGCACTAGCATTCAAAAATACATGGACTGGCATTTGAAAACACATTTACTGGCACTCAAAAATGCATATACTGGCACTCAAAAATACTGATAATTATTTTTGCTGATATTCAAAAAAACATGAACTGGCATTCAAAAATACATGGACTGGCATTCAAAATTACAAGAACTGGCATTCAAATAGTTCATCTTCTCCAAAGTCATCGTCGGTTATGTGTTGTCTGCCGCCGGTTGGTTTCTGGGATCGGAGAGGGGATTGGTGTTGCCGGAGAAGGAGAAGACGGTGAGGGCGATTGCAATTGGGGTTGCCGGAGACGAAGAAGACGCGATCTTCCTCTTTGCGTATAGAGAGAGAGAGAGGAGAGAGAGAGAGGTTACGTAACTGTGTGTTGTTATTAGGAAGACGGTAAAACACGTTTTTTGTTAAGTTAACAAAAAACGCATTTTTTATAAGTTTTTGGCTAAAGAAAAAGACCGATAACATAAGATATAAATATAGAAATACATTAGATCCTCAAATAGCAATATATAGATATTTATAGATATATTGGAGAAATATTGAAAAAAAATACTCCCTCCGTTTCATTAATAACTTCGCTTTTTATCAAAACGTGTCCCGTTTAAAGCTTCACCTTTTCTAAAATGACAAAGAATTTTTACTATTTCACCAACTCATTCTCTCTCCTATTTTACTATTACACTCACAACATTTTCAAATTTACTATTTTCTTCACTCATTCTCTCTCCTATTTTACTATTACACTCACAACATTTTCTCCACTCACCAATTTCCTTAATTTGCGTGCCCAGCCCAAAAGGGTGAAGCAATTATCGGGACGGAGGGAGTATATATTATGCAAGTTCGAGTTAAACGAATGGATTTTGAGTAATCTCAAACCCGTATAAATTTTAGATTTGAGACGGGTTTTGATGACGCCACAACTTTTGGGGTCTCACAAACGATGAACGTCGGCTTTGTATAAACTTAATACCTAGACCACAACACAAACAATAAGCACCGTTAGAGACCAATTCGGGATTGATTTCGGCTCAGGCCCTCGAGTGTGGGAGTAAGACCTTTGAGGTTTGATAATTGAGATATAAGACTTAGAATGTCTTATTGCGTTTTTGTGCTAGGGTTTAGACAATGTGACTTACCTTTGCCAAGAGGAGAAGTGAGAGTATATATAGTAGAGAGAGAGACCAGTTGGATGGATCTCAGCTCTTGGAGATATTTGTCTTGACCTAGGACACGTGTCCGCGCCTGGTTGGACCATACAATAAAGCACGGAATAATGTATAGGGATGTATCTGATTGGACGAGGATAAGGGGGCAGGTGACATTTGGTGCGGCGCCTCAACACGCGTGCGTCTAAGCCACCATTTAATGCGATAGTGACAGGCCTACCAGCTGGTGTCAGAGCTCGTACGAAATCGTGTCCCAGAAGATTGATATTAATCGGGAGTCTGGTATGAGATCGCGATCAACGCGGACTAGGAAGGCTCGGTCTGATGGATCCGGGCACTTAAGCTTATATGAGACCGCGGTCAACGCGGTCTGAGGATGCATGGTCTTAGGAGTGTCATGTCATATATTGCCTTTGGACCAGAGCGAGCTTGAGCCCGGTCTGAAAGGTCTGGGCTAATCAGTGGCCCCTTGCTTCGAGCTCTGGATCTTTTATGGTTAAGGCGAGAAGCCATACATAAATCTCAGTCTGCGGTCTTGATTAATGTTGCGGGCACGAGTGTTGTAAAATTTTACCACTGCTTTACGCAGACTCCCTGCTTAAAGGCACGTGACGAGCATATGTAGGGAGTTTGGTGGAAGTTGGTGGAAGGTTGTGAAAGCCTCCCGGATAAGGTTAGAGTGGGCCCCATGTGTTGTCGAACCGTCAGCGCGTGTCAGGTTCGGACAAGATGTTTCACGAATTTCAAAATGCGCCATAAATGACAACTGCCCTGAATTCAAAATTTGAACTCCCTTGGTTCAACGCTCGAGGGAATTTGGTCCGATGGCTCATCAATACGGGTTAACCCAAATTTCCCTTAACCTATAAATACTAAACCCCTCTTCCATCACAATCTTTTATCACCTTCAGCGTTTGAGATTGCACCTTAGAGAAAGAAAATATCCACAGCTTTCTTAAGCTCTTCCGTGCTAAACCCTTCTCCATAAGTGATTTTTTATTTGACTTCCTTTTATCTCTTTCATTCACCATGACTTATCGTATGGAGCATCCTTTAGAGCTAGGTAATGGGATGACCCCTGGCACCTTTGCCGTCGAGAAGAAACCCGGTGGGATTTATCGTAAGGTGGTTGGGGCGTAGGTGAAACTGTCCCTTGAGTCTTTCAAATACTTCTCTGTTATGTATGACTGGGGAAATTGGGTTTTACCCCGGTTGTGGGAAGCCAAGAGGAGGACTTATATGATTGGTGATATGTTAGATTTAGGAGATCATACTCGTCTGAGAAATTTTGTGATGGGGGGTGTTATACTGGTTTCCTAGAGATCGCGATGAAGCTTTAAACACCCAGGAGATAATAAGGAGAGTTCAGATTGATCCAATGGCCAGACCTATGACTAACTGGGAGAAGGTGGATCTTATTATAGAGATCGAGCTAGATGTGGCCCCTGATCCTACAGTTGAGGCTGCGACCAACCTTGAGGCTGTTGAGACCGCGGCCCCTCTGGCCGTAGTTAAACCTATTGCTCAGATCGAGGCCCAACCTAGGGCAGTCATAGACTTAGGTAGCAACGGTGATGAGGTCATGTATATAGATGATCTGGACCTGGGGGTAGCTCAATCTTCTTCCTCAAACACTTCTTTGGACCGATCTGAGCCCGGAAGTAGTTCTGAATCTGAGGATGATGACCGGGAGATTGCAGATCGCATGGTGGTTGATACAGTGCAGCGAGCTACGGTGATTGTGAATGCATTTCCAGAGGGCCATATGGGGACCACTGTTGTTCGAGAGTAGATTCAAATTGGTGCTTCCACCTCTGGCCGCGGTCAGTCTAGGAAGAAAGGTGCAGCCCGCAAGGATTTAAAAACCCAACACTTTTTTCATTCATGGGATGTATGAGATAAAGCATAATGGGAGTCTGCGTCTCGAGACTATCTTCGATGTCCAGGATATCAATAGGCATGCCTTTTATTTGGATCCCAGTTTGAGAACAGGCTTAGGCTTCCCCTTGACCCCTTCATAGTTCAATTCCTTTCTTTCAACAATCTCCTGCCAATGCACCTCACCCCAAACACTATTAGAGCCTTGGTTTCTTTTATAGTGGTGTGTAGGATTCTTGGTTACGAGCCTACTCTTTCCGGGCTATATGCCTTCTATTCCAACTAAATTACCAATGACAATCTCGGTCTGAAGACCAAATCTAATTATGCAAGAACCTTCTCTCCCCTAAATAATAAGTTCGATTAGTGGAACCAGAAAAAGATTTTCTTTATCGAGAATAGGTTTGGCTGGAGCTTCCCCAGATCGGAGGGTTTGGCCCCTAATAGGATTTCTGCGAGCTCATACCCTAGCTCTTCAGATTTTGAAGATTTGCAGATCGCGGTTTCCCGATACTTAGCCTCCCATATCAAAGAGAAGGCGACCGCGGTCTTCGATGTGGCCTCAATAATAGAGGATGAGCCCCTGCTTATTTATGTCGGGGTGGCCCCCTAAAGAGAAGACTTCGATGTGGCCCCTAGGGTAGAGATAGGGCCAATCCTACCCGACTCGGACTGGAGAGTCCATGAATTTTTCCAATTTGAGTCCAAGTGTGGGATCTGCAAGATGGGTGCGATCTGCGAATTGCCGGAGTGGATTGGTCTCTTTTCATTTTGTCTTAATTGTCATCATACTTTTCTCCTCTGCTTTTCTGAACTTCTTTTCTGACCCCCTTTTATTATACAGATCCAGAAGATCCTATTATGGCTCCCAAGGTGTCTTAAGCTGAAATTAAAGCTACCCGGGCTCGCCAAATGGCCAAGGTGAGTAAATCGAGGCATGAGCAGCTCCAAAAGACTCCTGCTCAGGGCATGGTCCTGCCCGTGGTGGATCGAGTATCTGTGGAGTTTCTGGCCGCGGGGTGCGGTGTTCCCAAGACTAAGGATCTTCCCCCTCGATCTCAATCAACTCGAGGCCGCGGCGCTTCTGAAGACCGTGCTGCCCCCAATGCTCAAACTAATATGGGGAGAAAGAGGTCGCAGACCGAGGCGAAGGGCACGAGCAAGGACAAACAACCAAGAGTCCAAGGCCCTGATGTTATAACTTTTGCTACCCCAACCAGTTCACCAGCTAGGTCGGGCTCCATCTGTGGCTTAGCTTATCCTCTAGCCAACATAGATGCCCGGGAGAAGGCTTGGGATCTGAGCAACATGTTGGGAAAGGTTCCTCCCGTTCAAGGCATTGACTTGTACTCTCGGAGGGGGCATAATTCGATAATAGGGCTTGGTCTCTTGAGGAGGCTTTATTGTCCGGATTATTACCAAAAATGTGGGCTCTAAGCTCAATGCCTCTACCTTGGCAAGTAATAAAGGGTTGATGGCCACCGAAGTGATCTTTAACCTTTCCTTCTTGTTTTTCTCTTTGATCTCTGTTTTTCTTTCTTTATTTTTCTTACTTTTACCTTTTTCTCTGTCTCAGATGGCTAATGATGCCATGCGGCTGAGGGAGATCATAGACGAGCAGGCGGCCTCGATCACTGATAAGAGTAAGGCCTTGGGGAAGGCTTTGCAGGAGAAGAAAGCCCACACACCCTAACTCTGACCGAGAAAGAGGAAGATTTAAAGCAGGTGCATGAGAGGCTAGACTACAATATCAAGTCCTTGGATATGACAAAGGGGCAGCGGGATGAATTTCGCGGGAAGAAGGAACAGCTGAAGAAGGACATCAGGGAGTACCAGAAGAAGCTGGAGGCTACGCAGGCGCAGGTGAAAAAATTGGAGGCCCAAGTTTACAAGCAATCTGATGAGCTTGTGGCTTTGAGGCAGTTCAATCTAGAGAAGGATGTTGCGCTTGCTAATGTCAAGAAGGAAGCTGTGGAAGAGTTTAAAGACTCCCAAGAATATAAAGATCTACTGATCGGGGAGAGTTCTTTCCAGTTTGAGGCCGCCAACAAGACCCAGCTAAGGAACTTTGCGGCCACCGACAAGTTTTCTGCTGAACAGTTGCCCATTATTGGCTCTTTGATCGCAACTAACTTGGAGTGCCTTCTCGGTCACGCCCTTGTTCCCTTGCCTACGGAAGATATAGCAAATTTAGATACTGCTGTAGTCTCTTCCTTGCCTCTAGTGGTTGCGATCACCGCCACCTCGCTAATCAACAAACTAGACACTTTAAGGTGGGGTGAAGAAAAATTATCTCCAGATGACGCTGCTGCTCGCCTATTTCTAAATGGGTCTGCGGTCAGCGAGCTATTTCTTAATCGGCAAGCTCCAACTTCAACTTCGGCTTCTACTCCAACTCCAACTCCTGCCTCAGAAAATGAACAACTCCCAGAGCCAAACCAAATTGTGGTCTAATATGTAATAGGGCAGTTCTTTTTATTTTTGAAAAATTTTCATTTTCATGTAATAGGCCTTAGCTTGTAATATATTTTCTATTATGAAAATGTTTGTTTTTCCATTCATTCTCTATCTCTTTTGCGAGCTTTAATTGTGAATGTTTATCTTTGATCAATTTTTGGGCGCTAGCATTGTCTTGCCTTGCTTCTTTTTAGACCGCTTTGAGACTTAATAACCCCTTGTGTAATTAATGTTTAATTATCTGGGAGTTAACCTTATACATATGATAACAATTAATTTGGCTCTTATACTCTAAGGTTTTACCCAAGTCTGAATTTTGAGACTTATTGTGAATCATTTTCATCCATAGTTTCACCTAAGTGATCTACGCGGTCTGGACTCTTGAGTTCGTACGTATGTAAGACAACCAAGGCAAGCTTCTTATATATGGGCATGTAGAGTGCGGTTTGAAGGCAGTTTGCGCATCAGCAGAGTATGGCAGTACTGGCATCCGTGATTTGGGCATGGCCCTTCGAGCATTCATTCTGTTAATTCCAGGAATGAGAACTTATTTTTTGTGCTTTTTGTAGTTACAAATCATACAAATGAATTGCTTTAATATATCGCAACTGCTATCACTATTTTAATTAGATGTTTGGTACAATCTTTCTTAGAAAAAATATCTTCTGAGATGATCACTATTCTAAGCATTTTTTAGGTCTTTCCCCTCTTTTGTCCGCAATTTATAGGTCACTTCTTTGATGATTTGAATGACCTGATAGGGGTCTTCCCATTTAGGAGAGAGTTTGTGGAAACCAGGCTGGGTTCCTTGAACCTCTACATTTCGTAATACCCACTCTCCTACTGAGAAGCTTCTTTCGTGACTCTTTTGTCATGATGCTTTTTGGGTTTTTGTTTGTAATTGACAATTTTTTTCTCTAGCCTGCATCCTTTTTTCTTTGAGATCATCCAGATCACATCTTTTGGAGCTCTCATTTTTGGATTCATCAAACTAAGTAACTCTGTAAGAGGGAAGAGCTACTTCAACTGGGGCAACAACCTCTGATCCATAGGTGAGTTAGAAGGGAGTTTCACCTGTTGAATTTCTTATTATGGTTTGTACTACCCATTAAGCGGTCTGAAGCTCATCTAGCCATCGTCCTCGTCACCCTTCTAAGTTTTCTTTAGGGTTGTAAAGACTAGCTTGTTCGCGGCCTCAGCCTGTCCATTTCCTTGAGGATAAACTAAAGCGAACTGCCTGTGCTCTACCTTCATTCTTTCACATTATGCGGCAAATTTTGCTGGGAACAGAGTGCTATTGTCCGAGACTATTACTTTTGGTAAACCAAACCGACACCATATGTGATCGTGGACAAAGTTTGTCATATTTTTCTCGGAAATGGTGGCCAAAGCTTTGGCTTCTGTCCACTTTGTAAAGTAATCCACGACCACTACCACGTATTTTATGCCTCCTCTAGTGGTTGGAAAAGGTCCAATTAGATCAATTCCCCACGTATCAAACGGCCATGTTGGTATTACCAACGTTTGCTCTGTTGATGGGAGTCTAGGGATGTCTGAAACCGTTGGTACTTGTCTCACTTTCTTACATACTCCTCTGCATCTTTCCTCATTGTAGACCAATAGAAACCTTGAAATTTTATTTTGTTAGACAGAGTCCGGGCTCCAGGATGCCCGCCACAAACTCCTTCATGAACTTCGTAGAGTAGGTTTGTGACCATATGAGTTTTTACGCATCTGAGGAGAGGTATGGTGAATGATCTTCTGTAGAGTATTCCATCTATGACCGTGTATTTTTCGAACACCTTTTTGATGAGTCTTGCTTTACTTTGATCCTCTAGGAGGGATTCTCTCTCGATGTAATCCTTAATTTCATCTACCCTTTCTTGGTTCCCTATATTGTTAATCTTGATACGATCTATAGCTGGTGCCTCTACGAACTCGATTTGGCAGTCCACATTTAGATCCTCAATTCTTGCTCGATGATTCTCAACAGGAGGACTGCTTCTGTAATTCCTTCTCTCATAATTTGATTCAGTCCGTAGTATTCAAAGCTTTCGAGAAGGGTTTTGGCTAGGTCGTAGTATTTTTCTAAGACCAGGTTTACCGTATCATACTCCGCCTTTATCTGATTTACTATGAGTTGAGAATCGTTGTTTATCTCTAGATTTTGGACGCCCATGCCCCTAGCTAGTTTTAATCCTTCTATGATCGCCTCATACTCGGCCTGATTATTTGAGGCTTCAAATTTGAATCTCAAGGCTCTCTCAAACCTTTCTCCGCATGGTGCGATCAAGAGTATGCCCGTGCCACTAAGCAATTTGCTCGCAGATCCGTCAACGAACAGAGTCCATATCTCTTTTGGGCGCTTTTTGATTAGAGTTGTCTCTAATTCTTGACTTTCTTTGGCTTCTTAGGGTTCTACTCTTTTTATTTTCCCCAGCTCGATGTCTGCAAGTTTGAATGATGTTTCATCCACAAAGTCTGCTAAAGCTTGCGCTTTGATGGTCCTTCTTAGTGAGTAGGTGATCTAGAGCTCAGTGAGTTCAATAGACCATGTCAATATTCTACCTGAGGAATCTGGCTTGTGCAAGATTTTTTAAGTGGTGCTTCTGTGAATACAGCGTGGGGTGTGCAGAAAAATAAGCTCATAATTTTCGAGCAGCTACAAGCAAGGCATAAGCTAACTTCTCTATATTGAGATAACGACTCTCTACGGCAGACAACGCCTTTGATACATAATAAATTGATTTTTGGGAGTTACACTCCTCCCTTAAAAGAACATCGGCTACTGCCATGTTACTTGCTGCCAAAAACAGAAAAAGCTCTTCCCCGAGCACCGGACTGCTGAGAAGAGGGGGCTACCCGAGGTATTTCTTGACTTCTTCAAAAGCCAGATCGCATTCCTCGTTTCATGAGAACTTATTGGCCTTCTTCCCCCCTGAGAGTTTTGAAGAAGGGGAGGCATTTCTTTGCAGACCGCGAGATAAAACGGCCAAGTGTTATGATGCACCCATTTAGATTATGCACATCCTTCACACATGCATGATGTTTCATGTCAAGCAACGTTTGGATTTTCTCGGGGTTTGCCTCGATTCCACGTTGATTAACCATGAACCCCAAGAACTTGCCCACCTTTACCCCAAATGCACATTTTAGGGGATTAAGCTTCATGTTGTTGCGGCGCAAGTTGGAGAAAGTTTCTGCCACGTCGAGCTCGTGTGAGTTCTCCTTTATTTTTATAACCATATCATCAATGTTGGCCTCAAGGTTCTTGCCTAGTTGGTATTTAAAAATAATATTGACCATTCTCTGATATGTGGCTCCTGCGTTTTTCAGCCCAAAGGGCATCATTGTATAGCAGTAGATCTTGCCCGCGGCTATGAAAGCAACTGAGTCAAAATCTTCTAGAGTCATTTTGATCCGGTGGTAACCAGAGTATGCGTCAATGAAACTCAAGACTCTATGTCCAGCTATAGAGTCCACCAATCTGTCAATTCTAGGAAGAGGGAAGCAATATTTGGGGCAAACCTTGTTGAGGTCTGTTAACTCAACACACATCCTCCACTTTCCATTTGGCTTTTTCACCATCACCACATTTTCTAGCCACTTGGGATATGATATTTCTTTGAGTATCCCAGCTTTTAATAGCTTTTACACCTCTTCCTTAATCGTGATCTCCTTCTCGAGGGAAAAATGTCTTGATTTCTGGTGGATGCGTATGAATATGAAGGAGGAGCTACATTAAACTTATGGACTATGACGTTATTCCTTGTATGTCCTCAACTTTCCATGAAAACACATCGTCGTTTTTTCTGAGATACTCGATCAAAATTCTCCTTTCCTCGGGATGAATTTCCAGACCGATCTTAACTTTTTGCTCGCGATAGTTGACATTGATTATCACTTCCTCGAGCTCGTCGTTAGGCCAGAGATATCTTATTTCTCAATTGTGGAGGGAATCAATGATGATCGTAGGGGGAGAAGAACTTGCTCCTGGGAGAGCAGACATGGTATAGATGATTTCTCGGTCTATGTCTCCCAGGATTCCCCTATCAACGTATCCTCCAGCAATTGGGGCCAATATTTTTGCCCTCCTTTTCTTCTTGAGCTCAATCGTTGTGTGGAAGGAAATCATACCCACGAACGCGGGCATTTGCCTTTGCTCTTGTCCCGTTTGGATTCTTCCTCCACTTGCGAGCTGGAGACCTTATTTTTCATTTTTCTTCTCTCCTACAAGGTTTTGAGGAATCTCTCGGCTGATTTTTCATGATCGCCACTCCACCAGGTGTATTAAATTTGAATTCTTTGATGTGGAACTGATGCCACAATTCCCAGCGTGGCCTGAGCAGATCGATGACCATGAAAGTGATCTTAGCTGTTTTGGTAAGGGCTTTTCCCCTATTGTCACTTCAAAGTCATTTGTCCCCTTCACGTGGACGGTGTGGTTGGTGAACCCTTCAAGCAGTCCGGCATAAGGGATGAGGTAGGCTTCGAACACCTTTATCTCTATTAGGGTATAATAGTAGAGTATGTCTCTAGCCGCACCTATATTTATGAGAACCATGCTTATGTTAGCCCGACAAATCCTCATTTTAATGGTAAAAGGTTGGGTGGAGTGAAAGAGAGTGGAGGGAGCTTCCACTCCGATTTAGATAATACCATACGTCCCCTGCTTGTCATCATCATTATTTCTCTATCTCCTCTCAGGGCCTCATTGAGCTCGAGCCCTATTGTTGTTGTTGTTGCTGTTGTTGCCTTTGACCAAGTTGGCCAGCTCGCCATTATCAATTTTTTGCTAAATAATTCTTTTCAGCTGGAAGCATTCCTCTGTATTGTGATCGTGGTCATTATGATAATCACAGAATTTGCTTCTTGACCTCTCATTTGGCCTTCTAGTCATTGGAGGAGGAGGAGGAGGAGGGACTTCCATGGTTTTTAGGATGACAGCCCGCTGTGCGGTTAGGGAGTATACATTGTTTCATTTGCAATTTTCTTGAATTTTTCAGTATTACTGCTTCTATTTTTCCCCTGGCTATAACTGCGGCTGGATCCTTGGCCAGCTTCCTTGACATGCTCAATCCTTTCCTAGGTTGGTCTGCGGGCTCCTCTGCGGAGGCAACGGCAGTGTCCCTCTCATACATCTCCTCCACATGTATCTGAGGCAAAGTTCATTTTAGCAACCTGGAGGTCAGACTGCCCTCAAAGTAGAGCTGGATATCACTCTCGACAGGTCCACAATTTGCTCGAACATCTTTTTGAAGCGAGTGATGTAGGATTTGGTGGTTTCTCCAGGCCCTTGTTTGATTCTGACCAGATCGGTCATCGGTCTCGCTTCAAAGGAATTCGGGAAGGCACTCCGTAATTGTTCAAAGCTATGGATGGATTTTGATTTGTGAGCCAGCATCCATGAGAGTGCCTTGCCCGTGAATGAGGCAGCTAATGCTTTGCACATCACAACCTCATCTTTAGAAAATAGGGTCATATGCCCTTCAAACCTCCCCATATGGCATTTGGTGTTTGTTGGGCCATAATATGGTTCTATATGATGGGTTTTCCTCTTTGGAAAGGGGAATTGGCTATTTTGTCCGCGAACACATCCATAGTCTGCGAGCATTTAACACTACCCTGCTGGTGAGTTTCCCACATTTGATGAATGAACTTTATGAAGTCTGGGTTCATGCTATCTGTTTTCATTTTCTTTTAGGGAGAAATCACGGCCTTTCCCTTGACTTTTGTCTTGGGTTTTGCTCTGGATTTCTCGGGGAGAGGAGTAGATTCTACCTCCTCACCCTCTTCCTCCTCATCTTCCTCATCGTGTTCGAGCTCAATGCATGGGTACTTCCAACATTTGGTTCCCCTAGCCTGACTGTCTATAGACTTAGTCCGGACTCCTTGGTTTAATCGTAGGGAGCCATCTTGTAGGGGAACGCCACCATTGGCCTCTAACTCTACCAGCTCGAGTTGGGCATCATTTATGGCCATGGCCTCAGCCACGAGCCTAGCCCTCTCAGCAAGAGCTTGGTTCCTTTTCAATATTAACTGAGGAGTTATAGGAGAGGTAAGGTTTTTTGGACTGTTGGTTTGAGGGGCTTTTTCACTGCGGGCAGCCTCAAGTTTTTTCCTGGGGTCTCTTTGAGTAGGAGTAACTAAACATTGACTGTGTTAGTACGGCCACCCAACATATTAAAGGTTGAGGTGCTTGGTCCAACAGGATTAAAATTTGAGGGAGAGGGTTGATTATTCCCATGTGGAGTAAGATAACCAGAATTTTGAAAAAGGGTTTCAGTCATTTTAAAAGTGAGAGATGAAGAACTGATTTTGGGCTTACGAGTGTTTGAAAAAAGTGTTTAGAAGGACACAAGATTGCACAAGAAAACAAAAGCGTTTCCCGGTAGACGCCATAATTTTTGGGGTATCACAAAGGATGAACACTGGCTTTGTATGAAATTGATACCTAGATCACAACACAAACAATAAACACTCTTAGAGATCAAGTCGGGGTTGATTCCGGCTCATACCCTCGGGTGTGATAGTAAGACCTTTGAGGTTTGATAACTGAGATATAAGACTTAGAATGTATTAGTGCGTTTTTGTGATAGGGTTTATATCATGTGACTTACATTTGCCAAGAGGACAAGTGAGAGTATATATAGTAGAGAGAGAGAGAGGCCAGTTGGATGGATCTCAGCCCTTGGAGATATTTGTCTTGACCTATAACACGTGTCCGCGCCTGGTTGGACTGTACAATAAAGCATGGAATACTGTAGAGGGATGTCTATGATTGGACGAGGATAAAGAGGGTAGGCAAAAGTTGGTGCGGCACCTAAACACGCATGATAGGCGTCCGAGCCACCATTTAATGTGTTAGTGACAGGCCTGCCAGCTGGTGTTAGAGCTCGTACGGAATCGTGTCTCACAAGCTTGATATTAACCGAGAGTCTACTATGAGATCGCGGTTAACGCGGACTGGAAAGGCTCGATCTGATGGATCCGGACTCTTAAGCTGATATGAGACTGCGGTCAACGCGGTCTGAGGATGCATGGTCGTAGGAGTGTCATGTCATATATTGCATTTGGAACATAGCGAGCTTGGGTCCGATACGAAGGATTTGGGCTCAATAGGTTTTAATTTTTATTTTTATTTTTATTTTTATTTTTTAAATGATTTTTTTTTTTTTTTTTTTTTTTTTTGAAGGGGGTGGGGGTTGTTGTTGTTGTTGGTGGTGTTTGAGATCTATATGGCCCACAACTACGTCAACATATAATCACTTTTTACCTTTGATCTTGTCTTTAAAAAAATGGTGACGGGCATCAATTTTGAGTGCAATAAAGCTCTCTTTGCCTTAAGACTTATAATTGAGACATTTATTTAAGTTAATCGCTAAGTAATTAATCTTAAACCAAAAAAAACTTTAGTTTTAATGATATTCGGCATTTTATCTATCATTATTCATTAATAATTTAAAAAAAAAAACAATTTTTTTTAGAAAAACTAATCAATCTTAAGTTAGAAAAAAAAATAGCAGTAAATAAGTTATGTTGGCTTTTGTGGCCACTTGTTAAACCTAAATTTAGTCCATGAAGGGGATGTTTAGGTGTTGAGGGTTATAATCAAGCAAAAGCAAGTGATAAATTATTAGGAATTCTTTGTATATTGGTAGGAGGTAGTTGTCCATATGATCAAGGGTTTCATATTCGTCCGTTTATTTAATTGGCTTAGCATTTCGATTGTTTACATCATTTGATG
The DNA here is from genome assembly GCA_022495995.1 of Adenophora triphylla var. japonica. Lineage (NCBI taxonomy): Eukaryota > Viridiplantae > Streptophyta > Magnoliopsida > Asterales > Campanulaceae > Adenophora > Adenophora triphylla. The sequence goes on along the minus strand of JAFEMH010004310.1, from coordinate 144,881 downwards.
TGCAGTTTAGCCCCAAATCTGTGATGATCCTACCCTTCTTAATTAATACAATTTCTCTCTCTCAAATTTAATATTTATATTTTAGAAAATTTTGCCTTAAATAATGGTTTATTCAAAAAAAAAAAAAAACGATTTCTTTCTCAAAATATTCTCTTTTAAAAAAATATATCCAAAAATAATAATTATTTCAAACTCTTGATCAAAGTGATTCATTTTTTGAAACTCGATAAACGATATAGCGAATTTATAATTTTTTCGTTTAAACTCGCTACACGGTATATCGAGTTTAAATTTTGATATATAAAAAATTACCAAAATTTAAACTCGATATTTGAAATAGCAGCAGCGAGTTCTAACATTTCGTAATACTAATTCATTATCCGTCCCGTTTTAAATTACAGAATAAAAATATAAAATTATGTCTTAATTAAGAAAACTAAAAGGAAATATTATTTTTTAGTCTCAAATGAATATTTAAAAAAATGTACTTCTGTAAAAAATTATTTCCTTCGTTTCAAAAATAAATATTATTTTCGACTTAAAATGAATAACCAAAAAATACTACTACATTTTTGTCCAAAAAATTGAAAATTACTTTCTTCATCCCAAAAAATTATTCTTTTTTTTTAAAATGTTCATTGAGACGAAAGAAGCAATGTTCTTTTTCTTTTTATATAGAAAGTAGTATTAATTTTGGGACAAAATTAATATTCATTTTTGAAATGAAGGATTTTTTTAAAGAAATAGAATTTTTTTCTATGTCAAAAAAAATGAACATTGTTTCTTTCGTCTCAATGAACATTTTAAAAAAGAATACTACTTTATTCGTCTCAAAAATTAATGTTCATTTTTTGAGACAAGGATACTAACATTATAAACATTAATTTTTAGAAAATAATACTACTTCGTTTAAAAAAAACAAAAAAATATTACTTCCTTCGTCCCAATGATTATTTTAAAATAATACCACTTCATTTGTATCAAATATTAATGTCATCTTAATGTTATATTTTAAGACAAATACACTAACATTACAAACATTAATTTTAGAGGCGAATGAATAAAGTAGTATTATTTTATAACATATTCATTGGGATGAATGAAGTAATGTTCTTTTTTTTTGGACAAAATGTAGTAGTATTTTTTTTATTCATTTTAAATCGAAAGTAATATTCATTATTGAAATTAAGGAAATAATTTTTTGCAGAAGTACATTTTTTAATTATTTATTTGAGACAAAAAAATAATATTTTTTTTTTAGTTTTCTTAACAAGATATAATTTTTATATTTTTATTTTGTAATATAAAGCGAGACGAAAAATTAGTATTGTGGTTAGTGTTTGTACCAATGGAAAGTTATTTTTATTTTTTTATTATCAAAATTTAAATTCGTTACTGTTTGTTTGTTTAGCGAGTTTAAATGGAAAGTAATTTTGGTCAATAGTATAATAGTTAGGAAGGATTGTTATTTTGGTATACTCTCTCCGTCTCATAAAACATTACCCCTTTTATTATATTATTTTGGGCGTCCCATTTTTTTAAAAAAGAAATTTTTTAATATTTCTTTATTCATGGGACCCACTTGTCATACTCACAACACTTTTCAAATTTACTATTCTCTTCACTCATTCTCTCTCCTCCCACTCACAACACCTACTTTAATAACATTATTCCTTATTTTTCGTTCTCAACAGTAAGGTGTAAAGTTTTGTGGGACGGAGGGAGTATATTTTTTTTTAAATGAAATATTTTGAGAAAAAAAAAAAAAATCCTTCTCTCCTTCCCTCACTCACCGGAGCGTGTCTTACCTTTCACTTCAAAGTCGCGTCGGATAAACGTAGGAATCATTTGATTACGTGTCCAAACTCTTATCTCACCTTTAAAATCCAAACCAAAAGTCCACCCACCACCAACCCTAAAATGGACACGATCCTTTGCGACGAGCTCCTCCAAGAAATCTTCCTCCGCCTCCCACCACCGTCCTCCTCCGCCGTCTCCCTCGTCTCCAAACGGTGGCTCCGTCTCCTCCGGTCCTCCCTGACCTCCCTCTCTATCCGTCTCCCAACCACCGCCACCACCACCATCATCACTTCTCTCTCCTTCTTCCTCTCCGACCACCCCTTTCTCTACTCCCTCTCCCTCTCCCTCTCCGACACGTCCACCACCGTCTCCGACGGCCTACTACTCGCTATCTCCAATTCTTGTCCTAAACTCCGCCACCTCCGCTTCCTCACCGGGCCAGTCTCTCTCCTTCCTCTCATTTCTCTCTCTATTTCATGCCCCCACCTCAACTCTCTCACAATCAATCTCTCCAGACCCCTCTCTCTCCACTGGCTCCTCCACTTTCTCTCACTAAAACACCTTTCCCTAATTTGCAACAACGCCGGTGAATTCAATTTCATTGACCACACTTTACCGGAAGAAGAATCCAATTCCAATTTCCCCCAAAATTTGCGGCTGGAATCACTCAGCTTGACTGGAACTCGAGCCGGCGATTACGGCCTCAGCTGGATGTGGAAGAATTGCACAACGGTAAAGAAACTAGGGTTTCGTAGCTGCGAAGGTGTTGGTGACAATTCATCATTTTCAAGATTCATCAAAACCCTAAACACTCTTCAAGAAGTTGAATTGAGGACTTGCAGGCCAATAGTTGACTTGATTTTACTGAATTTAGCTGCAAATTGCAGCTCTTTGACTTCCTTATTGGTTTATGATGGTGGCAGCAAACAAGGGCTACTCCAATTCATTCAAAACAGCAGGTGTTCTTTACAAAAACTCGATTTACGATTGCCTCTTGACTTAGATAACAATCATTTGCTTGCAATTGCTACGAATTTTTGGAGATTGTCAAGTTTACGAATACAAAGTTGTTGTCTTGTAACTGGTGAGGGTCTAAAGACTCTTGGGATTGCTTTGAGTAATAGTCTTGAAGAATTGGCTTTGATAAATTGCGATGTGATTGAAAGAGAAAAAGGGTTGCTTACAACATTGGGACAAAATTTGAGAAAGTTAAGGAAATTGGACTTGTCTTACAATGATCAGTTAATTGATAAGGAATTCATATCGATGATGGCTTCGTGTGAGAATTTGCGCGAGTTGAATTTGAGAGGATGTAGCAGTTTAACAAATGCATCCTTAATTTCAGTGTTCAAGAACTGTAAGAACTTGGAGTCTATGGATATAATGCAGTGCTCTCGGATTAATTCCGAGGCTACTTAGTTATTTATGATAAATTATTCGCGATTGAGGAAGTTGGAAATTGAGGATTACAAGATGTTATCGAGGTTTTAATTTGATTCATTGCATGGTGGCGCAAGCTTGTTGAAGATCAGTAATTCATGATTCTACATAACTGCAACTGGAAAAGGTAAATATTATCGTACATACTTTGTTAATAATTGATTTATGTATTGTAAATGCCAATGTTGTGTGTAATAATGAGCAGTTTGCTATGTTTGGTAAATAAGAATGTTTGTATGTTTTACTTCTAATATCCTTTTTAGGGTCAATGATTTACCCCGTGCGCTTTTCACTTTTGAATTGTAACATATTAGTTGAAGGATTTGGTGACAATCCATACCCTTAAATCATTTCATCAAGGGTAGAATTGTCTTTTTAGGCTGCCCATCCACCACCGGGGACGTACATTGAGGAGAGATGACATCTGGGCCATTGGGCAGTCGAACTATTGTGCACCGACTACATAAAAACCTTAAATCAATTCATTAAGGGTAAAATTGTTTGGTGACCCTCTCCCATCCACCGCCAATGGACGTGCATTTGTTAGAGATGACATCTCGGCCATTGAGTAGAGTCAGAGACTGTTATGCAATCCGACTAGAGATTCATTAAATTGAATGCTAGGTGTATCTGTGCCATAACAGCTGTATGACCAATAGAAACAGGCAATTGGTGGTTCATTGGTTTACCGTATGTTGTGATAAGTAATTTACCTATGAGTTTCTGTTCGATGTAGGAGGTAATATAGGCAGTTGGATTCAAGATCTGCTTTACTTATATAGTGTAATAACTTGGGAGAGTTTTGGTATAAAATTTTTGAAATTTGTTAGGCTTTTAAAGGTCTATCAGAGACATAGTTTGTAGGCATGTAACTTGGAAGTGTTGGCAAGAAAGAATGTAATGCATTCAAAATAAATATGATTATTGAAAGCTTAAAGAAATGTACGTGAATCCGTTTTATTTTCTTCTCGTTTTATCCCCTGAGGTTGCAGAGGCCATAACGCATACTTTGAGGTTCTAATGTGGCTGATTACTTTCCTGAAGTGATTATAAACCCCTTTGTCCAACCTATGATGGTAAAAATGTTTGTTTAGAAGCAAAATGACTTATCAAAAATTTTAAGGATATAGTGACAGTTAATTCTGGCACTACTCTAATTATATTGTAGTTGGTCCATGGCAGGGGTGGAGGTAGGCTTTGGCAAAAGGGGGCAATTGCCCCCATTAACTTTTTTAAATACTAATAAATTTTTTTGAATTGATTTTTACCATTAAAAATTGTATTTTATCCATTGATCAAGAAAAATTAACACTATGTTTTATTTTTTGCCCCCGTTTAAACTAAATTTACAATTTACATCATAGTATAGTAAGTTAAAAATATTTTTCCCCCCATTTCAAAAAATCCTGACTCTGCCACCGGTCATGGTGGTCCATTACTTGATACTCACTATTGACACTATGTAGGTTTGATAATTGAATATCCACTTGTATCCAAACTGCTATTCGTATTAGTAGAAACTGTGAAGCAAGACGAACACGAGATGGATCAACTAAGCCCTCTCAGAGACTTTCTTCCTCGTTCCCTGCTCTGGCTAGTTGTACCATCGTAACAGAAAATGTTTATGTAAGTGCAGTTTAGTTTATAGGTTTGATCTCTGTGTCCATCTGAGCTACCCCTGTGGTGTGCACCAGAGGTGGATCCAAGGCCACCTATTTGTGAGAGATGCGAAGCTTTGAACTGACAGGCCAATTTTCATGTAAATTTCAGAGGAATGTGTCTTGTGCCATTTTTAATCCTACCTAGTCTTTGCTTGCCTGCGTCTCTTGCTCTGCAGTTCTTGAATCATGATACTACTAGCTCCGTTCCAAAATAAATGTATATGTTTATTTTTGATCTTGATCTTGATCTAAGAAGAAAACTATAAATTCCATTTCGAACTGAAGGGAGTAGTCGATTATTTCTTGCTATCATCAACACTGAGGATTTTCATATACAGATGTAGACTATCAGGTTAGGTGAACTACTCCCTCCGTCCCAAAAAATTGGATTGGACTTCTTTAACATACATGGATTCTGTAGGACTTTGAACATGTTGGACTAAGCAGACCAAGTCCATAGAAGGAAAATCAGGAGGAATATTTAATATTACATCCGTCGCTCGCTATAAATATCTATTTTTATAAATAAAATTAGTACTCCTATCTCTTAATGGATATTTATTTTGTAGTTAAATTGCTAAATAGTCTCTAATTAAAATTTACAATCATGGTATCAAATTGATGTAGGTAGGGAGTGTTTTTCTTTGAACTTTTTCCCAAAATGACACTTTTTCAAAAAGTATTTCTCAAAATGTCACACTTTTAAAAGAATTGACCAGAATAGTCTAATTTTTAGAATTCACGGTTGGCAACTAGGTTTTCATTAATGAATTCGCAGTTGGCAACCGCGTTTTAAAAAAAAAATAGAAAAATTATAAATCCGCAGTTGCCAACTGCGAATTCATTAATGAAAACGCAGTTGTCAACCCCGAATTTTAAAAACTAGGCTATTCTGGTCAATATTTTTAAAAGTGTGATATTTTGAGAAATACTTTTTGAAAAAACAGTGTCATTTTGAAAAAAAAAAAATCGTTTTTCTTTAGTCCAAAAGTCTACCCTAGTTTAGAGTTCATCGGGAGTGTTTATCTAAAAAAAAAAAAAATTTAATATTTACAAGTCGAATGGGATATTTAGTATGGGTATGGGAATGGATGGGGAAGTAAAACTAAGAATGCAAAATAATTACTCAATTAATGATGGCAAACCACTATATAAAATAAATCCTTATTCTCTATCACCACATGTATTTTCTTTTGTCCAAAATCCCCTTTATCCCACCCCCACTATTTACTTTTAGTTTTATAGTGATCATTCTACTTTTGAGCTACTTTCAGTTTTATCATTAACTCCATTCTACTTCATGTATGACTTCCATTTTAATCCCATACATTAACTATGTTAGCTAAACTTGACATGATTGACGACGATGTGGATGAGAAAGTTTATTAACTAACTCCCGTTAAAAAGTTAATGAAATCTATAACACTTGCAATGATTGCGGTAGAAAAAGTTAACTCCCCTAACACCACTGTCACGAGTACCACCCTACCCTATCACCACCGTCACTTCCATTACATTCCCACCACCAACACCATCACCCTCACTGTCTCTCTACCTAGCCACCCCCACCACCACTACCATCACCGTCTCCACCATCACAATCTCACTACCACCACCCCAATCCACCACCACCATTTGTAAAGTGGTGGTACGGTGTGATGGTAGTAGTAGTGGAGGTGGTGGTGGTGGGGCAGATTAGCAATGGAAGGTGGTGGTGGAATTTTCATTTGGGACATAAATTGATGTTGTTTCTATAAGTACCAAATGAAAAGAAGGAAAAATAAATTAAAGATATGAGGGACCAAGGCAGTGCCGTCCTCTATTCTCCGAACTTTACGTGAGTGGATCAAGCGATGTGAGACTCGTCAGAATTGTACAAACATGTCTCCATTCTCTTCAATCCATTTAACGTTAATTCTTTGATTGATTTTCTAGACAATAAATAATCATAAGATTAAGTTAATAATTAATGTATTAATTGTTAGTCCCGTGGGAATAAATACTTAATTCAAACTCAATGGGAATTAATGTCTTTGTAAAACCTTTTGATCACCTAATAAATTTCGCCTTTTTCATTTTTGCATATTTCAAAATAAGTGTCGCATTTTAAAATAAGATAATTGATTTAATACAAAAAAAAAAAAAAAAGTTGCCTGTTTCAACATACTATTTTATTTTCATTACTAACTTGTGATTTATTTATTACTCCATTACTCATTCTTCTTCCGTGGATAATTAATTAATATATATTGAACAATGAAGTAATGAAGTAAAGTGAAAAATTGAATGGCGCTTTGATAGAAAATAATAAAATTATCTATTAATTAATTAATATCTCACTTAATTAATAAATTTTAATATTTTCAACAATATTAATTACAGAGTTTCTACAAAATAAGAATACAACAAAAAAAAACTAACAGATTATGACATATCAAGCGCATGAGAAACCCAGTTTGGTCTGTATAATCATAAATAGACATCTACTGAAACTTGAAAGATAAATAGTCCTTATCCCTTTAGGATTAAAATAGTTACTTCAATGGCAATTATAAAGTTTTGTCAACAATTATATATACTCCCTCCGTCCCGCTAGTAATCGCACTGTTACTGTTTGCGCGGGGATTAAGGAAAAAATAATGATATAAATGTTGTGAGTGTAAAAGTTAAATAGGAGAGAGAATGAGTGGAGGAAATAGTAAATTATAATGGTGTTGTGAGTATTAAAATAATGTAGGAGAGAGAATGAGTGAAGGAAATAGTAAAGATTCTTTGCCATTTTAGGAAGTGTGCGATTTATAATGGGACGCTCAAAATAGAAAGTGTGCGGTTTGTAGCGGGACAGAGGGAGTATATATATATATATATATATATATATATATATATATATATATATATATATATATATATATATATATATATATATATATATATATATATATATATATATATAAATTTATTCAAATGAGAACCAAAATTATATGAGAACCATGAGAATTAAACTCAATCATTGGATTAAAAACACATCAATGCTCCAGATTAAAAAAAAAAAATAGAATGGGTGGCATTTTCGTAATTATTGTGAACTTAATCCCCCTCAAATTTCAAAATAAAATATCTCAATATCTATAAGTCGAAAAAAAAAATCGAAAACACTGATTTTTTTGTCTTGTGAGACGATTCAAACTAGATTCACGAAGATAGTGATTTTGAAAAAATAATATCAACAACGCGATCTTGTCCAAGATTGTATACACTGGTAATTAACTAGCCAGACACTAAATTGGTTAAGTAGAGCCTTCTAACAGATTGAAGAAATTGAGCCAGGTACATAGTGACTGCCGAACTAGAACAGAAAAGGGTATATCAGTTTTGTTTGTTTTTTTTGACAGTTTGAAGAGATTTCGCCATGGTATATATCATTTGCTGTGAAGAATCGGATGACAGCAGTACAACGATCTTCCAGCAGCTTTGCAAAGATAAATAACCATTTTTTCTTTTTCTCTTCAAATTGTACATACATGTCACGAGGCTTAATTTCTTTTGTAGTGATTAATATTTGTGGGATCGGGATTTGAAAGCTTCTTAGTAATTAATTCTCTTCTTTTAAGCTGGATTTCCCATTCGTTCGCTGTTACATTTGTTCTGTAAAACTCGGCTTTATTCACTCGTGCCAATGGCAAATTAGCTAGTGTACACTAGTTAATTAGCTAGTGTACACAAGGACTTGATCAAGATCAAGCCAAGGCAATGTCCAGTATAAGTCATCTGGCTAGTGTACACGAGTTAACTAGCTAGTGTACACTAGCTAGTTAATGAAAAATCAAATTTCTGTAACTCTAAAGAAATATCATTGTTTATAACGCTTAAGAAAATCGGGTTTTAACAAATAAAATAAGCGTTATTTATGAAACTCTCTGGGGGTCAATACTTTGGTTTTATTATGAAGGATCAAGAATCCACCGAAAAAAGCATCATTTGTACAATACTTTAACATCCTGATGCATTAAGGTGTTGTACCATATAAATGAAACATGTGATCATTCAATAAACCAGAAATGAAATATGTACTACCTCTGCCCCAAAATGAATATTCGAGTTTGCTCTCGATCAAGATCAATTTTTTTTTTGAATTGTAACACCTCAACTTCAAATCCTTACATAATATACCTTGACCACTTATAATATTTTATTTATTTTCAATTATTATAACTTCACCCCAACACTTTATCTTGTTTCCAATTAAACCCTAAAGCTTTAAAGTTATTTCATAACCATCCTAACTTTTCATAAACAATCAAAGACATAAAGTGAGCACATAAAGTCAACAATAGCATAAAATGTATATAATGGAATACTAAAATGGTGCCTAGGATTAGGGTCGTTACAAGCTTGCCCGGTGTATGGTGGCAAATGTCCAACGTTTGAGGGGCATCCCTCTGCAGAACAGGAAGGGTCCTCTACTGAGATTGGGTCGAGCTCCCGTTCAAAGGACCTTGGACGAGGAGGCTTATGAGGAGCTTGTCCGAGATAAGCCGAGCAAGGAGAACTTGCTATGTCGCAAGAGACTCCTCATAGCCGAGGTAACAATCTCGTATCCTTAGTTTCGTTGACCTCGTAACTTTATACTTGACAATATCTGACCAATTAATATTGCAGCTCGCTACTGTCACAGTATATGAGAACGTCTTGTCCAAGAATACGGACAAGCAGTTGCATGAAGCTAGGGCCGCCCAGAAGAAGGGTGAGGCCGAGAAGGCATCTTTGGTCGGGCTACTGAAAGCCAAGGATGCCGAGCTAGAGGCTGCTCAGGCTAAGGTGGAAGCCGAGCTGAAGAGAGCCGAGGAGGCTCGCGGGCAAGCCCAGGAGGCCTGCGTGAAAGCCGAGGAACATCTCCGCTAGAAGGATGCTGAGCTGGCTGAGGAGAGGAGGCTCAAAGCCGAGGTCCAAGTGAGGGCCGAGGAAGCTGAGGCCAAATGCCGAGGTCTGGAAGCCACCCTTCCTGCGAGGGAAGAGGAGGCCGTTATCCGCTTTAAGGACAGCCAGGCTTTCCAAGATGCCGTGGATGCAAAGACGGCCACGATGTTCGAGGACGACTACCTACACCTGGCTCATCGTTTGTTGGATGATTCCTCCCTTGGTTTGGACGTGAATAAGATTGCTCGGCTGATCAGCCAGGATCAGTTCGACGAGGAAGCTAGGGCCTTTCACCATCTTGTCCCCTACTCTGAATATAATTTGGGTATTATTGCCAGGGAAGATGCCCGGGCTGGCCGAGAGGCTTGGGCGCCCCCGTCTGTTGACCCTGGCAATCTCCAAGTCTTGGTGGAGGCTATTCAAGACGAGGAGATGGAAGCCGAGCAGACTATCCCGCCGGCCACGGACGCCGTCACCGAGGAGTTTCTGGAGAAGCCCTTCGATGATGAACAGACTTAGGATTTTCTTTTTTCTTTTTATTGTAATAGTGTTAGGACTTGTAATTCCCTTTGAATGTCAATGAGAAAGTCCTTCTGTTTCAATTCATGTTATGTAGCTTTGATGAATTGATTGGATGTATGCTTGTAGGCTACGTACAAATACAAGACTTGTTGTTAGGGGGAAGTCGAGGAAGGTCCCTCGTATCCCGGTTATAAAGTAAGTCGTTAGGCCGAGGTGAGGTCCTTCGGTCTTGACTATGCCTTAAGTCGTATGAGCCGAGGGGAGCTCCTCGGCATAGACTGTTGGGTGTTCTTCTTTTCCGTCTCCTTATGCTGAGGAAGATGACTCGTGCATAGGTTTTAGACGTGTGATGCCTGTTAGTCGTAGTGACAAGGTGTGTTTCCTTGTATTGACGTGAGGCAAGTCAATAGGCCGAGGAGAAGTCCTCGATCTTAACTGTTCGAACCTTGTAATCCTTGAATCGAGGCGGACCCTCGTCAGGATGTAAGGTAAGCCAGTAAGTCGAGGGAGGATCCTCGTGTTGGCTGTTAGGAGCCTATAGTCATTGAGTCAAGGCGGACCCTCGTTAAGACGTAAGGCATGTATTTTGAAGAGTCGGGGATAAGATCCTCGTCTTTCGGTGTTTGTGTCAGGAGTTGATAGTTGCCTTGCATGTTGGAAGAAGTTACTTTCATAAACTGAAACTTGATTACATCAAACTGCAATCCTATCAAACTAGGAAGTAAAAGACTGAAAACGGGAAACTAATCTATTACAAAATGAACTAGACTAATGATAATATTTTCGAAGATTGTCAGAATGTCATGGGTGCTTGAGCTCCTTCCCCTCCTTAGTCTTCAATCTGTAGGTCCCCTCTCGAATAACTTGAGTGATGATATAGGGACCTTCCCAATTTGGGGAGAGCTTGTTTTGTTCTGCTTTTCGACCAGTTGCTTCAATTTTTCTAAGTACCCAATCACCTACTTGGAATACTCTTCTGATGACTCTCGTGTCATGATATGCCTTGGTCCTTTGTTTGTAGTTTTCCATCTTCATCTGCGCAGCTAGTCGTTTTTCATCTATCAGGTCTAGGTCTAGGAGCCTATTGACCTTGTTGACTTTCTCATCGTAATGGGAGTTTCTCACAGTAGGGATGGCCATTTCAGCTGGTGCCATAGCCTCAGAACCGAAGGTTAGTGCGAATGGGGTTTCCCCGGTTGGCCCCCGGGTGGTTGTGCGAACAGCCCATAAGGCTAGGGGAAGTTCGTCCAACCATCTACCCTCGCGTCCTTCAAGGTTCTTAGTAAGGGCTATCAGGACCAGTTTATTGGCAGCCTCTGCTTGACCGTTTCCTTGGGGTCTGCTAACTGAGGACTTTGCGTGGCGGACTTTGACTCTTCCCAATTCTGTTGTAATTGCCGTAGAAAATTGGAGTCTGTGATCGGAAACAATTGTGTGGGGGAGGCCAAATCGACACCAGATGTAGTCGTGGACGAAGTTGATTGCGTTCTCTTCCGTTATCTTGGCTAATGCCTTGGCTTCTATCCACTTGGAGAAATAATCAACAACTACTATTACGTACTTGCAATTACCTCGGGTGGGAGGGAAGGGTCTGATGATGTCGATCCCCCACATATCAAATGGCCACGTAGGTATTACAAGTGTCTGCTCGACTGCCGGTAGTCTAGGAATATCGGAGAATCTTTGGCACTTGTCATATTTTTTAACATAGGCGCGCGCGTCCTCCCTCATGTTTGGCAAATAGTAACCTAGCGAGATGATCTTTTCAGCTAAGGTTCTGGCCCCGGGGTGTCCGCCGAAAACACCTTCATGTACTTCTGCCAATAGGTTCTCAATTTCCTTAGGATAGACACACCTTAGCAGGGGCTTGGTAAAAGATCTTCGGTAGAGGACTCCGCTCATCACAACGAACCTTGGGGACCTCTTCTTGATAAGTTTAGCTTGTGCTTCATCTTCCGGGAGTTGGCCCTTCTCGATGTAGTCAATGTAGTCATCGTTCCAATATCTCTCCTCTCCATCTAGGAGCATTATTTGTAATATTTCATACGCAGGTTCCTCAGCATAAACTACGTATGGATTGGTCATAGACTTATACACATCCATGGTTGCTAGTTTAGACAGAACGTCTGCGATTTGGTTGTCTTCCCTGCCTATTTGTTTGAGTTCGAAGAATTCCATCTTTTTCGTCATGTCTAGGACAAGGTCTCTATATTTGGTAAGGGTGGGATCTTGGGTGTTATACTCTCCCTTTACTTGTTTGACAACTAGTTGGGAGTCACAGAATGCCGCCACCTTGGTTGGTCCGTAGAAGGAAGCTAACTCGATATCAAATATTAGATCTTCGTATTCGGCTTGATTGTTGGAGGCAGTGAACTTAAACTGGATGATGTCTTGCATGGTGTACTCTGCTTCCGGACTTACTAGTACAACTCCTGCTCCGCTTCTTTCCTTTGTAGCCGATCCGTCCGTGTATAAGACCCAACAGTTGGATGGGAGTTCGATGGGAGACTCTTCCTCTTCCGCAGTGTTTTGCTTACGGAAAGTGGGGAGGTGCTCACCCATAAAGGCGGTCTCAACCATGAAGTCAACCAAGGGCTGTGACAGGAGGGTCTTCCTTGGTTGGCAAGTGATATCGAACTCAGTGAGAGCGATAGACCAATTTAGGAGACGTCCGGAGCCGTCCAACTTGTGCAGGATCTTCTTCAATGGTTCATTAGTGTATACAGTGATAGGATGCGCAGAAAAGTAGGCACGTAGTTTCCTTGAGGCAATAACTAGTGCGTACGCTATCTTTTCCACGTTGAAATTTCTGCTTTCCACGTCAGATAATGCCTTAGAGACATAGTAGACGGGCTTCTGCGTTCCTTCTTCATTCCGAACTAGAACAACATTTGGCATCGCATGATCAGTGGCGGCTAGGAATACATATAGCATCTCACCGGTAATCGGACTGCTAAGCAAGGGATGGGAACCCAAGTACTCCTTCAACCGGAGGAATGCTTCGGAGCATTCGGGAGTCCAGGAGAAGCTCTTGGTACCCTTCAAAACCTTGAAGAAAGGCAATGATTTTTCGGCAGATTTGGCTATGAATCTTCCCAGTGCCGCTATTCTTTCGTTTAATCTTTGAACCTCCTTGATGTTGGTAGGTTCCTTCATGTCAATTAGTGCCTTGATTTTTTCGGGATTCACCTCAATTCACCTTTGTGATACCATGAAGCCCAAGAACTTTCCAGCTGTCACCCCAAATACACACTTACTTGGGTTTAGCTTCATGTTGTTGGCTCGGAGGTTGTTTATTGTCTCTTCCAAGTCAGGGGTGTGACTGCCCTCCTTGGTCTTAATGACCATATCATCGATGTAGGCCTCCATGTTTCGGCCAATTTATGCGCCAAATACTTGATTCACTATCTGTTGGTACGTGTGTAACGACCCTAACCCTAGGCACTATTTTAATATAACATTATACGCTTTTAATATTAATGATTACTTTATATGTTTACTTTATATCTTTAAATTCTTATATTAGGATAAAAGGATAAGGAAATAAATAAGGTTCTAGGAGAAAAATAATAATTAGAAATAAATAAAGTAATAGAATGGAGTGGTAATAAAATGGACAAATAAAATGTTGTTGGTTGGGAGAATTATTTTAATTTATGAAAGAATTGTTGTAGGGAATTTTTGAGTGGGGGACAAATTCCCCCAAAACCCTCCCTCATCAGTGGCCTACCCCCTTTCTCCCTTTATCATTTTCCACACTTCATCTCCCTCCTTCTCCTCCTTAACCTTCTCTCTCAATCAATCCATGGAAGCCATTGTTGAAGCTTCACTTTCCAAGGCTCCTACCAAGATCAATCCTTCACCATTTTTAGATCCGAAAGTACTTTTGTAATCGGGAGACCAAGAGGAGTTCATCAAGCTAAGAAAGTCTTAAATCCATCTCCTATTTTAAGGTGAGTTATTATGACCTCCCTTCTATGTGATGTTCATGAATTAATTAAGGTTGTTCTTGTTAATAAAATGGTTGTTGATGCTTGGAAACTCTCTTGGATGTTGAGAAATTTAGTAGTGAATTAGAATGTTGTTGTTGATTAGGAAAGTGGGTCAAGAAGGTAAGCAAATGGGTTAACTAAATTAAGAAATTTATACTTGGAAAGTGATAGTGAAATGGGTAGTGATTCAAAGAGTAAATGATATAAGATTTAATCATTTTGGGCTACATGGCTTAGTAAGTAAGTTGTTATGACTTCCCTTCTACTATTTGTTCATACTCTTCTTAAATGTCTCCTTGTTCTTATGATGCTTGATTCATGCTTTGGGAATTTTATGGGAAGTTGAATGAGTAGAAAAGGAAATATGATGGATTTAATGTTCTTAGGAGATAATCTAGAGGATTTGATTTGGGTGTAATGTGAAATGATCCATGATTTAGGGTTCCTTGATGTTGGGTTAGATGAGTTAGAAGGAACTTTGGCAATCTAGGAAATCCTTTGGTTGTTCTTGAATTTAGAGTAGAAGGAAATTTGGAAAGGAAGAGAAAATGGTAAGAAAATGACTTAAAGAAATCTGGGAATTTTGGTCCGAGCACTTGAGCGGTCGCCCAAGGGGGCGTGAGCGGCCGCCCAAGTGTCCAGCAATTTGGTGTGCCTTAGAAAGCCTCTTGGGCGGTCGCCCAAGAGGACGTGGGCGGTCGCCCAAGCCTTCAGCAATTTAACTTTGAATCTGAACCAGAATTTATTTAGCAACCTTATTTGATCACTTATAGATTGTGACTTCCACGTAGTAAATTGAACTTGAACCTTCATAGAGGCCTGGTATTATTGTGTAATGACCTTGTAGGATGAATTGATTGTACTTCTTTGCCTTACATTGAGTTCATATACATTACTATATTATGCATAGTGTGTTGATCAATTGTTGCACTATGATATGAGTTGGGCATGAGTATATTTTACCATGTTGATGTGTTGTTATCCCTTTTTGTGGATTTTATTCAAGTATCTATTATGTGCTTGAAAATGTTGAATACTTGATATAGTATTGCTATCTTCATGATATGCTATTGTGGTATGTATCCCTACTTTGGATCATACAATGTTTGGTTAAGCAAGTATGTTATTACTGTGCTTAGTTATATAAATCCAGCTGGTATTTGTTTGTTGGGCAATGTTATGGAATTATAATGGCACCGAGCCAAGTTCATTATAATTCGTACATTGGTAACCCAGTTGTCCCCCTTGTGTGGGATTTGTGGGCTAGCATCTCTTTTTGAGGTAGATGGTCTAGTTTCACTGGGGATATGACTGTGTGTCAGAATCCCTATGGTACTGTTATTGTTCATGGTTAGGAACCGCTTCATCAAATGTTCTTCTGCTGCTCGGATGTGTATATCCTTTTGGAGTTAAAACCTTGGCTCAGTATCCTTCTAAGTGTTACTTTATCGCACTTATGTGTTGTGATATATTCATGATGAGTGGTCGTTGTTTCCAACCGGTATGGGACGGTTGGCGGCAGGAAGCCTCTACGATTATGTGGATATGTCTTTTGATGTATTGCATCTTATTTGGCATCTTCTGCATTCATAATAGCTTGCTTGAGATTTATTCTCACCCCTCTCCCTTTCTTGTTTTTAGATTCGAGACAGGTGGACCGGCCCAAGTAAGGGCGGTGAGGAGTATGGAAGTTATATTGTGGGAATTGTCGGGGTATGATTAGGTTGGTATAGAAAGTGTACGTTGGTATAATTCATTTGTGGACTTGTATTTATAAATCTTTATTTTATGTTATAACCGAGGCCTTTTTGTAATTAAAACAGTTTCTTACTTTCTAAGTTAGTCAACTATTTCTCCATGGTAAAAAGGTGTAGATTTATTTTGAAATAATTACAACAATGGTATTTATTTTTGAATGATAATTAAAGGTTTTAAAAGTTTAGGATCTTTGGGTTAGTTTGAGGATGCTCCAGCTCGGGACACGTGTAGGTTCCGGGTCGGGGTCCTCACAGTTGGTATCAGAGCTCGGTTAGAATTCTCGGGTAGAGTCTAGCTGAGTGAGAGTGTGCGATAACTTGCGTCGAGAGTTTAATGCTGGAATTTGTTTAAAGGCAGAAAATGATATTAATCAATCAAGGAATCAAGGAAAGGTGAGTTATGGAAAGATAGATTTCCCCACCATCATTTGAGGTATTCTACCTGTCTCAGGAGTTAGGGTCCCTACTTTTGTAAATCCTTGTACATTCGTTCTCATGTGGCATTACATTTTATCTTTATTTGCATAATTGGCCTAAGGGTTGCCTTATGTGCTGGAGGTTCTACTCCGATGGGGTCGTACCTCGAATCATCCTTAATTATCTTGGTAGTTGTGATTAAGTGGGCATGTATTGCCGGTGGATTTGGTCGAGTTACCAATCCGTGAATCGTCGTTATGTTAACCTGAATTATTTGAGTAGTTGTTGTTTTTGAGGAGGACTGTCGCAAGAAGCGAGTCTCCTTATCTACGTTTGATTTACCTCCGTGTATAATTGAGTCGGGTAAATTATTAATTGATATTATGTCACATACGCGTAATTGTCGAAAGTATGGCCTAATTAAGAGTGATTTATGGTTGTGTACTTGCGTGAGTAATTATACATAGGTGTCTCGTGGGGAGACTAGATATATGGGGCTAGTATTGAAAGTGATAGTCTAAGTGGGATTATATGGATTATAAAATATCACGAGTACGAGATCTGATAGAACCAATATATCTTGCCTTATGTGCTATTAGTTGATTAAGTGGTGTTTTCTATGTGAGTTTCTAAATGGGTTTGCATCAGGTATCATACCAGGATATTGAGATTTTGAATTGCTATAAGGTATTATTTTGGCATTCGGATTCCTAGATAGAGGACACTAATTGGGATGAGGGACTTGATGATTCATCTTGGGAAAGTATTTGATAAAGAAGATAATGAGCTTAGGGAATCTCCACAAGGGTAAATTGTTACTATAATTAGAAAAGATGATACTTGGTGGTTATTTACAAGGTTATAGAGATCTTAAATAGGTAACTGTGAAGAATAAGTATTCGTTAGCACTTGTTGACGATTTGTATGACTGATTTTAGAAACTAGTAGGATACTCAATGGTTATTAGTTAAATTTTTCGGAGTGTTACAATTACAGTGAAAATTTGCTTAAAGGATATACTTAAGATAACATTTATATATATAGTATGACCGTTTTGATTTGTGGATTGTGTATTAGTGATGGAGAGGTAAAATAGGGAAAATGCAAAGAAGTATAATGGATACAGTTATTGGTGACTTAAAGGATCAACTTCAGGAATTGGTGAAACATGCACATGGTTTGTTTTGAGAGATGATTATCATTAGTTGAGAAAATAAAATGAGGATAAATCTTATTGGAAGACAGGATACTTTAGGATGATTACACCGTATAGGTTGACTTAGTTGCCCGACTCATATAAGGGATTGGTGTGATGCTCGGAAGATATTGACGCTATACGGATTTTGAATTGTTGAGGGTTATAGGGAGGTAAGTTAGATTATACCGTAATGTTTAATCGAAATTTGGGAATGATTGATCTATGTGAGTTCTAATTATATTTTCTTATTTAGAAATTATGGTATTTAATTGGAAACTAGATGTTACAATACGTTGTTACTAAGTACAATACCAATATCGGAGGTAAGGAATAGATGACTCAAATTAAGTAAAAGTGTTGAATATTCAACTTGAGGAATTATTGAATTGAGGATGCTTTACCAAGTTTATAATCTTAATGAATGTTTTAGTGTTATTTATCGGAGATAGTAATAAGTATTACGAGATTGTGTTTTCTCATAGGGAATTTAACTAAGTAAAAATATTATGAGTGATGGCTACACTATAAATAGAAGTTAAACAAGAAAATTATGTTAGAATTGTTTTAAATGTGCCTTAAAGCTTTGGATTATATATTGAATTCGGTATGAGCAATTGTGCCCTTCGGGGATAGTTGATTTAATAAGGTCAGTAAACCATTTTCGTGTAAATTAAAATCTGTGAGTAATTTAACTATCTACAACTAGTATGGGACGGTTGTAGATAATTAAATCACTCGAGTTATTTTGGTTAGCTTATCAATCTTTTGAAAATTTCTTAAATTGTGAGTGGTTTAGTTAATTAAAACTGGTATGGGCCGGTTTTAAATAAATAAACCATTCGGGTCTCTTTGAATCTCTTTTTATATTATCCTTTGGAATTTTGAAAGATGTTGTAACTTTTAGAAAGACTTGGTATCCTAAAGATATAAATTGTTCAGAAGCAAGTAGAAATTGCAACCTAGTTTCCCTATATTGATTAAGTATATTAAAGTTTTGATCCGAGAAATGAATTGATAAATTGTGGGGTTATTAATGTGGAGGTCGCAGTAGACTCGGTTTTTGTTTTAGTTGGATCGGCTCCGTTGTGGGCGGCCAACCATTTGATTGAATATCGATTTGTCACTTTGGACACAGGCATAATTAGAGCATTGAATTGTGATTTATAGTCGACTAGTATTCCGTTTATGGGAATCAGAGTCTTATTAGCATGTTTTCATTTATTATTTCGTAGACAGTTATTTAATGTTTGTATCACGAGGAATGAGGATGAGATAATTAAGATAATTCGTTTCAAGCGAGTCGAGACATAAGGTGGGTTGGTCATAAATGTGAAAATAGAAATTTGACGTTATAAGCTCTATTAATATATTTAGAGTTCTAGATTGAGCTGAGAGTATTATCACGATGGATTTTGTGATTTGGGTTACCTTGGAAGTAAAAAAAAAGGGAGTATGTCATTTTGTTTATAGGAAGTTAATTTGTATTTTCGACTCATTATATGTATATTTTGATGAGGTATTCATTGATATAGTCCTCATAAATCTTAGGAGATCGTTTAATTGTATAAACCCCATAGTATTAAAAAGATTGGATAGTCATTCATTTGGGAAGATCCTTTTGGAGTGTAGGAAGGCTATTAAATTTAACCTTGTGAAAATTTGAGGAATCATTACTTATTATTGAGAATAGGCTACGGGCATGTACAATGAATTTTGTAGTCAATAGGACGTATGGTCACCAGTGGTTGAGTGCGTATAATAGTAGTTATCATTCTAACATTGAGATAAAACCGTATGAGGCATAGTTTGGGAAGAAAATATCGATCTCTAATTTGTTGGGTTGAGGTTAGAGAAGCAAGGCCTAAGGTAGATTGGCGCCAAAATTTGTTAATCCATTTGAAGTTTTAGAAAGGGTTGGTGATTTGGCTTATAGGTGACTTGGAGAAGCTTATAGAGTATTTGAAGTTTTAATGTGATATTGTAATGTATTTGGTGACATAAGTTGTAATACCTTATTTAATTATATTTTCATCGAGATCGGAAAATTCGTGTTAGTGATAATTGTATAGTACGCTTGGATCATTAAGTGGTAATATCATACTATTAATGGAATTAGAAATTTAATTTCTTTGGGAGAAGAATCACAACATTGAAGAGACTATTTGGAAATTGAAGTTTGAGGTATACATGTAACCGAGGCGGGTTGATCAGTTAGGTAAGTGACAGTCAAATTCGGGACGAATTTTCTTTAAGGGGGAGTGAGTGTAACGACCCTAACCCTAGGCACTATTTTAACATAACATTATACGCTTTTAATATTAATGATTACTTTATATCTTTAAATTCTTGTATTAGGATAAAAGGATAAGGAAATAAATAAGGTTCTAGGAGAAAAATAATAATTAGAAATAAATAAAGTAATAGAATGGAGTGGTAATAAAATGGACAAATAAAATGTTGTTGGTTGGGAGAATTATTTTAATTTATGAAAGAATTGTTGTAGGGAATTTTTGAGTGGGGGACAAATTCCCCCAAAACCCTCCCTCATTGGCCGCCCCCCCCCCTTTTCTCCCTTTATCATTTTCCACACTTCATCTCCCTCCTTCTCCTCCTTAACCTTCTCTCTCAATCAATCCATGGAAGCCATTGTTGAAGCTTCACTTTCCAAGGCTCCTACCAAGATCAATCCTTCACCATTTTTAGATCCGAAAGTACTTTTGTAATCGGGAGACCAAGAGGAGTTCATCAAGCTAAGAAAGTCTTAAATCCATCTCCTATTTTAAGGTGAGTTATTATGACCTCCCTTCTATGTGATGTTCATGAATTAATTAAGGTTGTTCTTGTTAATAAAATGGTTGTTGATGCTTGGAAACTCTCTTGGATGTTGAGAAATTTAGTAGTGAATTAGAATGTTGTTGTTGATTAGGAAAGTGGGTCAAGAAGGTAAGCAAATGGGTTAACTGAATTAAGAAATTTATACTTGGAAAGTGATAGTGAAATGGGTAGTGATTCAAAGAGTAAATGATAAAAGATTTAATCATTTTGGGCTACATGGCTTAGTAAGTAAGTTGTTATGACTTCTCTTCTACTATTTGTTCATACTCTTCTTAAATGTCTCCTTGTTCTTATGATGCTTGATTCATGCTTTGGGAATTTTATGGGAAGTTGAATGAGTAGAAAAGGAAATATGATGGATTTAATGTTCTTAGGAGATAATCTAGAGGATTTGATTTGGGTGTAATGTGAAATGATCCATGATCTAGGGTTCCTTGATGTTGGGTTAGATGAGTTAGAAGGAACTTTGGCAATCTAGGAAATCCTTTGGTTGTTCTTGAATTTAGAGTAGAAGGAAATTTGGAAAGGAAGAGAAAATGGTAAGAAAATGACTTAAAGAAATCTGAGAATTTTGGTCCAGGCACTTGAGCGGTCGCCCAAGGGGGCGTGAGCGGCCGCCCAAGTGTCCAGCAATTTGGTGTGCCTTAGAAAGCCTCTTGGGCGGTCGCCCAAGAGGAGGTGGGCGGTCGCCCAAGCCTTCAGCAATTTAACTTTGAATCTGAACCAGAATTTATTTAGCAACCTTATTTGATCACTTATAGATTGTGACTTCCACGTAGTAAATTGAACTTGAACCTTCATAGAGGCCTGGTATTATTGTGTAATGACCTTGTAGGATGAATTGATTGTACTTCTTTGCCTTACATTGAGTTCATATACATTACTATATTATGCATAGTGTGTTGATCAATTGTTGCACTATGATATGAGTTGGGCATGAGTATATTTTACCATGTTGATGTGTTTGTTATCCCTTTTTGTGGATTTTATTCAAGTATCTATTATGTGCTTGAAAATGTTGAATACTTGATATAGTATTGCTATCTTCATGATATGCTATTGTGGTATGTATCCCTACTTTGGATCATACAATGTTTGGTTAAGCAAGTATGTTATTACTGTGCTTAGTTATATAAATCCAAATTTGGTATTTGTTTGTTGGGCAATGTTATGGAATTATAATGGCACCGAGCCAAGTTCATTATAATTCGTACATTGGTAACCCGCTTGTCCCCTTGTGTGGGATTTGTGGGCTAGCATCTCTTTGAGGTAGATGGTCTAGTTTCACCGGGGATATGATTGTGTGTCGAATCCCTATGGTACCGTTATTGTTCATGGTTCCGGAACCGCTTCATCAAATGTTCTGCTTGCTCGGATGTGTATATCCTTTTGGAGTTAAAACCTTGGCTCAAGTATCCTTCTAAGTGTTACTTTATCGCACTTATGTGTTGTGATATATTCATGATGAGTTGGTCGTTGTTTCCAACCGGTATGGGACGGTTGGCGTGGAGCCTCTACGATTATGTGGATATGTCTTTTGATGTATTGCATCTTATTTGGCATCTTGCTGCATTCATAATAGCTTGCTGAGATTTATTCTCACCCCTCTCCCTTTACTGTTTTTAGATTCTGAGACAGGTGGACCAGCCAAGTAAGGGCGGTGAGGAGTATGGAAGTTATATTGTGGGAATTGTCGGGGTATGATTAGGTTGGTATAGAAAGTGTACGTTGGTATAATTCATTTGTGGACTTGTATTTATAAATCTTTATTTTATGTTATAACCGAGGCCTTTTTGTAATTAAAACAGTTTCTTACTTTCTAAGTTAGTCAACTATTTCTCCATAGTAAAAAGGTGTAGATTTATTTTGAAATAATTACAACAATGGTATTTATTTTTGAATGATAATTAAAGGTTTTAAAAGTTTAGGATCTTTGGGTTAGTTTGAGGACGCTCCAGCTCGGGACACGTGTAGGTTCCGGGTCGGGGTCCTCACAACGTGGCACCGGCATTCTTGAGCCCAAAAGGCATCATAACATAGCAATAATTTCCCCCAGGTGTCTGGAAGGTCGTCTTCTCGATGTCCTCTTCCGCCATCTTGATCTGATGATAGCCTGAATAGGCATCTAGGAAACTGAGTGTTTGGTGTCCAGCGATGGAGTCAACCAACTTGTCGATTCTGGGGAGAGGATAACTGTCTTTAGGGCAGGCCTTGTTAAGATCGGTGAAATCGATGCACATTCGCCACTTCCCATTCTGTTTCTTTACCATTACCACATTGGCCAACCAAACAGGGTACTTTACTTCACGAATGATTTCGGCGCTAAGTAATTTTTGCACCTCTTCTTTGATAGCATCCTCCTTGTCTCTTGCGAAATTTCTCCTTGTCTGTGAGATAGTTTTTGCCAATGGATCAACTTCCAAGCGGTGGAGGGCTACTTCCTCATTGATCCCCCTCATGTCTTCGACTCTACAAGCAAAGACGTCGAGACTGCTTTTTAGGAGGGAGATGATTTTTTCCTTCTCTTCTGGAGATAGCTGGCCCCCGAGTTTAATTTTTTGTTCAGGATAGTCAGGGTTGATAACTACCTCCTCCAGCTCGTCCACAGGCTCCATTTCAGGACCATCTCGAAATTCCAGGGACTCGATAATGATTTCTCTAATTCTCCTACCTTCATTGTTATTCACGTTGAGGCCCTCCTCTTCCATTAGTTCATCAACGTCGAGCGGATCGACCGTCCTCAAGTCATGGTTGGCCCCCGAGTTCTGGCCGTTGACGAGAATGAGATCTTCCTCAGAGACGGATGGAACTATGCCTTGGTCGGCTGCAATTTCTAGGACCATAGGCTCTTCATCAAGTACCTCACTGATGTAGCTCACCCTAGAGCTGGTATGGGTAGTTTTAAGAGATTTAGAGATCTTGATATTGTCCTCAGGGGTATCTATCTCCACGCTTTTAGATTTCTTCCGGCTCAGCATGACATGCTCCAAGAAGTCCTTGGCGGTCGCCCTCACACATCCAATCCCAGAACGAGTAGGAAATTTGACCCGTTGATGAGGAAGGGATGCGACCAACCCAAGTTTTGCTTGACTTGGAATGCCCAGAATAGCATGGTAATCACTTGTTAAATCCATGACTACGAAATTGACAGTAGTCGTGGATCGAAAGGGATGTTCACCAATTTCAAGTTCTAACTCGACAGTTCCCTTGGCACCAACTTTATGGTTGGTGAAACCTTCCAACCTTCCGTGATAAGGCTCCAGCATGGTATCTTTCAAGCCCATCTGTTGGAAGGCAGAGTAGTACAGAATGTCACAGGAGGCCCCCGTGTCAACAAGCAATCTTTCCGATTCCACATTATCAATTCGACCCTTTATCACCAAGGGTTGTTCACGGGCAGCACGGCTCCCTGCCAATTCTTTAGGAGAAAAGCTAATGACCTCTTCTGCTTTATGAACCCAAGCAGGGACATGGTATACCTTGCTTAGTTCATGGATTCGGTTCCTTAGCTGTCTAGTTGAGACTGTCTCTTCACGAATTACATGCAGCTTGGCCCTAGGAGGCCTTTGTTCTCCATCTTCGCTCTTATCATCATCTTCACTTTCCTCTTCCTTCCGTTTTCGCTTGCCATCTTTCTTCATGACATAGCGATCTAGTTTTCCCTCGTCAACCCACCTTTGGATCATTTTCTTGAGGGTGTAACAGCCTTCAGTATTGTGACCATGGTCCTTGTGGAAATCACAGAATTTGGAAGTGTCACGAGGGAATTTTGGTTTATTGCTCAGCGGACGAGGTGGGGGAAGGTTTACTAGCTGCATGATCTCCGTGATGGGTTTGGTAAGAGGGGTAAATACCTCCGGCTTCTCAGTGCTTCTTGTTCTATTCTTCCCCTTGGAACCCTTACCATTCCCATTGTCATTGGGGCGAGTGATAGCCGCTTCTGGTTCCGCCTTGTTAGATCCCCTTTTCTTGCTCTTATCCTCAGCCATGGCTATGGCGTAAGCCACGTTGTACAGATCAGCTTTGGACTTAGGTTCCCGGATGGAGAGTTCGTAGATGAGGGGACCGGATCTCAATCCGGAATTGAAACAAACAATAACCTCCCTGTCAGTGAGGCTTTCTTCCACTTGTTCCGCCATTTTACGGAATTGATTGTAGTAACTGAGGGTGGTTTTATTCTTCGATTGTTCAATGTTGTCAAGGTTGGTCAACCTCATCTTTCTCCTACCAGCAGTGGCAAAGTGGTCCAGGAACATTCTCCTCATGCCCCTCCAGCTATCGATGCAACCTTTTTTCAGCTCACGGAACCAGGTCAAGGCTGTTCCGGAGAAGGTGCTCGCGAATGCTTTACAGAGCAGGTCATCAGCTTTGGTGAGGAGGTTCATGGTTTGCTCGAAACTTTGCACGTGGTCCTTCGCGTCTGTGGTTCCGTTGTACTTTTCAAAACTCGGGACCTTAAAGTGGGGATTTGGTGGTGCGTCAGTTATCCTCTGGGAGAACGGACGAGTGGACCAGTCGTAGTCATCATTATCGACCTTTTTTCCCATCTCCATGTCATCAAGTCTCTGTTTCAGGAGTTTCCATTGCCTGGAGTCCACTCCCTTATCAGTGCTAGAGTGAGTGCTGCGCTGGGAGCTACGGGTTGACTTATCTCTAGGGCGGTCATTCACCCAACTGTGTCCCTCGTTGTTTCGGTGGCTGTCACGTCGTTTAGATGGTGCTTTATCATGTCTTGGCTCTAACTCGTGGCCACCAAGTATCATTCTGTATGGCTCGGGAGTTCTCGGCCGTACAAATTCATGAGGACGAGGACGGGGAGAGTCTCTCTGAGGAAGAGGAGAATCTTGATGGTGACGACGTGGTCGGGGTGAGCCGGGACGACGAGGTGCCATGACGAGACCAGGAGGGGATAAATGCTTGGTCAGACTGAGCCTCGTCCTTAGGTCTCGTGAGTCCACTTCTTGTTCCTTGGAACTCAACTGGCTTCTCAGGTCAACCACCTGATCTTTCTTTTGATTGTGAGGCCGAGGACGGGGAGGATCTCGGAGGGCCTGCTTAGGTTGTACAGCAGGATCGAGGGGAGGACCTCATCGCTCACCCTGTTCCCTTCCACGAGAGTTGCCCATCGACGGCAGCATGAATTCAGCCATGGAATTATCTAAATCCAATTGTAAGAGAGCGGCTTGTGTCTCATAAATCCTTTGCAATGTCTCAATTTGTCTGTGCAACAGAGTACGTCGGTCGACGGGTTAGGAGCTTTCAGCTCGGCCGACGTCAGCCTTCTTCGTCATCTTCCTCCCAACTCTCTTCCCTCGAGGACGGGTGGCACGAGGAAGGTTAGCACCGGCTCCCTCGACAGTTGGCTGCCCCATGGAACGGAGAGTCATGGCCAGGGGAGGTGGTCCTTCAGGCTGAGATGGAGGGGGAGGAAGCACCTCAGCATTTAGAGTGATCCCGTTCACTTGGGTCTCGTCCTCATTGGTAACACTTGCGAATTGTCCGTCTTCCATTGATAATCAACAATTGTAAGCAACAAATTACCAAACGGATGATTTTTCCAATAATCAAAATTTCAAGCCAAAACTTGGAGCAGAATACGGCACAAACACGAAATCGTAATCTGTGATATTAACAGCACCAAAATTTTTCTACCAAAACGCTAGTTCCAAGCAAAAATTGGGCAAATTCCGGCTGAATCTGCAGAATCCGGCCAAAATTGGAGCAGAGCAAAAAAGGGAACATATTTTTCCGTTGAATTAAGAACAAATTCGGCAAGAAACAGGCTTCACGCGAGCTTTTTCCAGGCCAAACAAAGGGTGTTTGAATCGATTCCCGGCAATGGAACCAATTGATGATGCCAAAATCGTCAAATCAACCCAAATCCAAGCGATCGTTTGCTCCGGCGATTGCTAGGCCTGAAAGTAAGAGAAAACACGTAAACTAAGTCGGGGCTTGACCGGTGAAGGCCCTCCGGCGTGACAGTAAGTTCACGGTTTTGATATGAGAAACTAAATTGACAGAGTTTCTGTATGTAAAAAGTAATGTACCCAATAATGTGCTATATGGCTTGTATTTATACGGATGGATTGGTAGAATCCATGTTGAATTGAACATGTAAAGAGATAAGATATAATTCTCAGAGGATTATATCTGTTAAGGAGTCATTGTTTGACTTGAATTGATGTAGATGGTTACAATCCTGATTGGATAATAAATGTTGAATCCTTGTTTGAATATGACTGTTCAATCTGCTTGCCGGATAGCCGAGGAACACAAATTTCTTATCTCGGCATCTTCATGTAAGCCGAGATGCACGATTTTGCTTCCTCGACAGTTGATAATATGCCGACATGTAGATATGCCGAGACGCATGATTTTGTCTCCTCGTCATATGATGATATGACGAGGTGCGAACTTTTCTCTCCTCGTCATTCATGACCTCTCGGAGCATGATGAGCCGGGGAGGAAATAGTGGTATGAAGAGCCCGTTGACAATGTTAAGGCCGAGGAAGGTACCTCTCGGCATACGAGGAAGGTATCCTCGGCACTCATAATTGGGGCATTTATACTTGCAAGTTGGGCCTAGATTAGCCTTGTTGATGACGATATACGAGACTGAGGAAGCCCATGATTGCTTCTCATAATTTATACATGGATTATGTTTATAGCCCAATCCATTTGGGCTTGACCCGGGCAAGCCCATGTTCGTATCACGGTTTATACTGTTCAACAATCAACCTAATAATAAATCCAATAATTATAATTAAAATCAAGATAATATATCCTAAATATACTCTAAATATAAATATCTATCAACCTAATAATAAATCCTAATATTACAGAATCATGAAATAATTAAAATTGAATTTTAGAATATTCATAATATTCTGTCCTACATCACATATACTCTCCTTATAGTGAAAATACAGGAAAATACGCATTTTTTCTAGTGGTTAGGAAAAATGTGTTAATAAATATGATGTGACATTTATGTAAATAAGTGAAATTTTGCACGTGGTGGCATTATTGTAAATAAGTGAAACTTCGTGCACGCTGAGCAGTGTTCTAAAAGATCCCGCCTAAAGGCGCCTAGGCGCTAGGCCCCTCTCCAACGTCTAGTTCTAAGCCCCGCCTAGGTCCTGACTAATCCTGACTAGTCCCCGCCTAGGCGCTAGGCCCGGCTCCACCGCCTAGCATCCGCCTAGCGCTTTTTAGAACCTTGACGCTGAGTACATGGCCAACAAACCTTCTGAACATCAAGTTCAAATGGTTCTGGAAAACAATATTAAAGTTTTCTGGATATCAATTAACAAGTATATTTGAACAAGGTTGTGACCAACAAACCTTCTGGATATTGAGCTCAAAAGGTTCTGAATAACAATATTAAAGTCTTTTATATATGAATTAACAAGCATATTTGAACAAGGTTATAACCAACAAATCTTTTGAATATCATCAATAAAGTCTTCTAAATATGAATTAACAAATACATTTGAACAAGGCAATGTCAACAAACATTCTGAATATCCAGAACATTTGAGATTAGTATCTATAAGGTTTCAAATCGAAGAAAATTTTGAAACCTACAGAAGTCATCGAGCTTTGCTCCGTGTTAAAGGGTTTTGAAACCCCAAAATACGTCATTTATTCCCCTAAACGGGTCTTTAAAATTTTATAAATGAAGTGTTAAAACATTGCAACGGTAGTGTTTGAGATGTTTGAATGTGTTATTTAAGATAACCAGTTTGTGTGTTGAACAATGTCATAGAGTATTGAAAAATTTCAATTATTTATAAAAATGACACCGCACGCTTTTTTTAAAATTATAATTATTTATAAAAATATCACCATATATTTAAAAATATATTTTTCCTAACCACTAAAAAAAAAACTCATTTTTCCTTGAGACTTACTCCTCTCCTCCTTATACAGTTATACTCTCCTTTCACCACACTGCATTAAAAAAATAAAAGGAATAGAAAAGGGAAATAAGATAAGATATGGTGGCTTTTACATCATATTTAAATATTGATTACCTCAAATAATCTTTGAAATTACTCCCTTCGTCCCATAAAATCTTACACATTTTACTATTTTGGGCGTCCCACCTTAAAATCATACTTTTCTAAAAAGGAAATTTTTTAATACTTCTTTACTCATGATACCCACTTGTCATACTCACAACACTTTTTAAATTTACTATTCTCTCCACTCATTATCTCTCCTTCCACTCACAATAGCTATTTTAATAACATTATTTCTTATTTTTCATTTTCAACGGTTAAAGGGATAATATTTTCTGAGAGGAGGGAATATATAATTGTATTTAGTTAACATAAAAGTTGATGGAAAAGAAAACACAAGTTGGGGAATCTGCTACGTCTAGTCAGCTCACGTATGGGGCGGCGGGGGGAACGACAACCAAACTTTTGAATGGTCGGTTTTTCGTTCTTGTTTTCTAGTTAAGGATTAGCTGCATGACGTGCCCCCACATTATTCATCTCATCTAATTCCCATCCATTGCTGACTCAATGCAAATCATTTCCACGTGGACCGCTGACATGGACAGCAACGACTTTTCATACACAGTTTACCATTGTATTGTACTTCCTCCTTTTCAGTTTAAATTTCTTATTTTCTTTTTAATCTATTTCTCATTTTTTTAATGTTCTTAATTACTTTATTCTTTTAATTGTAAAGTTTGAACAGTGTTTTAGACAAGGCCCACATCCTTTAGGACCCCTCATGTGAAATTTAAACCCATTTTAAGAAATGACCTTTTAATAATTCCTCATACACTCCTCACTGTAAAAGACAAATATATCCTTATTATTATTTTGTATGCGTCGTACGTTCATTCAAGGGGACTGAACCAATTCCAAAACAGAAAATTATACTTTAGTCACTAAAACTTTGAGAATTAAATATTGGTCACTAGACATTCAAGTATTTTAAATCAGTCATTAGATTCAAAATAGTTTCAACTTAATTTTTTCTACCAAAAAAAATTAAACAAAATCAATGTTAACGACGAATTAATCTCATAATTTACACATTTACAACACTTATAAATTCTCTTATAATTGACTTATAAATCAAAATTTTCAACAAAAAAAAAATCAAAAATTTCAATAATAACAACGAATTACTCTCATAATTTATACATTTACAACTCTTATAATTATAAGACTACTTTGTCTTTTATAATTGACTTATAAGACAATTTTTTCAACCAAAAAAATAAAAAATTTCAATAATAACAACGAATTACTCTCATAATAACAATGAATTACTCTTATAATTGACTTATAACTTATAAGACTACTTTAAAAAGTCTTATAAGTAACATATAAGACTTTTTAAAAAAGTCTTTATATAAGTAACATATAAGACTTTTTAAAAAGTCTTATAAGTTACTTATAAGCCCTATTTGAACATTGAGAACTATGTTGTAAAAAAGTCTTATAAGTAGTAACTTATAAGACTTTTTTTAATAAGTCTTTTTAGTTATAAGACTTATTAAAAAAGTCTTATAAGTAACTTATAAGACTTTTTAAAAAGTGTTATAAGTTACTTATAATACCTATTTGAACATTGAGAACTATGTTGTAAAAAAGTCTTATAAGTAGTAACTTATAAGACTTTTTTTAATAAGTCTTTTTACTTATAAGACTTATTAAAAAAGTCTTATAAGTTACTTATAAGACTTATTAATAAGTTTTATATGTAACATATAAGGCTTTTTAAATAGTCTTATAAGTAACTTATAAGACTTTTTAAAAAGTCTTATAAGTTACTTATAAGACCTATTTGAACATTGAGAACTATGTTGTAAAAAAGTCTTATAAGTTGTAACTTATAAGACTTTTTTTAATAAGTCTTTTTACTTATAAGACTTATTTAAAAAGTCTTATAAGTTACTTATAAGACTTATTAATAAGTCTTATATGTAAAATATAAGACTTTTTAAAAAAATCTAAATTTATATAAGTTACTTATAAGATTTATTAAAAAAGTCTTATAAGTTACTTATAAGACTTATTAATAAATCTTATATGTAACATATAAGACTTTTTAAAAAAGTCTTTATATAAGTTACTTATAAGACTTTTTAAAAAGTCTTATAAGTTACTTATAAGACTTTTTTTAAAAAGTCTTATAAGTAACAAAAAAAATCAAAAATTTCAATAATAACAACGAATTGCTCATAATTTACATATTTATAACTCTTATAAGTTAATTATAAGACTACTTTGTCTCTTATAATTGACTTATAAGACAAATTTTTCAACCAAAAAAATTAAAAATTTCAATAATAAACTAAAGGATAAGAGCAAAAAAATTTCCAAGACCTTCTCTCATTAATCGAAAATTTCCAAGACCCCTCATTAACCATTTCAAGCAAAGATCTCTATCAACTCCAACAAATTTTTATACAAACACCCATTAATCTTTACACTTCTTTTGAGATCCCAAGCAATTTTTTTATTCCCTCATATTATAGTTTGGCCCTCTATAATGTTTTAAATCACTCTACCACTATTTTCTTGATATCTCTCTCTCAAACACTCTCTTCTGCCATGGCAACCACTTCTAGTGAAGCTGAAGTACACTCGGAATCCCTCAACTTCAAGGTAATTAGCACTTCTCTTCTCCTTTTATCACGCACACATATGCAGAGACATGTGTTTGTGTGTTACTGATCATGTGTTTGATTAATACAATACAGACATGAGTTTTGAAAGTCTCGATCCATTGTGTTGGTTGCAAGAAGAAAGTCAAGAAGCTTCTCAATTCAGTTCCAGGTATGCAAATATATGTCTTCGTCTTCACTCCCTCTAATGCCTATATAAAGTTGTTCAAGTTCAAGGCATCGTATCAAATTGATACGGTCCAATGGATTAAACTTTGTTAGAATGACATTATTTCTATATGGTTAATCTAGACTATTGATATATAAATGGGTGTGTAGGAAAGTCCAAATAATTGAATTGAAGATGTTTCATAACCAGTTATAAAGGAATTTCTCCATTTATTTATTTTGTTGATAAAATGGGTATTTGTTCTGGGATGGAAAGAGTACTAAACTTGGAACTCTAAATATTTTTATGTACAGGGGTTTCAACAATAGATATTGATGCTAAGCAACACAGAGTAGCGGTCACCGGAAATGTAGAGGGAGATGCTTTACTCAGAAAGCTTTTAAAGTCCTGTAAACATGCCGAGTTATTATTGCCGGAGAAAGAAACATCTGCACCAAACACCCGATTACAAAATGGAAAGCAAAGAAGAAAGATATTCCCCATACAAAACAAGTCAAACAACCTCCTCTTGACACCATCAAAAACAACCCGTTATAGGCTGGCACAACGCTGCTGCTGGTGGTGGCAGTTCTAGTAACTCAGTCTCATTCACCCAAAATGTTTATCAATACCACAAAACAAAGCTAATCAGAATCACATATCTACAATCAGTGAGATCAGTAATATAATACAATCATAGTTCGTATTCCATTATTCATTCCATTCCATGTAATTTCAGTACAATCCTCATTCTACGATAGTTCAAATACAAAAAAAAGAAAAAAACAAATTAAGAATACACTAGAAATTTAAAGAAAATATGGAGGGGAATTGAACCTGGATTCGGACTGAAATCGATTGGAGATCGGAGGCTGCTGACAGTTCTCCGTGACGGATCGATTTGGAGTTTGTTGAACCGATTGACAATATGGAATATTCTTTTGCAATTAATCTATTGAATTGGAGAAATGAAGACCTAGAAATCAGAGTGTCGTTTCAGAAATTCGATGGCCAACAAAAAGATTTATCCACTTTCCTCTCCACCGAGAAGAGGAAAGACAGAGAAAAAGACGAAGGGAAGAAAGGAGACGCCGTCGCCGGAGATCGCCGGCCGGGGTGTGTGTGTGTGTGTGTGTGAGAGAGAGTAAAGAGATTAAAATGGGGGAGAAGAGAGGAAATGACGTGAGGGGAGGGGGAGCCAGGGGTGTGTGTGGAATTTGAATATAAGGATAACCCTTTATTTGGGATTTACAAAATAAATTTCTTTAAGGGGAAAAAATCTGGGGAGAGGGGCTCTAGGGGGATTTTTCCTTTAGACAATTTTGTCTTTATAAAATTCCCACTCCACTTTTTTGGGCACAAAAATTAAGAAAAAGTAGGAGAGAGAAATATGTGGAGGAGGTGTTTGTGAGTATGAAAAATTAAATAGGAGAGAAAATGAGTGGGAGGAATAGTTAGAAGATAGAATATTGTGAGTGTAAAAGTAAAGTAGGAGAGAGAATGAGTGGGTGGAATAGTAAAGATTCTTTGCCATTTTGGACAGTTCACACTGGAGTGGGACGTCCCAAAAAGGAAATAAATTCACACTGAAGTGGGACGGGGGAGTATATTATAAAAAAATCATTACTTACTTATATACGCTCCCCCCGCTTGCTTTATAAATGAATGATTACATCCTCCACTCACTAATATTATTGATCCAATTTTGTATTGATTTTTTAATAATCGTGCAAATCAAACTAACAACTTTAAATCCGGACAAAGTAAATATTATTTTGGATTTGGAGTCGAGACTGCTGCTACTGGATGAGTAGCATGTTGGGATTAGAATCCTAACCAAAACAAGCTCAATGAATGGTTCAAATCAATTGTGCAAGAACAGATCGAGAAATTGAAAAATTGCACTGACAAGGTCATGCTTGTAAATAGACACGGTAATGTTATTGAAGCCGAATTTGATGTTCGTCCAATATGATTTATCACGGTCGTGCTTCAGTCGGGCAACATTAATATTAGTATTAGGTAGATTTGATTTTCTAATTGTGCTAGATCTCTTACT
Organism: Adenophora triphylla var. japonica; assembly: GCA_022495995.1. Lineage (NCBI taxonomy): Eukaryota > Viridiplantae > Streptophyta > Magnoliopsida > Asterales > Campanulaceae > Adenophora > Adenophora triphylla. The sequence goes on along the minus strand of JAFEMH010004310.1, from coordinate 111,481 downwards.
TGAAAAGAAAGAAATCCTTTCTTGTACATGAATCCTTATTTACCTATGACTAGATTTATTGCACTATAAATACTTATGATAGCTTATAAGCAAATTTGTAACATCATTGAACATATTAGAGAGAATATTTTGGATTGTTAACGCCCCCGTAGTTAGTTGTTGCAACGAACCGGGTAAACAATTCTCGTGTGTTTCTTTGTGTGTGATTTACTTTTCGTGTGTGTTGTTCTTTTTAATCTCTCCATTGTCTCGGGCCGTTTCGCTGTGTGATTTCCCGACAACTGGTATCAGATGTTTGGTTTTGGCCATCCATAACTTGGCTTGTCTTTTGTCATGAATTTCTTGGTGGCTTTGAGGATAGTAATAAGGTGTTGATCGAAAAGTTTGATGGGACGGATTTCAATTTTTAGAAGAAATAGATCAAGGATGTTTTGTAGAATAAGGATTTGTATCTCCCATTAAAAGAAAAGTCGGCGGACATCGGGAAGCAAAATTCGTAATCTTGGACCGGAAAGCGTTGGGGCTTGTTAGGCAAATGTTGGCCAAGGATGTGTCGAATAATGTTGTTGAGGCGAAGACTACCATGGAGATGTTGCATATGTTGGCAAGCATGTATGAGGCACCATCGGTGGCAAACAAGGCTCATTTAATGAGGAAATTGTTGAACATAAGAATGGTGGAATGCCTGTCGGCAACAAAGCATGTAAGTGAATTCAATTCTATTGCGACCCAACTATCTTCCGAATGTTACTCTTGATGATGAGGTACTAGTTTTGATTTTACTTTCTTGTTTGACAGAAAGTTGGGATATGACTGCGATAACAGTGAACGTATCAACGAGGAAGGTGGAGTTGAAATTTTCGAATGTCGTGGATGTGATCATTGGCGAAGAAATTCGGAGGAAGAGCAAAACGGAGACAAACGGGCTAGCACTAAGTATCGGTGAAAAGAGTAAGGGAGGCAAGAAGACGATTACTTGCTATAGATGTGGGAAAAGAGACATTATAAGAGATATTGTCCGGAGCGGTCGGGCGGTAAGGGGGAATTGAATGTCGCTGAAGAAATTGTAGATGCATTAATCTTGGGTGGGAGCAGTCTAACGGATTCATGGATTTTGGATTCGGGCGCAACGTTTTATTCGTGCACTAGTGCGAAAGGGATGGAGCAATATGTTCCAGGCGATTTTGGGGTTGTTCATTTGGCAACCAATAATCCGGTCAAGGTCGTTGGAAAGGGGGTCGTTCGAGTCAAAGCAACGGATGGGACTGTATTGCGGCTTTGTGATGTGAGACATATTCTGGATTTGAAGGGGAACTTGATTTCCATAAGGCAGCTTGATAAGAAAGGTTGTGTGGTGACCTTCAGTTGTGGGACATGAAAGGTAAACCGGGGAGCTAGCTTGGTAGCTCGAGGCGGTTTGGAAAATATGTTGTATACCACATGCAACATGGATCGTTGGAGGAAACAAGGGGACACTCCAATGATTGATGGTGGTGGCCAAAATCGCCATGGTGGAAGGAATTTCATTAAACGGTATGCTAGTAGAAAATTGGCTAATGAAGTTGCCTGACGCGAAGCCAATTTGGCCAACATGGGAGCGAGATCTAGAACAGTAATGCGATGGGTTGCTAAGGACACGCAGAAGTTCCAAGCTTGAGACTGTGTGGGGCACGAGGATTCGCGTTGTAAAAGATCATTAGTTAGCAAGCAAGTGAGCGGGGATGTGCAAGAAGGATCATTTGGAATGAAAACTCAAGGCATGGTGGAACCGGCAGTTATGTTATGTTGAAGCGTCGCTCAGCTTCAACTCACTTGGATAACTTGACAAAGGAATGGCGCTACCAACGCACGAAAATTTGTTTCGCGGAAGTCAAACTCGAGTGGGAGAATGGCAGAGGTATTACGATTTGGTTAGTCTGTAGGTGGGATATTGTTAGGGTTAGAGTCCTGTTGTGAAATTGGTGGTACCCCGTTGCAATCTAGACAAGAAATCAACACACCCACAAGCACAATAATGGAAGAATCACACACACAAGAACACAAGAGTTGTTTGCCCGGTTCATTCAACACATGAACTACGTCCGGGGGCAATTGCCAAGCCAATATTGTATTAGACACCTTCTAATATGTTGCTTCTACAACTACAATGTGTTCTAGGTCGTATCTATGCTTATATAGTAATACAAGGAAACCCTAAATCAAATTAAGAAGAGTTTGTATCAAAATAGGAAACAAGATCTGCTGCAGAATTTTTGCCCCGACACGTGGGCGATCGCCCACCACCCCATGGGCGGTCGCCCAAGATGGAAAACCTCCGAGCCAACCTTCTGTACATGTGGGCGGTCGCCCACCACCACCATGGGCGGTCGCCCAGTCCTCCAGAAGCTCCTCCACGATTTTCCTCCTTGATCACACCAACTCCTCCGACATAGACTCCTTTTTCCTCATAGTTTAGGACTCCAATCCCAACAATCTCCCACCGGAGACTAAACTAACAAGCATAGAAACACCCATCAACTCCCACCACAGAGTAATGACCTTCGAACACATTTCCCCCATATTGGCTTGACACTACCGAACCTCCCGCTCAAGTATTAAGGCGAGTTGAAACCAAGCGACGTTTCAACCTCTCCGTGTTAGATGATTCTTGCCTCCCCAAATCAGCTTCTACCTTGATTTCTCCCCGCAAGTCTAACTTCGCCTTCTCCCTCCAGACCCACCTTTCTCGCAATGCTTCCCCTTGAAACTTGGATGTACCTTGTTTCTTGCATCGTCTTCTTTTGGTCTGAACACGCTCTCTGTTAGGGCACTTGGACTTCCACACCGCGTTGATCAACTTTGTATCCTTCTCCCCCCTAACATACCGTTTCTTGATGTCTCTCCTTTCTACACCAATAGGCCGGTTCTCTAGCCTCTTGCTCCCACCGGAACGAATATCGACATTGTAGGTAGAGTACAACATCTTCCCCTTAACCCCATGAGCTATCACCTTAGCCCCTTTTGTGACTTCCCAAGACCCACCAATGAAGGTCACACCATACCCTTCACTGTCAAGTTGTCCCACAGAAATCACTCTTCTTCTCAAATTCGGAACATGCATCACATTGTGTAGTTGTAAAACAGCCCCATTAGGTGTCTTCATCATCACATCCCCCTTACCTTTGATCTTCAATGGTTGATCATCACCGAGATAGATAACCCCAAAATCTCCAGTTTTATACCGCTCCATTGATTTTGCATCCCACTAGCATGACAATAGGCTCCAGAATCCAACAATCAATCTTCACTCGAATGCTCCTCTCCTAGGATTAATACATCTCCACCATCATCCACCACGTGTGCACTACCACCTTTACCCGGACAGTCATAACTGATATGACCTAATTCGCCACAGTTGTAGCACTTGACCTTTTTCCCCTTTTTCGGTCCTCCCTTTCCCCTATTTCTCTCCACCCTAAGTGCAGCCCCATCTACGGAAGATTCTCCCTTTTTCTCTTTCCTTCTCAACTCCTCTTGAAGGATGAGATCTCTAACCTCCGTATACACCAATGTTGTTTTCGACGTACTAGTCGTTGTGACAGTAACCTCCCAACTATCAGGCAATGATTTTAGTAGAAAACAAACTAGCACTTCATCGGAGAAAGTAATATCAACACTTTTCAATTGGTCCACCATACCTTTGAAACTGCCGATATGACTTGCCGCTGTCTGCCCCTCTGACATCTTCGCATTCGCAAACCTCTTTATCAAATGCACCTTATTGATATTAGACGGCTTCTCATACATGTCTGACAGCGTTTGTAGCAACTCCACCGTTGTCTTGGCCTCCATAGCATTCCTTGCAACGTCGTCAGTTAGAGCGGTCCTCACTGCTCCTAACGCCTTCCGATCTAACGTCTCCCAATCTCCTTGTGACATGTCTTCGGGTTTCTCCTTCAAGGGTTTATGAAGATCCTTACAATAAAGGTAATCTTCAATCCTTGTCCTCCAGAACGTGAAATTCACACCGTTGAATTTCTCGATTGAGTTCTTCATCTGATTGCTTCACCAAGTCCCCAAGAACGTGATTCAAAAAATCAACTAATGAAACTTTGAATCCTCCGAACCAATGCTCTGATACCAGTTGTTGGGAATTTAGTGGTACCCCGTTGCAATCCAGACAAGAAATCAACGCACCCACAAGCACAATAATGGAAGAATCACACACAAGAACACAAGAGTTGTTTGTCCGGTTCATTCAACACATGAACTACGTCCGGGGGCAATTGCCAAGCCAATATTGTATTAGACACCTTCTAATATGTTGCTTCTACAACTACAATGTGTTCTAGGTCGTATCTATGCTTATATAGTAATACAAGGAAACCCTAAATCAAATTAAGAAGAGTTTGTATCAAAATAGGAAACAAGATCTGCTGCAGAATTTTCGCCCCGACACGTGGGCGGTCGCCCACCACCCCATGGGCGGTCGCCCAAGATGGAAAACCTCCGAGCCAACCTTCTGTACATGTGGGCGGTCGCCCACCACCACCATGGGCGGTCGCCCAGTCCTCCAGAAGCTCCTCCACGATTTTCCTCCTTGATCACACCAACTCCTCCGACCTAGACTCCTTTTTCCTCATAGTTTAGGACTCCAATCCCAACAAGTCTTAACAAATAACAAGCTCAGGGAAGGGTTCAAGTCAATTGTGCAAGAAGATGCCGAGAAATTGGAAAATTGCACTTGACACGATCGTGCTTGTAAACTGACATGGTCATGCTTGTAAACTGACAGGATCGTGTCACTGAAGCCGAATTTGTTGTTTGTCCAATATGATTTTGCATGGTCGTGCAAACTATAAAACACGGTTGTGACTCAGTCGGACAAGGTAGATTTGATTTCCTACGTGTGATAGATTTCTTACTTGGAAAGAAAGAAGTCATTTCTTGGACATGAATCTTTATTGATCTAGGACTAGATTTATTGCACTATAAATACTTGTGATAGACTAGAAGCAAACTTGTAACATGACTGAAAAATATTAGAGAGAATATTATGATTTGGTAGCACCCCAAAGGTAATTGTTGTTGCAACGAACCGGGTAAACAATTTTTGTGTATTTCTTTGTGTGTGAATTACTTTTTGTGTGAATTACTTTTTGTGTGTGTTGTTCTTATTAATCTCTATATTGTCTCGGGCCGTTCCAATGCATTATTTTCCAACACAGTAATTGGACGAGGTGAACAATTAAGATAGGGAACAAGCTAAATGAAAAAGTGAGATGAATAAATCAAATAAAATGTTCAAAACATTCTTGAATAACCTTTAAATGTGAAGCATCGTGATTAAATATGTTTCAAACTGATACGCAATCAACTACATACATACGGGGCCGGATCCATTCTAGGTGTGACATTTAATTGCCCCATGAGAGTCCTAACGAACATTTCCTTCTCGTTAGGCCCCTTCATCCGTCAAAGTAAATGCTTTTGCTGGTCTGATGTAATGTTGTGTTTGTTTTTCAAATAAGCGATATCACAGAATTTTTCTTTTAAAAAAAAAGAAAAAAAAGGTGATGTCACAGAAAATATTCAATTTTATAATTCATAGTAAAAGTTTTGCAGTTGATTTTTTATTTTTATTTTTAAAAAAACTTAATATATTCGTATGTTATGTATATCATGGTAAAATTATAATTATAGTAGTTTGTACCAGAGAAAGGGTAAAATTATAGTAGTACATGATATACTAAGGTTATTTCCATATTTAAAATATAACACTTATTTAAGACATAACAAAAAAGAAAGCACAACATACAAATTAAACTAAAACTAGCATATATGACCAAAAATAAGTTCATTTTTTGGTCATTCCACATATTTCAAGATAAATATATACTCCCTCCGCCCCAGTCCAGTATAAATTTTTGATCAACTTTGACCAACTTTGACCAATAGTTTAAGGCCATAATAATGATCCTAATAAAAATCCAAAAAATGTTATTGTTAATATTATTAAGCATGATACAATAACAAATTTTTAAATTTTTATTAGGATCATTATTATGGCCTTAAATTATTGGTCAAAGTTGGTTAAAATTGACCAAAAATTTACACTGAACTGAAACGGAGGTAATAGTCAATAAAAAATTTACTATTACATGAGTAATATACAAATAAATAAATCACTCTTTAAAAATCTCGGTCAAAATGTATATTAACAGATCACTTTCCGTTTGTTTAGCGTAAAACATTTTCCGGAAAATAATTTTCGGCAAAATGTTTTTTGGAAAATGAAAATGTTTTCCGGAAAATAAGTTAAAAATGAAGTTTACCCCATTTTCTGGTGCGAAAAAAACACCGAAAAATGAGAAAAATGTTTTCTGGAAAACATTTTCCCCCAAACAAAACAAACGGAGCCTTATTAGTTGTTTTTGTTTATAATTGAGGCGTAGTAATTAAGAGCATCCACAATGGGAGATTTTTGGGAGCTCTTTGTTTTTATGAAAAAGCTCTCTAGAGCTTTTTGCCATTGTGGAGCAAGTTGAAAAGCTCCTTACTAAGGAGCAACTCCTTCTACAAAGAGCTCTCTCAAGGAGCTCTTTCCATTAATTTTGACCACTTTCCCGTATTGATCATTAAATATTATAGAAAAATGCTAGAAAAAAAGTTTAATGTTGTTGGATTTGGGGGAACAAAAAAGTTGATAAAAAAGTCCTACCATTGTGAAAAAAGCTTGGAGGTTTTTATTATTGAGTGGTAAATGATGTGGCATATTGAAATTACAAAAAAACTATGAAAAAAGATCTTACCATTGTGGATGCTCTTAGTATATCCGCTCTTAAGAAGATTCCAAAACCCCATAAAAGTCCAAACCGACATTTTTATCATATCATTTAAAAAGAATATGAAAACTAGCCGCCATGACTCTTGCAAAAACTACAGCATAATTACATAGAATTAAATTATAAATTCTTCTAAAAATGACCCCAGTTGAAAATTTGTTAGCAAGTCAACTTCATACCACAAACACTATCCAATAAATTGACTTATAATTTCCGATCATTAAATAGTTTTTGGAAGAAATGAACTTCTCTTCGCTTCTCGTAAAAATAATACTCCCTCCGTCCTTGAAAGATTGTCCCATTTGCCATTTTGACTTGTCCCAAAAAGTATGTCCCATTTCTAAACTTAGGCATGAATGTATGTTAGTGCAAATCTACTAAGGTACAAGAAGGTGAAGCTCTTCCTTAATAATTGCAAAATGTACAACAGGACAATTTTTTAGGGACGGAGGGAGTAATAGATATTTATTTTGGGACGGATGGAGTATAAAACAAAAAAAAAAAGGCTCAAAGAAAACAGAATGACAATATGTATACAAGCCTTGTGCATGCCTAATTATAAGCAAAAGCAGTTCAAAAGAAGGGGGAAAGATAAACTTCTGATTGGCCTAAACTAACAAATCTTAACACATCTACTATTGAAGATGAACCCCAAAGTCATGCACCAATTCTTTTACCAAAGAATGTACTAGAACCAAAACATAAGGTACAACTAACTACAACAATATTTAGATTCATCAGAAGATTAGAACAGATGTTAAAGAAACAAACATGGCGAAGATTTAAGTCTATTTTTTAACTAAAATTAATCTCCCTGAATTTCGACCATTCTAACAAGAAAACATTGGCTCTCTAGGTGAGAGGGAGCGAGTAAAACATACAATCTTGCTCTTAACGTGAGCAATACACAAACAAATAAAGCACTTTTTTTTTTAATTATTTGACTAGTCAACTCACTTATTATTAGACGGAGGGACTAACAATTAACATATGATCCCAAGGTATTGATTCGTAGCGATTTGACAGTTTTACCCCGCTTATCAGCAACTTAATGCAACCCTCTCCCTTTATCCATCATTGAAATCAGTTGTATATATGGCTCTAAGTACGACTTTGTCAAAGTCATTTTTTTTCAATGGTACTACAAGAGCTTCCACTATCCGTGAGGTCCAGACAAAGCTAATAAAATATAAGAGCTCTCGCTATGTGTGGGGTCCAGACGAGGAAAAAGTAAATACCTTTAACTTCCAAGTAGAGAATGATTGACCATGTTGAAGTAATTTCATACCCAAGCTTATTAGCCTGTGGCATGTGACATATCATACACAGTAGGGCCATTGAATATCTGTCAAGCCAACTCAGGGAAAATAATAGCAGTATAGTTTAACAAGTGGTTTTTTGTCTATTCTCCCCCCCCCCTCCCCCACTTACAACTAAATTCTTCCCAGTGATCATTACAGATATCTAACATTTAAATCCCAAAGCTCTATATTTTTCCACTGAAAAACTTTCAGGAAGCTCATTTCAAAGCTTCAACAACTGAGAAAATCTAAAAACCATTTCATACTGTTTATTTCTCACTACATGAGAAATGGAAACTCAAGTCGAAGCACCAGAATCAATTTCTCCAACAGTATGTGATCTTACCTCTATACTCGTACTCTGTTTTTCTATCTCGTCTTTTTATTACGTGATCTTATCTTATGTGATCTTAAATCTATCCTCGTACTCTGTTTTTCTATCTCGTCGTCAAATGATTGTGGAAAAACTGTGCAACAAGAACATAGAATTTAAACTTGGTACGTACCTCAAATTGTAGTTTGATAGTAGAGTAGAAAATTCAATCAGAAAGCGGCAAAAAGTGAATGAGATTGCAAGATGATCATTTGTTGTACCTGCTAGAACATACAAAAGAGATTGTAAAATAGAAAAACTAATTAGGATCATGAATTATCAATATCAAATGGACTTATAATTAAGCCCCACAATGTCTGTTCCTGTTAGGAGTTGCCACTTAACTTATTTAGATCCAAAAACCATAGTGCTCTAGTATATGTTTTGATCACTTGATCCGTGCAATATTTTACAGCAGATCAAAGTTCATAAAATCAATCAACAAAGAAGCCGACTAAATACAAGTATTAAATGAAAGGCTTTTTGTTTACTATTATGTTCATACATGCAATCTTTATATGAAATATTTATGGGAGAATAAACTAGAATTATTTAATGTTTCATAATATACTCTATTTGCATCTTAATTCTAGCAATATACTGTTTCCAATATATGAGTAACATGTACTACTTCTTGGTTAAGAACAAACTGTTCAAGTGTCATAAACTGATTGGATAAACAGGCAAAAATGTTTATTAGACGAGGTGAATATAGAAACAAGAAACATACAATGGTTTCTAACAGTTGTCAAGAAGCATAGAGCGCTTCATGCTTGTTTTAACAATTTCACATGTAACTTCCCAATAGTTCTTCAACTAGCGTTAACGAACTTTGAAAAAAAAAACAGAGATTAGCAAATAATATGTACAGATGTCACCATTTCACAAAATGGGATTCGGTTTATAATGAGCACATAATTTGTTGGTGCGTCAGAGAATTAAAGGAGATGCACTCAGAATTCATATTAAATTGATCAAAAGAATGATCGTCTATTAACCTTGATCCAGAAAACCATAGCTCATAACCTTCCTGCTCCATTTGGATTCATGTTCCTTATAGTTTTGGGCCTAGATTCATGGTTCAAGCGTAGAAGTTTTTTGAATGTGCTCGAAATCAAGAGACAAGAGAAAAAGGAATATATTTTTTTGTATCTGAGCTTTGAATTGGCCATAAGAGGCTCCGTGTCTCTATCCTTCCTTTTCCATCATAATCCCATGTTTGATCTTTATGCAAACATATTTATCTAACTGTTTATGTATTCAACTTTTCTGCAGAAACCAGAAAGGGAAGACAAAGAGTTGCTAAATGAAGTAACTTCTATTAATTTTTTCCCCGATAAAGACAAGAAACTTGAATCGAAGCCTAACCAGTCCCTTGAAGCCAGTAACTATGAGGATCAAACAGCAAATAGACCATTTGCAACAAAAATTGGGCTTGACCAAGAAAATGCTGTTACAGAAGCCAATATGAGGACTAATCACGGTGAAACTTTTTTAAACTCACCCCCCATTCCTGAGGTCGTAACCAATGATTCAAGTAGTACAGCAAAAGAATATGAGGCAACAAAGACAAAAGATCAGGCAGAAGTGTGTGAGATCGAAACCCACGAGGAAGAGATATTAAAGGACCAGCGGGTTGACATTACTGCATCTAAAGAAGCTTCAGATGAGCAGCGGCCGATTACTGAAGAAAAACTAGAAGAATCCCAAAGAGATGAGAGAGAATATGTAACCGATGAACTGGAACAAGGTGAAAGGCTTTCTGAGAGTTCTAGTGTAGAAGTAAAGGAGGTTTGGCTGAACAACAAGGTATTTACCTTTTAGCCACTATTCCTTCATTCATCTTTCTTTATTAAAAAAAAAAAAAACCTTAATTAAGTTCAATTGGCATGTGCCATGCAGGAAAATGAGGGTCCAAATGTGGAAGACACAGATGAGAGCACTGCAAAACAGAGAACAAAAAATGAGAATTTTAAAGGTCAGTTGCTAGAGTCTGCTGAAACAGTTAATAACTCTCAAGAAGAAGACACAACTGAACAGGTTAGCAAGACAACAGTTTTAAGAGCTTGATTGGCATCTTTACGGCACATACATAATATTCCAATTACTTTTCTTATTTCTTTCTTGTTCTCATCTCTTGATTAGAAGGGAGAGGAAATTAAGAGTTTTGATGCTATCGAGGATGTGATTGAAGTGGAAATGGTGGAAAACAAAATCGATAGCCAGGCTTTGGCATCAAATGCAGAATATGTAACTGCAAATAGCTCACAAGAAGATGAAACGACAAAAGAAAGGCTCGAGCAAGAGGTGAACTTGACTGAAACATTCTCTTTTGATCAAAACTTCAACAACTTTATTCTTAGAAACATATGTTCATTCTATTTGGTTACACTGATTTTTCATCTTTTGCAGGTGCCTAAGATAAGCATTGAAGGAGCTGCAGAAATAGAAGTTCAGGTAATAGAGGAAGATAATGAAGCAAACGTTGGACCATCTGCAGGTGAAGAAATGAACGAAGCAAATTTTAAACGGAAGCAAGAAGAATCTGATATAGAGGTTCGCTTCATGAACTTGAAGCGTGAAAGTTAATACTGTGTGCGTGAATAGTATCTGCTGTGTATTTCCTTTCCATTCGTTTATCATTAGTCAGCTGCATTTAATGATTCAGATTATTAAATCTTGATTTGATTAAATATATAATAGATGCCATGATATTCTGCTAAAAAATGGGAAAAAGAGAGACGGGTGAGGAAGAAGGACAATATACAAAGATCAATAGTGAACCCATGATAGAAATAGGACATATAAAGTGTTGCCACTTTTGCTCTTCCAATTCTTACATAACTTCATTGACTTGTGTATAGGTGAACAGAACAAATAATGAGATCGAAGAACAGAAGACAGAGGAAAGTGCCAACAAGGCCGATCTCCCTTCTACAGCAACTGAAGAAGAAACTGTTACTGAATACTTGAAAGAAGCTGAAACCGATGAAGTCAAACCAAAAGAAGAGGTTTGTTCATGTGAAAAAAATAATGAATATTAACCATGCTACCCATTTTGATTTCACGATGAACTGTCAATTAATTTAAATATACTCTCATTATCAGGTCAAAAACTTAGAGATGGAAAGCATAGAGAGCAATGAAGAAATACTCCAGAAGGAAAAGAATGAAGACCTTCTTATGAGTTCCTCCATGCCTCAAGTGTCTCAAAAGGAGACAGAAGATGACAATTTGGACAAGGCGGAATCTGCAATTACAGAGTTAACAGAAGAAAGAAGCATAAAGGAAGTTGAACAAGAGTCAAACAATTCTGATTTGCTTTTGGAAGAGAAAACTTACGCCACAATACCAAAAGGTGAAGATGAAAGAGAGCTAACCTCAGGAGAGACGTCCATAGAGCAGACACTTGAGGAATCTTCAGCACCATCGGTAACAGAAAGTCAGCTGGGGACAACTGAAGATATATTAAAGGGTCCAAATATGGATGATACAGATGAGAACACTGTGAAACAGATAGCAAGAAAGGAGAATTTAAAAGGTCAGTTGCTAGAGTCTACTGGTGAAGAAACAGTTACTTACTCTCAAGAAGAAGACGCGACTGAACAGGTTAGCAAGACAACGGTTTTAAGAGCTTGATTGACATTTTTACGGCACATGCATAATTTTAAAATACTTTTCTTCTTTCTTTTATTAGAAGGGAGCGAAAATTGAGAGTTTTGATGCTATTGAGGACATAATTGGAGTCGAAAAGGTGGAAAACAATATTGATAGCCGGGATTTAGAATCAAATACGAATGATATAACTGCAAAAAGCTCACAAGAAGATGAAACAACAAAAGAAAGGGCTGAGGAAGAGGTGAGCTTGACAGCGACACGTTCTCTTCAACGCTTCAAAAACTTTATTTTTAGAAACTAATGTCCTTCCTATTAATTTTCATCTTTGTGCAGGTGCAGAGGATAAGAATTGAAGAAGCTACAGAAAAAGAAGCTCGGATAATAGAGGAAGATAATACAGCAAACTTTGGACCATCTGTAGATGAAGAAAGCAACGAAGCAAATCTGAAAATAGAGCAAAAAGAATCTGATTTAGAGGTTCGCTTCGTGAACTTGAAACATGAAAGTTATCATTATATGCATGAAGACTAGTATCTGCTGTATATTTCCTTTACATCGGTATCATTATTCTGCTAATGAATCTTAGCATAGAAAACAATACCCTTTTGCTCTTCCAAATCTTACCCAACTTCGTTGGCAGGCAAACAGAACAAATAAGGATATCGAAGAACAGAAGACAGGGGAAAGTGCCAACAAGGCCGATCTCCCTTCCACATCAACCGGAGAAGAAACTGTTATTGAATACATGAAAGAAGTTGAAACTGATGAAGTCAAACCAAAAGAAGAGGTCTGACCATATCGGGAAAAAAATGAATTTTAACCATGCTACCCATTTTGATTTCACGATGAATTGTCAATTAATTTATATATACTCTCCTTAGCAGGTCAATAACTTAGAGACGGAAAGCATACAGAACATTGACACCAAATGCCACATCGAAGAAGAAATACACCAGAAGAAAAGCAATGAAGACCTTGTTGTAAGTTCCTCCATGCCTCAAGTGTCTCAAAAGGAGACAGAAGATGAGAATTTGGACAAGGCAGAAGCTGCAATTACAGAGTTAATAGAAGAAAGAAGCATAAAGGAAGTTGAACAAGAGTCAAACAATTCTGATTTGCTTTTGGAAGAGAAAACTTACGCCACAATACCAAAAAGTGAAGATGAAAGAGAGCTAACCTCAGGAGAGACGTCCATAGAGCAAACACTTGAGGAATCTTCAGCACCATCGGTAACAGAAAGTCAGCTGGGGACAACTGAAGATATATTAAAGGGTCCAAATATGGATGATACAGATGAGAACACTGTGAAACAGATAGCAAGAAAGGAGAATTTAAAAGGTCAGTTGCTAGAGTCTACTGGTGAAGAAACAGTTAGTTACTCTCAAGAAGAAGACGCAACTGAACAGGTTAGTAAGACAACAGTTTTAAGAGCTTGATTGACATTTTTATGGCACATACATAATTTTAAAGTACTTTTCTTCTTTCTTTTATTAGAAGGGAGCGAAAATTGAGAGTTTTGATGCTGTTGAGGACATAATTGGAGTCGAAAAGGTGGAAAACAATATTGATAGCCGGGATTTAGAATCAAATACGAATGATATAACTGCAAAAAGCTCACAAGAAGATGAAACAACAAAAGAAAGGGCTGAGGAAGAGGTGAGCTTGACAGCGACACGTTCTCTTCAACGCTTCAAAAACTTCATTTTTAGAAACTAATGTCCTTCCTATTAATTTTCATCTTTGTGCAGGTGCAGAGGATAAGAATTGAAGAAGCTGCAGAAAAAGAAGCTCAGATAATAGAGGAAGATAATACAGGAAACTTTGGACCATCTGTAGATGAAGAAAGCAACGAAGCAAAATTGAAAATAGAGCAAAAAGAATCTGATTTAGAGGTTCGCTTCGTGAACTTGAAGCATGAAAGTTATCATTATATGCATGAATACTAGTATCTGCTGTATATTTCCTTTACATCGGTATCATTATTCTGCTAATGAATCTTAGCATAGAAAACAATACCCTTTTGCTCTTCCAAATCTTACCCAACTTCGTTGGCAGGCAAACAGAACAAATAAGGATATCGAAGAACAGAAGACAGAGGAAAGTGCCAACAAGGCCGATCTCCCTTCCACATCAACTGGAGAAGAAACTGTTATTGAATACATGAAAGAAGTTGAAACTGATGAAGTCAAACCAAAAGAAGAGGTCTGACCATATGGGAAAAATTTGAATTTTAACCATGCTACCCATTTTGATTTCACGATGAATTGTCAATTAATTTATATATACTCTCCTTAGCAGGTCAATAACTTAGAGACGGAAAGCATACAGAACATTGACACCAAATGCCACATCGAAGAAGAAATACACCAGAAGAAAAGCAATGAAGACCTTGTTGTAAGTTCCTCCATGCCTCAAGTGTCTCAAAAGGAGACAGAAGATGAGAATTTGGACAAGGCAGAAGCTGCAATTACAGAGTTAATAGAAGAAAGAAGCATAAAGGAAGTTGAACAAGAGTCAAACAGTTCTGATTTGCTTTTGGAAGAGAAAACTTACGCCACAATACCAAAAGGTGAAGATGAAAGAGAGCTAACTTCAGGAGAAATGTCCATATCTTACTTATTAGAGCAAACACTTGAGGAATCTTTAGCACCATCGGTAACAGAAAGTCAGCTGGGGACAACTGAAGTGAGAGAAATAATAGACGGGAATACAGAGACAATTGAAAATTCCAACAGCAACGTGAAATCTTTGGCAACTGCTGAGACAACAGCAGAGAAGTTAGAAAAGAAAGAAAACGGACCCATGGATCCAATAGAAGATACAGTTGTGGAGCTTAAGGATATAGAGATGGACGATGTAAATGCAGACGAGGTAAATATTTAAAATATTATCGAACATAAAATGTAAAGAGTGAATTTAAATGAGAGCATCTGGTTTCCAAAAATTTCTCCTCTTTATATAAATAATAATGAGATGTGCTTTAATTATTTAATATGTTATGTGCAACAGAATCCTGAACCAGTTGAACTGCTTGAACTCGAATCATCCATAGGATTGGTGGCTGAAGATAAAGGAAATGAAACATATCTTGAAATTACCCAGACCAAGAGGGATGAAGACAAACAAAATGTTAACAAGCAGAATCTAGAGGCTACTGAAGAAGAGGTTTTTCTTGCTTCTGATACAACATCTGAAGAGAAAATACATGGAGAAATTTCTCAAAAAGGCCAAAACGAGAGTGAGGAAGTGGAATCCATATCAGAGGCTGAACCTCAAATTGACAGAGCAGGATACAGGATTAAAGAAATAAACGATGTTGTCTTGACAGAAGAGGTCAGTTTTTTATTAAAAATAAATAAAAATCATGTTTATTTTATTTTACGTAGGACAATTCGAAGTGATCTTTCCTATTTTCTGATAGCATGTTCAACAGGTGCTTGGGGAAGCCGAAAAGGCCACGGAAAGTGAATACATCAATGAACAGATTGCAGAAGAAGAAAGTTGCCCTACAGAGCTTCAAATGACATCATCATCAGATCAAGAACCAAATAAGGTCATACTAAAATCAACACACAAGAATGCCAATACAGCTCGTATTTGTAGTTATTTATCATTCAAACCAATATTTGGAATTGTCATAACAGGTAAAATCTTCAGATTTAGTTCCCACAGAGAATCATGAGGCAGCAGGTATCATCGAGAATACAGGAATTGAAGAATTGCAGGAGATAGAAGATACTAACTGGGAGCCAGAGGCATCATCTATAGCAAAATCACCAGAAGAAGAAAAGATGGAAGGTACTGAGAAGCCGGTCATAATCACCAGATCAGCATCTGAACCGTCGGAAGAAAATATTGAAGAAGTTGGAAATCACGGAGACGGAGTAGAAACTGCACCAGCACTAGTTGTAGCAACTGATAATCTGGAGAATGAAGACTCGCTCTTAAGATCTGAACTCACTACAAGCGAACATGCAGACATAAATAAGGAGGCCACGGTTGTAGCAAATCCCGACATAGACCAAATAGAAGTTGAAGAACTCAATATTACTGATACAGAGCCTATCAGAGAGATTACAGAAACAGCAAAACTACAGGATATTAAATGTGAGCCAGAAGCATCTCCCATAGCGAAAGCACCAGAAGTAGAAATACTGGAAGGCACTGAAAAGCTCATCAATTTCACCATCTCAGAATCTGCACTGTCAGAAGCTAGTACCAGAGAAGAAAATATTGAAGAATCAGGTAGTCACAGGGACATAGCAGAAACTGCAGCAGAAACAAGCTCGGAGGAAGTTCAGCTAGCTAATGAGTCAACAAGAGATTTGGATACAGCTGCAGATGATAATGATCTGGGTTCCCATATTACCCTAGAAGATGAAGCAGTTGATACTATGGAGCTTCAAGACTCCTCCGTTATATCAGAAGTTTCTGCACCCGAGCATGCAGAAATAAACAATGAGTCTGTGGTTGTAGAAAAATCAGCCACAGATGAGGTTGAGGAACTCAAGATTTCTGATGTAAAGCCTATCATTGAGAATACAGAAACAGCAGAGTTACAGGTGGTGGAAGATATTAATCGGGAGGCAGAAGCATCTTCCACTACCAAAGCACCAGAAGAAGAAATAATGGATGATGTTGAGAAGACTATCAGCATCACCAGCTCAGCATCAGAGCTTTCAGAACAAAATACAAGACAAGAAACGATGGAAGAAGTAGGTAATCACCGGGACGGAGCAGAGACTGCACAAGAAACAGTAGTGACAGCAGAAACAAGTTCAGAGGGAGTTCAGCAGGCTAACGTGTCTGCAAGAAATTTGGAGACAACTGCAGGTGAATGTGAAGCAGTTGATAGTATAGAGGTTCAAGAAGTTGATAATTTGGAGCTTCAAGACTCCTCTGTAATATCTCAACTTGCAAGTGTCGAAAATGCAGATGTAAACAAGGAAACCATGGTTGTAGAAGAATCGGCCACAGATGAGACTGAAGTTGAAGAGCTCAAGATTTCTAATGCAGAGACCAACTTGTATGGACAGAATGCTCATCAGATTCATGAAAGTGAAAAAATATCATCTGTGACAAGTTCAAATACAAACACTTACAATGATGAAGCTGGAGAAGAGACAGTGTGGGAACTGGAGGAAAAAACTTACACCACAATACCAAAAGGTGAAGAAGAAAGAGAGCTAACCTCAGGAGAGACGGCCATAGAGCAAACACTTGAGAAATCTTCAGCACCATCAGTACCAAACAGTCAGCTGGGGACAACTGAAGTGAGTGACACAGTAGATGGGAATACAGAGATAATTGAAAATTCCAACAGCTACGTGCAATCTCTAGTAACTGCTGAGACAACAGAAGAGAAGTTAGAAAAGAAAGAAAATGAACCCATGGATGCAATAGAAGATACACCCATGGAGCTTAAGAATATACAGACAGACGGTGTAATGGTGGAAGAGGTAAAGATTAACATAATTTCCGACGTAAAATATAAAGATTGAATTTCAATGGAAGCCTCTGGTTTCCAATTATTTATCCTCTCGATATAGATAACAATGAAATGTGCTGTAATTATTAATATGTTTTGTATTCTTTCACATAGGACGATTTGAAGTAATATTACTATTTTCTGATTACATGTTCAGCAGTTGCTTGGGGAAGCCGAAAAGACCGAGGAAAGTGAATACATCAATGAACAGATTACAGAAGGAAGTTGTGCTGCAGAGCTTCAAAAGACATCATTATCAGATCAAAAACCAAATAAGGTCATACTAAAATCAATACACAAGTATGCCAATACAGCATGTATTCGTTGGAAATTATCATTCTAACCAATATTTGCAATTTTCTTAACAGGTTACTTCTTCAGATTTAGTTACCACTGAAAATCACGAAGCAGCAGGTATCACTGAGAATACAGAAATTGAAGAATTGCAGGAGACAGGAGATACTAACTGGGAGGCAGAAGCATCTTCTATAGCAAAAGTGCCAGAAGAAGAAAAGATGGAAGGTGCTGAGAAGCCTGTTATAATCACCGGATCAGTATCTGAACCATCGGAAGAAAATATTGAAGAAGTTGGAAATCACAGAGATGGAGCAGAAACTGCAGTTGATACTATGGAGCTTCAAGACTCTTCTGTTATATCAGAACTTACTACACTCGAACATGCAGAAATGAACAAGGAGCCTGTGGTTGTAGAAAAATCAGTCACAGATGAGGTTGAGGAACTCAAGATTTCTGATGTAAAGCCTATCATTGGGAATACAGAAACAGCAGAGTCACAGGTGGTGGAAGATATTAATCAGGAGGCAAAAGCATCTTCCAGTACCAAAGCACCAGAAGAAGAAATAATGGAAAGTGTTGATAGTTTGGAGCTTCAAGACTCCTCTGTAATATCTCAACTTGCAAGTGTCGGACATGCACATTTAAACAAGGAAACCATGGTGGTGGAAGAATCAGCCACGGATGAGACTGAAGTTGAAGAACTCGAGATTTCTAATGCAGAGACCAACTTGTATGGGCAGAATGATCATCCTATTAATGAAAGTGAAATCTCAACTGTGAATTCAGATACAAACACTTATGAAGAAGAAACATCTGAGGTTTTTGAAAGCAAATCTGAAGTTAAATATCAAGTTGTTGAAGCAGTTGCTGAAGGTAATATAGTTCCTAAGCCGACCCATTCTGCTGAAGATCTAACGGAGCAATTTGAGATGCCATCTTCTGGAACACTTCTGAGGGAGCAGGAATTGCAAACTACAACGACAACTGAAAAGGTTGAAGATGATAGACCAATGAAAGAAGAAACTCTGTTCAATGCGAAGTTAGAGAGTCCAATTGCCACAAATCCTAAAGAAGAGACTTGCTTGCCATCAAGTGAAGTTGAAATCTCCACATTGGACCTTGAAATTCTTGACAAGAATGGCAGCCCAGGCGAATCATCAACACGAGAAACTGAAGATCTACAAGAAGCCAGAGCAGAAGAGCCTCGAGAAGTACTCGTCAAGTCAGAAGAGACAGAAATGAAAGAAGAGCAAACACAGGTAGCAGCAATGGGATCCAGGGAGAAAGAAAATCTGGAAGAGAAATTGATAAAAGAAGATGAGACCATCGACGATGACATTTCAAGTAAAAAGGTCAGATTGAATACTATTGCTTTCACACAGTGCTTGTTGTTTATCTCTAACTTGTCTATACATTCTTCTCTTTCCTATTACTTCATATATTTAGAGGCTACTAACCAAATTAAACAAAACAGACAACAGCAGGAACGGAAGATGACGAAGACTCTTCAGTTGCGTCTTTGGAAGTAGTTCATATTCAAGAGGTTTGTAAAAAAAAAAAAAAAAAAAAAACTTAGAAAAAGCATCACTTTTTTCTTAGCTAGTCTTTCATTCTAAAGATGACACTTTATTAATCATACAGTTGTCCCAGGAGCCTCAAGCCGTTGGTGAAAACAAGGATTCTACTGATGAAGGCATGGCTGTTGGGGACACTTACCAGGACTTAAATGCAGACGGAGCAGATAGTAGTAGCTATACACAAGAAACAGAGAAGGAAAGGAATGTTGAGGAAGCACTTACAAGACTAGACCTTCAAGAAACGGACTGGAATGACACAAATGTGGAAACTAAGTCACCAAATCAAGAGGTCAGATAGAAGTCAATGGCTTATTTACTACTCCCTCTGTCCCATAATAAATGTCGCATCTTAACTATTTTGGTTAACTTGATAGAACTTTACCAAAAAGTTTTTAAAATTTAATTATTCTCATGAAATTCTTTTAAAAAATATATACTCCCTCCGTCCCAGTAGAAACCGCACAGTTACTGTTTGCGCGGGGATTAAGGAAAAAAATAATGATATAAATGTTGTGAGTGTAAAAGTAAAATAGGAGAGAGAATGAGTGGAGGGAATAGTAAATTATAATGGTGTTGTGAGTATTAAAATAATGTAGGAGAGAGAATGAGTGGAGGGAATAGTAAAGATTCTTTGCCATTTTAGGAAGTGTGCTAACTTGTAATGGGACGCCCAATGAGGAAAGTGTGCAGTTTGTAGCGGGACGGAGGGAGTATATATGATAGAATTTTCATGTGTACATTTTCATCAACTGTTATGCTCACTTTTAAAATCTAACCCAGATTGAGGGGGTGACCGTGGAGAATGGAGAGGCCAAGAAAATTGAAGACATCAAAGAAGAGTTTGTTGAAGAAGATAGTTGCATTACAGAAATTCAAACTACATCAGAGGAAACAACTAATGAGGTCAGTTAACATCAGAGAAGGCAATTACCTTCCAAGCTTTTGTCTATCTATGATGACGTTCTTACCTTTTTATCATTTAAAACAGATTACATATTCAGATCCAGAGGCATTTGAAAAACTTGAATCAAAAGTTTGGAGAATGGAGACCAAGGTAGAGGAATTAAAGGCTACAGAAGATCTTAATTTGGAGTCAGAAGCATCTTCCATTACGGAAACATCAGAAAAAGAAATGAAGCAAGGCACTCAAAATCCAGTTAACATCACCAGCTCCGTACTTGAAGTGTCAGTAGAAGAGATTGGAGAAGAGAAGATAAAGGAAGCAGCTACTTTTAACGGAAATATAGATACCCAACCAGTAACACTCATATCAGAAATAAGGTTGGAGGAAGATCAAGAAGCTGAGAAGCTTATAGAGGGTTTTAATACAGAAAATCAGATTGAAAAGGCAGAAGAAGCAAATGACAAAATAGAGGATACTCATTCAAGCGAAAAGGTGAGGAACAAAATCACAGAAATATACATTTGCACACATTTTCATCAGTCTTTTATACTCCCTCCTTTTCAAAAAAAAAAAAAAAATAGGAGTTACTCATTCCTTTGTTTTGTATGTCCAAAAAATTACACATACTTCTAAAAATGGAGTATAAACGTAAGTGATCTCCCCAAAATACCTCAATGAAAGGCATTAATGGTACTCCCTCCGTCCCTAAATGAATGTCCATTTTCAAGAAATTGTCCTAAAATGAATGTCTTTTTGTATAAAACTGTCCCTAAATGTTTTTTAGCAAAAAAAAATCTACTACTCATATTATACTTGCAAAACTAAATGTTTAGAAAGTAATAACAAAAATATTTATGCATCTTTGCCATTAAATTGAATAAAAAGTAAACATTTTAAGAATGTCCCCTAAATGAAATTTTGGACATTCATTTAGCGACGGAGGGAGTAATTCATAACTTGTAGAAAATGTTTAAGAGGATAATGTGGAGAAGACAATGAGAGGAAAATTAGGAAATGTGATGAAGTGCTTAAAAAATGTCACATGAGACTCTTTTTGGGGGGGGCATAGGGAGACTCTATAATATGTTCACATGAGAAGTACAAAATGCAGGTTGCAGATGACGAAGCAGTTGCCAGAAAATCAATGGCCACAGATCCAACTGAAGAGGTTCGTCGACGATGATTTCAATATATCATTCTAATTCCTCTTTCATAATTATTAAACTGATGCATGGTTTGGTCATAGTTGTCAGGAGATCTTCCGTGGAACAGTATACAAGGAAAATCTGAAGAAAATGTTGCAGGTGCAGGGGAGGCAATTGTCAACTCTAATCAAGACTTAGTTGTAGAAGGGACAGCCAATGAGAATATCTCACAAGACGCAGGCAAGGCAAAGAATGACAATGAACTACCTCGCAAAGTAGAAACTCAAGAAACAGCTAATCAAACAGACTGCGTTGAGAGTGGCGTGGAAACTATAGTCCCAAGTGAAGAGGTAAGACAAAAGTATGCTCTCGCTTTGAGACTATTTATGTTGTAGGCTAGGCTGATACACTCTTTGGGTTTAAGATAGAAAATTTTAATCCTTTTTAGTTAATATATCATCACTTTGGCTAAACAGAAAAGAAAAAGAACACATATTTGTCATTTTACAGCAATTATGATTCTAATTTTATCATCCGACCAGACTACATATTTGGATTCAGAGCGTATTGAGATTACTGAAGCAACAGATTTGACTACGGGAACTGAAATAGAAAACTTAAGGGCTGAAGATCTCAATTCAAAATCAGAAGCATTAGCAGATAAAATGAGTGAAAGTAATGAGAATTTTGTCAACATCACCAGCCCTGTAGTTGAAGTGGCAGAAGAAGATATTAGAGAAGAAAGGGTAGAAGCAGATAGCATTACAGATACTCCATCGGTAACACTGGTAAAGGAAACAAGCTCGGAGGAAGTTCAGCAAGGTGAACAGTTGATAAAAGGTTCTGAAAATGCAGAAACCAGAGAAGCTCATATGAGCCAAGAAGATGAAGAAGTTGAAAGTGTGAAGCTTGAAGAAATCACCAGTATGGTGACTCAGATTAGTAGAGAACAACATGCATTTATAGGAACGGAAGTAGTAACTGCAGAAAAGCAAAATGCAAATGAAGCTGAAGCTGAAGAAATCATAACTTCCGATAGATCATTGGCATCCATTGGCCAGGATCCTAAAGATGTTTTTGGGACGGATCAAGTCCAAGAAAAAATGAAGTCAGTTCCAGATTCCATAGTAGAAGAAAAGGAGGATGTGAAGGATTTTATGTCCTCGGCTCCAGTTCCCATTGAAAAGGTCAGTCATCAGTGAAAAAGAGGATTTCCTTTATATATTCCATTATCTCTTTTATTTAGTCATAAACAAAAGAAATATTAAGCTGAACTTTTTTTCTTTAATATACATAATAGTTGTGTGAGGAACCGCGAGGCGTTGATCAAGAAAAATCCGAAGAACATAATGCAGGTGCAGAGAGGTCATTCGTGGACTCTTGCCAAGTGTCAGTTGCAGAAGGAACAGCTAACGGAAACCTCCCACAAGAAACAGATAAGGACAACAAGCCACCAAGTGAATTAGAGTTGCAGGCAACGGGAGAAGAACCAGAGGAAAAGGCAATTAGCACGGAACCGATAATTCTAATTGAAGAGGTACGATAAAATATGCTTTCCTTATGCAAACTTTCTAGTTGTAGGCTCTAAGCTGATACTAAATTGGGGTTTGAGATGGTGTATTTTAAAATATCGTCATTTCTGCTGAGTGGAGAAAAAAAGAAGAGAGGAGAGAAGAACACTTTAGGCCCTCTTTGATTTTACAACTAAGACAAACAATATATTTTTCCGTTGATCAACCAATGCTATCTTCCTTCATCTCTGTGACAAATGAGAGCATGATGATTCTCGCATAGCATGATACTCCCTCCGTCCCGGAATGATAGTCCCACTTTTTAGTGGTTAATTTGATTGAACTTTGACGAAAGATTTAAGAAAAAATAATTACCCCCAATGAAATTCTAGATCTTGTTATTGATACACCATTTAAAATACTACCAATAACAATTTTTAGAATTTCATTACGATATTTATTTGTTCTTGAATCTTTCATCAAAGTTTAATTAGATTAACCACTAAAAAAGTGGGACTATCATGCTGGACGGAGGTAGTACAAGAAAGAAAACTGTCTACCTCTTATATGAGTGACCAGGTGTTCATTTTATGCCTTAGGCACATCAATTAATAATCAGTTAGCTGGTCATCAAAGAGCGGAAATAGAAAGAACCTTCTCATCATGTGTTTTTTTCCCAGTTCATTCTTACCTATTCACTTTACATATCTGAGAATTACTTATCTGTTTTGCAATTTATCTGAGATCAAGAAGGCTACGCGAAAGACTACGACTTAGCAGTTCACCAACCATTTATTTTACAAAAACAAGTTTAACTTAAACTAAGTAGATGATCCAATTACATTGGTAAATTATGAAGATTCAATTCTCAAAATTTTCTTATGATGGAAACTTTTAGGATCCACCTGAATTGGAATTGATAACTTTAAACACTGACTGACATCTTGAATGCAACAGAATCGTGAAACAGTTCCACATGAAGAACTCATAACTACATATGAATATGTGGCCAAAGATCAAATTGATGAACCACTCCCGGACACCAATAGCGAGACTGAAGACAGCAAGGATCAGAACTTGGAATCTACAGTTGAAAGGATAATTGAACAAGATTTTCAAGAAGTACAAAGTGAAATGAATAAGGGAGTGGGACACAAATTAGAGGAAGAAAATGAAGAAACAAAAGGAGTGAACGAAACCAAAAAGGATGTTTTCTTGATGGACGATAAGAGCCAGGAGGTGAGCTAGACGTGCACGCGCCTTTATTTTGTATTTGTTTATAATAAGGTTTTTGCTAATCATAATAAGTTGTCCAGGCTGTTGAGGAGATTCATGAGGTAGAGGAAATTGTGGATATTAAAGAAGAAATCACGGAGGGGGGCAGTTGCACTGAAGAACTTAAGGCAACATCAGAATCAGATGAAAATTTAAGCGAGGTCAGATTGACCTTAACAAAGAATTACTTTCAACTTTTTTCATCTGTTGGCTTAATTGTGCTTCCTACTCACGCTAATTCCCATCAAACAGATAACTAACTCAGATACAATGCCGACTGAGAAAGTTGAGGAGATAAGATCAAGTGTGAATACTGAAGAAGCAAAATTGCTGACAGCAGAAGATTTCAGTGGGGAGTTAGGAGATTCTTTTGCTTCAAAATCTCCGGAAGATGAGAACCAAGGTATCAAGAAGACTACCTACAACATCAACTCAGAATCTGAAGAGTCAAAACCGATGGTTAAAAAGGAGAACTTGGAGAAAGCAGATGCAGACATGAAAAAGGATGGTGAGATCTTAAACAATCCAGATGCAGATGAAACTGAGGTTGAAAAGTACAAGGAACACGAAATTGAAGTCCAGATAAATGGACAAATTCCAACTGCAGTAAGTACTGGTGAGAACAATCTCGAAGAAAAAGATTTTGAAACTGAACTCAGGTATCAAGCTGATGAGACAGATATAGAAGGTGGTAAAGTTCCTGACCTGACCCACCCGGCGACAAATTTAACAGAGAAATCTCATGAATCATCATCCTCTGAAATGATCCGAAGCGAACAAGATAGGGAAACTACCACCACGATAAATAAGGATGAGGATGAGAGTGAAAAGAAAGATGGAACTCTTGTGACAGAGGTTCAGGAGGATTCACTAGCATCAAGAACTATAGAAGTAGCCTTGCTGTCAAAGGAAAACCCAAAGGAAGTTCAAGTTTCCCAATTTGGATTCTTGGAACTTGGTGCAGACAAACAGAATGACACTCCAAATGAAGCAGCGGGAGAAGAAAGAACAGTAGTAGAAGAAGCTGCAGCAGTAGAGCCTCAAGAAGATGTAGATGAGAAGATAACTGGGGGGTCGCGCATTCCCAGTCCAATTGGAATATCAGGAAATGTGGGTGAAAAGAGCGAGATTCAAGATTTTCAGAAGAGTGGAGAGGTTCTTGAATATAAGCATGAAGCCCCTGCTCCTAATACAGTAACTGAATCAGAAGTGGCAGGAAGTGAGGAAATGCATCCCAAGACAGCAACAATTGCATCGATAGATGAAGAAAATCAGAGTCAGATAGCAAATGAAAAAACTGGAACCATAACGAAAAAAGTTTCAAGTGACAAGGTCAGAAAGAATATGAGAATGCAGCCCTTAGCTAAGCATAAACTTCACCTCTTATGCCCATTTGATCTTTATATTTTTTACTTTCTTATTGTTATTTCACTCTTTTACTAACTAACAAACCAAAACAGGCTACTTTGGACAAGGAAGTTGCCGAGGACTCTCTCTTATTGTCAGCAGATGAAGAAAAAATCAGAAGCAGCAGCCTCAAAGATGAATTAGAGACCCTAGATTATCCTGGAGAGATTACAAATCAAAAACTTGAGACAGCAAAGATATGGGTCCCCGCTGAAGAGGTCAGCCCAAGAATATAAGAAACATAAAAAAGAGTTTTTATCATAATGTTCCAGTCAATTGCATATTCTTTTTTTTTCACCCCTGAATAAACTTCATCAATCACACAGCCCTCTCATGAACTTGAAAATGCTGGCGAGATCAAAAATGTTGTTTCACTTGGGGACAGAAATGTTAGTGAAATCCTTCTAGAAGAGATAAAGGATGAAAATTGTCTCAGCGAGGCACCTGCAGAACTGAATCTTCAAGAACGGAGTAATGAAACAGGCTGTAGAGACATAAATACAGAAGATAAAAATGTTATTGAAGAGGTGAGATGGATTATGTTCCTATTCTGTCTGATTGCTTAGACTGCGTATCATATGTTTCAATTCCATTTTCTGTCTCTTATATCCTGATATGCTTCACTTTGCGTACAGAGGAATGTTTCAAAAAATAAATCAGTTATTGAGCAAGAAAGCAACAGAAGAGAAGTTGGAGAAGAAAAGATAATGGTTGATGAAAAGAAAGAACGAACAGACAAGAAAGAAGATAGTCAATCTGATAAAGCACAAACAGATGAAGGTGAAAGGGTGCTAAAGGATGAAGAAAAGGAAGAAGAAGGTGACGAGAACGAAAAGGTGGATTCGGGCTCAGATGGTCCAGTCATGGTAGAAGTAGCAAGAGATGTTGATGTCAAAGTTTGCAAGAAATCTCATGGTATACTTTCAGGTGTTGGATCAAAGGTTAAACATTCAATTTCAAAGGTGAAGAAAGTAATCACAGGGAAGTCTTCTCATCCAAAGTCATCATCACCAAAATAAAGCGATAAAGTCATTGATCTCATGGCGACTCTTGATAGTTGTTCCAAACAGGCATCATCCAATATTAGAGTGTGAGTGATGTATATGTCCTATATAGACAGGTTTGATTTCATTATTTGTATAAAATTAGACAGTAAAGTGTGAAAATGACTTTATGAGTTATGTGTATATTTGCAATACCTACACTCTACTGTTCATAGAATAGATAAGTCAAAAGACAACTAAAAGACACATGGTGCTTATGTTTTAGTCTGCATAACATCAGGGACATCATCTAAATATTAGCAAAAGGGATACTAATAAGAAATCAAGTAATAGGAGTGAGGGGCACTGAGCTGATGCCTTAGGTTAGCCATAAATAGTGACTTTTGTGATTCCAGGTCAGAAAATCTAAGCTCCCCAGAAATACAAGATTCTTTTGTCAAAATTAATGATTCCACAAGCCCGTTTTAGGAGAAGATAAAACCAACAAAACGCATTGACTACAGACATTCTCTTCCGTTTCCTAGCTCTGTAGCAAACTACAATACTGGAAACGAAACTGATGAACCTTAAACAATGGTTCAAAAAGTCACACGAGTTTAATAAGAAATGCACTAATGGGAGGAGTTTATCATATTCTTTAGCAACGATAATATAGAGAGCAAATTTTACATATATTTACATTACATCCAATGCTTCAATGCAATTCACCAAGCAAAATGTCATGTGATGCAAGTTTCGCATGAGCAGAATTCTACATAACAAGCTTAAAAGCATGGAAAAGACTATCTCTAAGTCCCACACAATGAGCCCGACATCCTGAACCCCTATATCCACTATTCACCAGCCTAATGTGCAGTACTACTCTTTTCCAGCCTAAAGTACATGTATAAGACAAGTTTACTCTTCCAGGTAACAATCCACATGGATCCTCTCATGAGATCGTTGAGCAAGTATAGATTCAACTCCAAAATTAAATGCCGATCTATGTAAATGTTGAACGAAATAACTCCAACAAACACTGATAAATCTATAAAATGAACAATAAAACTAGAATTACACACATCAACGAATTAGAAAGTCTACAATCGCTTCATCATTATAATCGTACTTTTGAATGCTACAACTGCACTGAAGAAAGTACTCATATCTATGGAATTTATGAATCATCTCGCACAAGGATTAGAAAATCAAAATATGATCCGTTCCGTAAGCCTCGACCTAAGGTTTTCAATTGGAGTTCGAATTATACTAAACTTTAGAGCGCAGATTTGTGCTCTTCCATCAGGATACACACAATTGACATGAATGAATACGAATATAAGAGCAATCAACTATGAAGATGTTAGAGAGAGAAACTTACGGAGAAACCGGAAAGGCGCAGGTCGACGTCCACAATCGGCCGGTTTTTTGAAGGTGAAGAGTAGTGATTTTGATCGAGAAGGAAGATTTGAAACTCCCATCAAAATTCGAACTTGTAATTGAGATGAAAATGTCTGATAATGGGCGGGAAGAATTCATCGCTTCGGGTTTTTATATAGGGGATTTGAATTTATCATTAACGTGCGCTGGTTCTGCGGGCTTGGCTCTTTAAAATTAAAAGCATAGGCCGAGAAGATGCTAGGCACGCCCATTTGAGGGAGAGATGGATATATAAAAGATTATTTTAGCAGGATGGGACTTAAAGTTAAAACTGTTATTCATTTAATCCAAAAAAAACTCGTAAAAAATGCGTTTTTTTGTTAACTTAACAAAAAACGTATTTTAAAATTACTTAAAAACCCGTCTCTCTCTCACAAAACACGCTCACTACTCTCTCTCTCTCTACACGGGATCCTCTCTCTCTAAACGCAAAACACAAAGCTCGCTCCCTAATCGTCTTTTTCCTCACCATTCGCCGGCGACCACCAATGTAGGAGTCGGAGTCCATCATAATGTCCTCATCTGATATAGAGAAAGCGTGGTCGACGTAGGCCATTGCTGGAGATCGGGTTGCCGTTACCGATTGCTTTGTTCCGTTCAGGTCCGGCTGATGGAATTAATCGACCTTTGAGAAATTGGAACTTGAATTGATTGAAGCAGAAGTTTAATTAGGAAACTTGTTCTTGAGGAATTGGATTCGATTCAAGATTTGAGAAGTCTGGAAACAGAATGGAAGATGAAGACGATACTTAACGAGATGATTTGGTTTTTGAAACAGGGGAGACGGCGTTGGCAAATTCAATTACGAGATGATTTGGTTTTTTGTTTGGGAATTTGAGGATTGTTTGATTTTGAATGCCAGTGTAATTGATTTTGAATGTCAGTCCATGTTTTCTTGAATGTCAGTTCATGTTTTTTTGAATGCCAGCAAAAATGATTACTGATTTTGAATGCCAGTCCATGTTTTTTTTAATGCCAGTTCATGTTTTTTTGAATGCCAGCAAAAATGATTACCAGTGTTTTTTGAGTGCCAGTGTATGTGTTTTTGAGTGCCAGTGCATGTGTTTTTGAATGCCAGTGCATGTGTTTTTGAATGTCAGTGCTTGTGTTTTTGAGAGCCAACAAAAATGTTAGTGTAATAAAGTGCCAGTATTAGTGTAACAGAGTGCCAGTGTGAAGAGTGCCAGTTCATGTATATAAAAGTGCCCGTGTAAAAAGTGTCAGTGTCAGTTTAACAAAATGTCAGTGCCAGTTTACACTGGCACTTGGTTAAATTGGTACTGGCACTTTTTTCACTGGCATTTTGTTACACATGCACTGGCACTTTATCACACTGGCACTTTGTTTAACTGGCACTGACACAAACGGGAAAACACAAAACACATTTTTTCCAAGTGCCAGAAAAAAAGCGTTTTTTATAAGACCAACTCTTCATTTAAATAGGATGGGACTCGAAACTATTACAGTAATCGATTAATACTTCCTCCGTCCCCAAATGTTTGTCCCATTTGACTTTTTTGTTGAACTTTGACCACAAATATATGACAATTTAATTATGTTCATGAAATTTTAAAAATTTCTATTGATTCACCATTAATAATATTATCAACAACAACTTTTAGAATTTCATGAACATGATTAATCTCTCATAAATTTGTGATCAAAGTTCAATAAAAAAGTCAAATGGGACAAACATTTTGGGACGGAGGGAGTATAATCTTTTAATTTTTAACTGATTATTCTAAGTTAATTTAATTACAGCATAGCATAGTTCCAAATCTATATAAACACTCACCATGTCAGTTGGAGTAATAATAAACATGAAAGCCAAATAAAGATTACTATAAGTAGTCTTGATGATATCAAAAATATTGGATCAGACCTAATTCAATGAGTCGGATATTGCTGATGTCTTGAATAGCATGGAAAAGATAAACAAACAAGTTAAACTAAGTTGGAACTTTATCGGCGAATACCCTCTGGCGTGAGAGTAAGTGATGATGTGTATGAAATCAAATCAATTGACAATAATTCAGAGTCAAAGAATGTGTTACCTGAATTATGAGATTTATTTCATATATTTATAATGGTATGAGGTGGTTTCTCGCCTTGGAAAGAAAGTTTAGAAGAGAATTAAGGAGTTGAATCATATTCAGATCCTAATTTCATGGTTTTCATATTTGACTAGGATTCAAACTGTGTTAACCGGACGGATGTCGGGCAAGTCATGCTCGTTGCATGACCTTGGTCGACTTTAATCCATGTCCAGTCATTGGTCGATATAGTGTTTATGTCAACATTACGTGAGACGACTAAAGGTAGGGAGACCCACTCCCTTTGTCATATTAAAGAGATATGTCTCTAATGGGCTTTTAGATGGCTTTAGATGTGTGAGAGATGGTATTGGTCGACATATCAGACATACGTTGGCCTTGGTTTACTTATACATATGTCCACATATGTTGATCGACATAGTTTTATGTCGAGATTCCATTATGCTTTGGTCGACATACGATTATGTTGAGATGTCTTGACGACCATAGTTAGGGAGGCCCACTCCCTATGTCGTTGATATGAGTTGTACATATTTATACTTGGAGATGGGCCGATCGGGCTTGCCCATAACTTGAACCAATGGGTCGTGTTCGGTTTATACCGTTTAGTAGCCCCCGACTTTCTAGTTCGACTTTTTCGAGGAGAAAGTGATATCGTCATACCTTGTACTCGTCTTACGTATACGAAGGGGTTTTCATGAATTTCGAGGCGGCTAATCATTTTAACCGGCGAATAGTAGCATTGATGAGCACGCCGGATATTGACACGACATTCCCCTTGGAAACACACGTTTGCATTTAATTCGTCTAGTAGGGAGTCGTGCGACCCGTTTAGCCCGGCTCTACCCATCTGGATCTGGGTATAAAAGGCAAAGTTGTCATTCATTTTACTCTTTACGAATTTTCGAGCTAGAAAGAGGGTGTAAACTTTACAATTTCTTAGTGATTTCTGCAGATTCTTCCCCCATTAACCTTCATTTCCGGTGATCTAAGGCCGATTTCATCGTTTGGTTCTTCGTTCAAGCTTCAAAAACAGGTAAATTCCCCTATCTGCTCTATATTCTGCATATTCGAGTTAGGGTTCTTGTTAGGATTTAGCATTTTTCGCCATTGATGCTCTTAGAGCCTTCATCTCGTTCGCCATGGCTCGTATTCGGAGAAGTAATTCCAACGCCATTTATTGTTACCATACCCAAAACCTATGTATTACAAGAGGACAGATGGCCCTTGGATGATGGTGGGTTTAGCAGAAATTGGGGAGATTTTGACAAGATATCAAAAACACATAACTGACGTGGTGTATATTAGTCGATTTAGGATTGATCGACTTGATGTCAATAGTACAAACGTGGTCTTATTCAACGGGTAGACGGAGATCCTCGACCACATTAGCTTGTACTATCTGAAAATCAATCATTTGGAGTGAGCAATGTTAGGTAAGGGTCCTTCCTCGACTTTTGTAGCTGAGACGGGGGAAGGATGCCCCCTCGGTGTTGTTGTCACTTTCAATGTCCATACTGATCCCATTGTTTCTTTTGCAGATATGGCCGGAGGAAGGAGAGATCCACCAGTTGCCCGTTCTGACGTCAGGAACTCTACATTGGGCAGGATTGTAAGTGCTTTTGATAGAGGGGCATAAGCCGGTGCTCGTCATCGGGGAGGCCGCGCTCGATTTCAAAGGGGGGCGACCAAGAGAGGGAGGTCGAGCACGCCCAGGGAAAGGCAGGTGAAGGCTGGAGAGACTATGATAATGGATTTGTATGATAACTACAAGATCTCGAGGAGTGAGTATAAGTTGTTCTATTCCCCGGCAGTAGACATGTCTAAATAGAACCGGGAACCGACGGAACCGACGGGTAGAATCGGAACCAGGAACCGGCGAGAACCGGGAACCGCCGGAACCGGGAACCGAACGTAACCGGGAATCGGATTGAAACGGTTCGAATACGAATCCACCATATTGGAAACCGAGGAACCGGCGGAACCGGGAACCGGAACTCAATGTAAGTTAAATGTAATATTTAGCATTTATTTAGCATTTATTTAGTATTTGTACTTGTAGGTAGTGTTGTTTTATTTAAATTCTAAAAATATTGTTAGAATTTTTATTTTATCTTAATAATATACTAACCAAATTGTCTACTTCTCATTCTTTCCAAAAACATACTCCCCAAGTGAAAAAAAAAAATAGTTAGCGTCTTTACTGTCTTAAGAGGTTTGGATTTAAAAAAAAAAAAAAAAGTTAGATGGTGATGGAACCGGAACCGGAACGGCGGATAGAACCGGGAACCGGATTAATATGGTTCGAATACGGTTCCGGCTATTTGGGAACCGGGAACCGGCGGTTCCGGAACCGGGAACCGGAACTGGAACCGTTTGGACATGTCTACCCGACAGTGCCCTTGGATGACGAGGATGCCCAAAGGGCGTTCTTCTACAACTTGACTCACGTCTCGATTTACTACAAACAGTTCCAACAGGGCCTCCGACTTCCCCTAGATTCGTTCATATGTGTGTTTTTAGAGGACATGCAGGCTGTGCAGGCCATGATAGGAGCCAATGTCGTGAGATACTTGATCGGCTCCATTGTCTTGTGTTGCAGCTTAGGCTTTGAACCATATCAGTCGGCCTTCTATAAAAAAATCAAGTTTCTTACAATGAATCGACGAATGTGACCGTTATTAGGAGTGATCCCTAACGTCCCAAATGCATTTACCCTGCGTCCAGCAAGGTCTCTGGCTGGAATAATCATGTTATAAGGGTGAAGAGCAGGCAAGGATGGGAGTTTGCTGCCCCTACTAGGTCTTCCTCTGTGCCGGAGGAGGTATGGAGTCCGGAGTGGAGTGGTTGGCTTGTGGATAGACTGGAGAGGTTTGCCGAGGTAGGGACCCTCTGTTGGTCAAATCTTGAGGTCGACTACCGATATTACGTCCAGGTGTAGACACCCCATTCTGAACCAAAAATTCATAATTACACTACTCTTCGTCTCTCTTTTGTGTTTTGATGAAAGCATATCAGTTTCGCCATGTTTCGTTAAGTTTCTAACTAACCTCGTTAGTTTTGGACCTAACTGACTAACGAAATAAACTGAAGAGGACAAAATGGTCAACCGACTAGTTGTCTCGCACGGGACATACGTGTCTCGCGGGAGACAACCCCTCGACAGGATGTGCAGATTCACTTTCATTCTCCGTTTCAAACTCTTTTCTGGATAAAACCTTATCAATTCGGTTCTCCAATCATATTTGAGTTCTGGAAGCTTCCTAGGGTGGAATCCCAATCCACTCTAACCTCCTAAACTTGGTGATCAAGTTATCCATCCCCTATAAATACCTGATGACTTTCAGTATTTCAGAGGTCCCCGATCCACGATCGAAAACACACAACACACACATTTTGTTGGTTTCTCTTCCTGAAAGATTCCTACAAAATCATCCCAAAATCACCTAAAAGTTTGTTTGTCAACCTTGTTGATCAACAAACATCAAAGCCCGAATCAAGGATTGAGGCGAAGCTCTGTCCGCATCAAGATTTGACTCTCATATTGAGTCGAAACTCTGCCCGAATCACTTCTTGACCGAGAAGACATCTTAGAACCACGTTCTAAATCAAATACTCCCTAAACGTTAGGTAAATTCCTATACTTTTACTCTCTTCTTCTCAATCTCTCTCTATTGACTTTTAGAGTAGTGTAATCCTATCAAAAGGATTAGCCTAGAGTCCCTTCAATCCATGAAGGTGATCTCGAAGCATACAATCCGACATTCCTAATCAAGAAATTGATTAGGATTTTTTTGTTCCTTTATTTTATTGTTAAATTAAAAGATTGATAATACTTGATTGGCAAGACCGATCTTCGGATTGGGTGGAATGGGTGCTCCTCGACCTTCCCATTTCATAACTTAACCCCCGAACGCTCAAATCTCTTTAAAATCAAAAAGGTTTTTCTTATTGTTTTCCTAAATAAATGATAAGTGGCGACTCAAAAGATGTTAAAAATTCACGCAACACTACTGTGGCGACTCCGTTGGGGACAATTAATTAAGAGGGTTAGACTTGCGTACAATTGAGAATTATTAATCTTTTTATTTTTCTGTAAAAATTTGATTTTTCTGAATTTTTCAGAATTTTTCTGCACTGTTTTCGTCAAAAAAAATCACTGTGCGACAGCTTGTCCAGCGCGGGACAAAGTATCCCGCGCGAGATTAGTATTCGAAAGAAAAAAAAATTCCTGTTTCTCTTTTGGCGGCGGCAGAATCAAAAGAATC
Organism: Adenophora triphylla var. japonica; assembly: GCA_022495995.1. Lineage (NCBI taxonomy): Eukaryota > Viridiplantae > Streptophyta > Magnoliopsida > Asterales > Campanulaceae > Adenophora > Adenophora triphylla. Next base: position 77,016 of record JAFEMH010004310.1, on the reverse strand, counting down.
AAAACTTAATTGTTGACTTTCTTTCCACGTTGAAAAAAAAAAAAAAAACTAGTTGGTCAATGACTTTCAAAAAGTTTGACCCTGTCAAAAAAAAAAGAACAAAACAAAACCTTTGCAGTTGACTTTTCATGAAGGTTTGACCGCATGAAAAAAAAACAAAAATCAAAAACAGAAAATTTCAAAAAAAAATTCAGAAAAGTCAAAAATAAATTATTTCTATTTTGCTTGTGCTAACTCTATTTTGCAGGGTAGGATAATTATTAAATACTTAAACTATATACTTGCGTGAGATTGATTTTTACCGGTCATCGGTTGACTCGGGCTTTGTAATAAATTAGTTTATTTATTCTTTCGCTCTCTCTCTCTCTCTCTCTCTTTAAGTGAAACTACGATGGTATGAGTCTTTCTAATTTGGGAGAAACGTAGGCAACCACTTTGTGCGACCACTATCTGTTTTTCTTTAATTTTCAAAAAAATAAAACTTTCTATTTTACTCTATCACCTAGATTGACTCTCACACACGCGCACTCATATTATAACTGTCATTGCACTACATACCCTGATTAACCCGGGACCCACACTAAGGACGGATGACGGTAACCACCTAGTCGTCGGTCTCTCCGAAGTTGGATCATCCCACTCCGCGTATTCAATCCATCTAGATTGTCATATCGCTGGGAGCCTAGCCTTCCAGCCCTGCATCGCCACATATCATGTAGATTGACTTTTAGGACACTCCGTGACCGGTCGGTTTGATCTTGGAGTCCTTGTAATCCCTTGTCAAGATCTTGTTTTGTGCAATAATCCATGGAAAAGAAATCAAAAAATTGTCGCTTCGAAATTGTCCCTTCGGAAATGTTCCTATGATTGTCCCTACGGATTTTCCCCTAAAGAGAAAAATTTTCACCAAATTTATTGCACGAAACTCGATGTTAGTTGAGATGACTTCGACCCCTAGGTCCCTAGGTTTGAATTTTGAATGTTAGAAACCCCCAAAATGGATTTTCCGTCCGATCAAAATTAGGATTAAAATCAGAAAAATGTGACTTCCGTGGTGTTGTCTCGCGCGAGACTGCTTTTCCCGTGCGAGACAAGTGTTCGGTCTATTCGTGTTTTGGACAAAATCTTCAAGCCTTCATTCACCCTATTTAGCTGACTTGTTGGGACTCGATCATGGTTTAACACGGTTGCTACACGTCTAGGTTCTTGGTCAAAGCTCGACACGATGTCTGCTTCTCCTTCTACCACCGATGCCGAAATCAACGAAGCTAAGGCCCAACTCATCGAAGCCATGGTTAGGTTGGATGAACAAAGTAAGAAAATCGATGAGCAAAACGCCCAAATGGACGCCCTCATGTAAGAGCTCCATGACATGAAAGTCAAGAAAGAAAAAAAACAAAAGCAGAAAGAGGAATCCACCTCCGATGAAGAGGAATCCTACACCAAAAAGAATAAGATACCCAAGAAGTCAAGCAAGAAAAAGGAAAAATCCGATTCTTCCTCCTCCTCATCCTCCTCCGATGATGAGGAACATACCTCCAAGGGTGCTAAAACCAAGAAAGAAGGCAGTGGTGAAAGTACTAAACTTGGTGACCATGTTACTAAGAACTACCTCGAGAAGAAACTTGCAACCCTTGACACCTCAAAAGGATCATTCGTCCCATTTGATCCCGATGCTCTTCAACAATCCATCACCAAGTTTCCTCGCAAGTACAAGACACCCGACATTGCCAAGTTTAATGGTACTACCTGTCCTCGAGCTCATGTTGAGACCTACACTTGGGCTATGCTTCCAATGGGCGTTGATAACACAATCTTGGCCTAATGCTTTCCTCAAACTTTAGAAAGTGCTGCAAGGGATTGGTACATGTCTCTTCCTACAACTACAAGGCTTGACTGGTTGTCTGCATGTTTGGTCTTCCAAAGGCAGTTTGAAGACAACTCCACTTACCGCCCTACTAGGAGGGATATTGAACAAACCAAGCAACATGCCAATGAGTCTTTTGCTGAATTCGCTAGAAGATGGAGACTCAAACTTACTGAAATTGTCGAAAGACCTACTCTCAAAGAGCAAATCCATATCTTCCTTCAATGCCTCCGTGATGAATTTCAAGAGAAGCTCACCGGTAACTACTTTCCTAGCTTCAATGAACTCCATGAGTCCGGGATTAGGATTGATGACTTCCTAAAAAGCAAAAAGAAGGAAAGTACTTTCCGCTTCAACAAAACCACCGCGAGTAAGGATGCTTCAGTCAACGCTATTGCATTCAACCGCCCCAACACCGGCAAGTATTCTGCTGTTCCTCCTCCTGAAAAGAAAAAGTGGCACTATGACAAAATTGAAGGAATCACTCAAGAAGAACTCTTCGACGTGCTTGTCAAGAATGAAAAGATCAAACCAAGAGAAGGTGGTCCACCTAAAGATATGGGTTCTAATCATGCTCATCACTTATTCTGCAAATACCACAACTTCACCGACCACGACATCAACACTTGCCACCACTTGAAGGACATCATCCAAGACCTCTTTGACAATGGAGAGCTAGAACGTCCCAACGTCATCACCAATCCTCTCCCTCGTAATTCGTGAAGATGATGAGGCTCCAAGAAGAAAGCTGCAATTACCACTTTGGGGCTACAACCATCCTCTCCCTTTCTCATTTGATAGAAGTAGATTAGGTTTTAAATTTCCAAGTATGAACTCGAAGAGTCATTCTGTCTTTCTAGTACTCCTCACCGCCTCTAGTTTGTGTCTTCTAAACTATCGAGTCTGATCTTAAATTTCTCAATTAATCAAAGTCATTTTTTCCTAAACACTTTCCCTAAGGTTGTTCTACCTCATGAATATCATTTAATTCATACAAAATAATGGACCCTCCATTCCCTAAATCATCGCAAAAATAAAGACTTCTAAGCGAGTTTAAGAAGAAAGTTATCCTTAGGAAGCTTAAGGGCTAAACATTACCCCTACTGAAAGTCAAAGGTCAACAAACGAAGAAAGTCAAAGGCGTTGCTGTCAACGTTCATTCCAAGAAGAGTGGGGCTACTCAATTCAAAGCTTTGAGAGTACAAAAAAAAAAAGACTCTCAAGCTTTCATCGCCCCCACAACAAAGGTGAAAATTCAAAGGCATGAAGGACTCTCCCACAAAGAAGAAGAGTCAAATGATATCAACAAAAGGAATAAAGATTACTCAACATCTTCTTACATCAAGTGAAGAAGACTTTCAGTATCAAAAAAATATTTATACTAATAATTGGCTTTCTTCTCAATCTTATTTAGAAAATTCTAGATGGTGCACGGTTTATTAAAAGGTAGAACAACTTTTCTAGATCCTTGAGCCAAGTGACGTTGCTTATTGAGTCTAGGGGCTTCCTCTTAGCCACTTTCATACACAATCTTGAAATCCAAGCTTCAAAACTGGGGCTTCCTAACCTTTCCTCCCCCAGTGAATCTCTACTTCAACTCTTCAAAATAATCAATTTTGCATTAGGAGCTTTCCTCTTTGCTTCTCACTCTCATCATTAGAAAATACACTTCTCCAAAGAGTCAATGCTTGGATCACCTTCCAAAGAATAGAGTCCGTCTCTCCTCAACTAACTTGAGATCTCATCTCTCTCTCCTAAATAAGATTCTCTCCTCTGAGTTCTCTTCGAGTTAACATACTACTTTAAAAAAATGAAAAAAAAAAGACGCAAAAGAGATGCCCGCTAGATTGAAAACCCGAAAGGGCGGTCTAGGCAAAAACCAGGGTGCGTCACTAAAAAAAAAAATCAAAGGACCAAGGGAGACTTTTCTTCAACCTTCTTCATCGAACGTCAGTCGATCTTCTTCAAATCAAATCAACAAGGAGAGTCTTCTTCGATCATCTTCAAATCAAGGGATCAGATTCACAAGCCTGTTCACAAAATCATCTACCACTCGCAAGCAATTTGGGGTTTGAGACAGCAAAGGGCCTTGGACATAGAGCCATTACGACAGTCAACAGATTTGTAGTCGTTTGCCTCCTAGAGACACGATTCAAGGGAGAAATTAAGAATGAAGATTCGCAACAGGCATAGATGTGTTCACACAAGGTTACTCATCAAAATTCAACCTCGCTGACTAGCAACAGATTCTGCATATACCTGATTTGGTCCCAACTTGTCAAACACAAGTTCACTCATATAGTTCACCCACCTCAAATATAAATCCATACAAAAATCCATACAAATGTCCCTACATTTCCATATACCCTATACTCATATATAAACTCACCACCAAAATGACCAATCGCCCATTACACGAACAGACGTGGACATCACCACGTAAGTCCAGTTGAACAACTAAAATTTGAAAAAATCTACTTGAAATCTTTATGTGCTAGCAGGTGCAGAAAGGTAAGAATCTTTCTGGTCCATACGAGTCCAGCATGCATATATCCTTGCATTACAGGAGCCGACAGAACCTCCACCTCAACCAACAACTTCAAAGTCTGTGACGGCAGCAAACTTCAAGTTCGTGACCTCGGCAACAACAGCAAAGTCTGTGACGGCAACAAACTTCAAGTCCGTGACCTCGGCAACAACTTCAAAGTCTGTGACGGCAGCAAATTTCAAGTCCGCGACCTCGGAAACAACTTCAAAGTCTGTGACGGCAGCAAACTTCAAGTCTGTGACATCAGCATCAGCAAAGTCTGCGACGGCAGCAGTGACAACCAAGTCCGTGACCTCGGCAACAATGGCAACGTCAGTAACCTCGGGCGGCGCACTTCAACAACTTCATCAACAAACAGGTATCGTCAGAATTGGGTCAAGTTTTTTATTCCTCAGTATGATTTTACCTTTTCAAAAAAAATCCCTCTTCGATTTAAAAAAAATGATTTTCAAAATACCTAAAATAGCATTTTTAGTGTTTTGGAGTCGAATTACGTTTGGTTTGATTCTCTCTTAGGGATACGTAGGCAGCCGTGCGGCACGACCATCCCAATGTTCAGAATGATGTCTTTTCTATCGACGACATGACTTTTTCCATAAGTCTTGTCACCGAGGGGCTCTGTAGACACTCCATTCTGAACCAATAATTCATGATTACACTACTCTTCATCTCTCTTTTGTGTTTTGATAAAAGCATATCACTTTCGTCATGTTTCGTTAAGTTTCTAACTAACCTCATTAGTTTTGGACCTAACTGACTAACGGAATAAATTGAAGAGGACAAAATAGTCAACCGACTAGTTGTCTCGCACGGGACATACGTGTCTCGCGGGAGACAACCCCTCGACAGGATGTGCAGATTCACTTTCATTCTCCGTTTCAAACTCTTTTCTGGATAAAACCTTATCAATCCGGTTCTCCAATCATATTTGAGTGCTGGAAGCTTCCTAGGGTGGAATCCCAATCCACTTTAACCTCCTAAACTTGGTGATCAAGTCATCCATCCCCTATAAATACCTGATGACTTTCAGTATTTCAGAGGTCCCCGATCCACGATCGAAAACACACAACACACACATTTTGTTGGTTTCTCTCCCTGAAAGATTCCTACAAAATCACCCCAAAATCACCTAAAAGTTTGTTTGTCAACCTTGTTGATCAACAAACATCAAAGCCCGAATCAAGGATTGAGGCGAAGCTCTGTCCGCATCAAGATTTGACTTTCATATTGAGTCGAAACTCTGCCCGAATCACTTCTCGACCGAGAAGACATCTTAGAACCACGTTCTAAATCAAATACTCCCTAAACGTTAGTTAAATTCCTATACTTTTACTCTCTTCTTCTCAATCTCTCTCTCTATTGACTTTTAGAGTAGTGTAATCCTATCAAAAGGATTAGCCTAGAGTCCCTTCAATCCATGAAGGTGATCTCGAAGCATACAATCCGACATTCCTAATCAAGAAATTGATTAGGGTTTTCTTGTTCCTTTATTTTATTGTTAAATTAAAAAGATTGATAATACTTAATTGGCAAGACCAATCTTCGGATTGGGTGGAATGGGTGCTCCTCGACCTTCCCATTTCATAACTTAACCCCCGAACCCTCAAATCTCTTTAAAATCAAAAAGGTTTTTCTTATTGTTTTCCTAAATAAATGATAAGTGGCGACTCAAAAGATGTTAAAAATTCACGCAACACTACACCAGGCAGGGATAATGTTTGGTCCACTTGATAGGTTAAGGCCCTCGGCTCCCATTGTGAGGGGGAATCGTTACCCCGACCGGATCATCCATCCCAACTTGGTCTTCTATGCCGAGTGTGAGATATGTCGGTTGTATGAGAGGATTTGTACCAAAGCTAAAGATGTCCCTGGCTGTAACTATCTCATTTTTCTTTTGCAGCTTTTCGTGTCATTGACTCCTATTTCTTGCTCGTCTAAACATTTTATTTTTGTTTTTTTTGCAAATCTTACTCCCAGGCAAGAAAGGAAGATGGAGGACGAAATTCAAGACCCTCATGAGTTGATGAAGTTGAATAGACAGACTTCTAAGTCCTCGGCTATGACCAAATGTCGTACTAATGCGGCCGCCCGTCAAAAGGTCCTATCTACCAAGGAGGTCGTTGCACTTCCATTAAAGCCGACCGGTGGGGCCAGGGAAGGTGCCGATGAAGGTCAAGTTAGTCAGGGTGCTGAAGCCGATGAGCCTTTAGATGTTGGGGGCCTGCCCCAAGAAACTCGTGAGGACCTGATTCAAGCCGACCTCGAGGATGCCGAGGGAAATGGAGTTGAGCAAAGTTTGAATGGCAGTAAAAAGGGCAGGTCTTAGAAAAGCCCTCTTAAGGAGAAAATCCACAAGAAAACTGCTCATGGTCTGTCGTCTTCCACCTCTGTCATCCCTCCCTCAGCCTGACTTATGACGAGGCCGAGAAGTTGGCCGATGACTTTGGCCAAGTCTCGGTATTGAACGGGATAGATGTTCATGGTCGTAAGGGCCCAAAGCTGAGGCTTGGTCGTCTTGTTCTACGTAGAGCTTTTACGAGGACTTGCTTAATCGGCTTCAGAAGTCCGATCCCGACCCTATGCATGTTGCCAACAGGAAAGGGTTACTTTTATGCGAGGTATACTCACTCGACTTAGACCCTTTAATTTATTTTCTACTTCATTTTTCTTAAGTTTTTCTTTCTTGTGCAGCTCGCCACGGTCTCTTAATACGAGGTGATCAAGAGTAAGGCCCCTCTGGAGCAGGGGCAGAAGCTGGAGCAGCAGAGAAGGACAAGGTTAACCTGGCCAAAGTCATGGAGCTCCTGAAGTCTTTGAGAGAGGATGTGGTAGAGCAGAAGAGGGGTAAGGCTCAGGCCGAGCAATTAGAGAAGACGGCTAAGGGCGAGTTTTGAAGGCCCCAGATACAGTCAAGGCCGGCCTTGAGGAGATTGATGCACTAAAGGCTGAGAATGAGCGGTTGAAGAAGCAAGTCGAGGAGGTAGGTGTCCGGCATAGGCAGTTAGAAGAGTGTATTCCAATGAAAGAACTGAAAGCCATTGCTCGCTGTAAGACTGGTTCGGAGTTCAGGCAAGCTTTGGCGGATAAGACGGGGAGCACTTATTCGGATGGGTATCTTCACTTGGCCAATCGAGCTAAGGTGGACCCTCAGGTTAACGCCAACCTGGATGTGCTTGCCCGTCTTATTCTCAAGGATGCCTATTACGATGATGTTAGAGCCGGCCATCCCTTTGTGCCTTATTCTAAAAAGTCTCTGAAGATCATTGCCGCTCGTGATGCCAAAGACGGTCGTGCCCTTTGGCCCAATCCTCCCGTTTATCCCAACAATATACATGTTCTCATGAAGAAAATTCAGGATGAGGATGAGGGGTCCGAGGAAGAAGAGCTTGATCCCCAGGCCGATCAACTTGTTATTCATGGTGTCGAGGTCGAGCAAGAGGACCTCTTCCGCGACTTCGATCAACAGTGAACTTTTAGTAGTGTGAATGTAATGAAAAATTTCCACCCTTTAATCTTTCTTATTCCAAAGCCTTGGCCCATATTTTGGTAGGCTTATTACAACGTTTTTTTATTGTCAATGCCTTAGCCTAATTTTGGGAGACAGTACATAATTCTGACTAGTGTACTTTGTCCCAATTTTTGGGAGGTATTTCTAACTTTATTTATAATTTGCTTCAACTCTTCATTTGTATTGTATGACTTTGAAATGTGTATGTGTTATATGCTCGTCTTAAGAGGATGGGTATTTTGCCCGTTTGGCTGCGAACTAGGTGTTCATCTTAATGAGACTATTTCATCAATTTAGTTCGATCCAGGTGCTCGTTTTGAGAAGATGGACATTTCATCCATTTAGGTGTGAGCTAGTTGCTCGTCTTAAATAGATCGATGTTTCATCCATTTAGTGCGAGCTAGGTGCTCGTCTTAAGGAGATTGATATTTTGTCCAATTAGTGTGAGCTAGGTGCTCGTGTTAAGGAGATGGACATTTCATCCATTTAGTGCGAGCTATGTGCTCGTCTTAAAGAGATGGATATTTCATCCATTTAGTGCGAGCTAGATGCTCGTCTTAAGTGTAAAGTAGGTTGTGATGCTTGTTCCAGCGTTTGCTCTTTGATCATAGGAAATACTAGACTACTATTAAAAAACTTGTTGATTACATCGAACTGCAATCATACTCTACTAAAAAAACAAGGAAATTTGCTGAGAATTTAAACTACCCTACTAACAAAGGAAAACTTTAACTATGAAACTATTGATAGTATCTCCGAATGTGGTCGGAGTGCCATAGGTGTTTCAGCTCTTATCCGTCTGGGGTCTTCAATTTGTAGGTCCCTTATTGAATGACTTGGATGATGATGTAAGGACCTTCCCAGTTAGGAGAGAGTTTGTTTTGTTCAGCCTTTCTTTCTGTTGCTTCAATCTTTCTGAGTGCCCAGTCCCCCCAACTTCAAATACTCGCTTGTTGACTTTCTTGTCATCATAGGCTTTTGTTCATTGCTTGTAGTTCACCATCCTCATTTGGGCGGCCAACATTTTCTCATCGAATAAGTCTAGTGAGAGCAACCAGGTTTCTTCGTTCATTATTTAGTTGGTGACTCTGGCTGTTGGGATGACCATTTCTTCTGGTGCCATGGCTTCTGATCCAAAAGTTAATGCAAATGGTGTCTCCCCAGTTGGCCCCCCCGAGTGGTTATGAGAACTGCCCATAAGCCAGGGGGAGTTTGTCCAACCATCTTTTTTTATTCCCTTTCAAGTTCTTTGTGAAAGTGGTTAAGACAAGCTTGTTGGTCGCCTCAGCCTGCCTGTTACATTGAGGTCGACTTACTGATGATTTGATATGCTTGACTCCTAACCGATTCAGCTTGGCTGTAAAGGCTCTAGAGAACCGGAGGCCATAATCTGATACAATTGTGTGAAGGACCCCAAAGCAGCACCAAATGAAGTCGTGCACGAAGTTGATGGAGTTTTCCTCTGTGATTTTAGTTAAGACCTTTGCTTCTATCCATTTAGAGAAGTATTCAACAGCTACAATGACGTACTTGCAATTTCCTCTAGCTGGAGGGAAGGGTTTGATGATGTCAATCCCCCACATGTCGAATGGCCAAGTGAGGATTATAAGAGTTTGCTCGACTGATGGGTGTCATCTCTCAGGTTCGGCCAATAGTAACCCAAAATGATGATTTTATCAGCCAAGGTTTTGTCCCCCAGGTGTCCGCCACATATGCCATTGTGAATTTCGGCCAGGAGGTTCTTTGCTTCTTTAGGATGAACACATCTGAGAAGAGGTTTAGTTAATGATCTTTGGTACAGGACCCCATTACATACTACGAATCTCACTGACTTCTTCTTAATAGTCCTTGCTCGTAACTCATCTTCTGGTAGATTGTCCCTCTCAATGAATTCGATATACTCGTCTATCCAATATTTCTCTTCCTCGTTAATGACCATTATTTTCATTCGCTCGTAGGCTGGCTCGTCAACGTATATGATGAGAGACCAGTTTGGACAGGACCTCTGCTACTTGGTTATCCACTCGACCTATCTATTTTATCTACCAGAATTCTAACTTTTTCACCATCTCGAGTATGAGATCCTTGTATTTTGTCAAGATGGGATGTTTGGTGTTGTATTCACCCTTCACCTGTTTTACTACGTGCTGCGAGTCACGGAAGGCTGCCAACTTTTTTGCCCCGTAGAAGAAAGCTAGCTCCAGACCAAAAATTAAGGTTTCATACTTGGCCTGGTTATTGGAGGCTGGGAACTTGAACCTGATTATGTCCTGGATGGTGTCCTCATCATTAGGGCTTGTCAGTACTATCCCAGCTCCACTTCTTTCCTAGGTTGTTGATCCATCTGTGTACAAGATCCAGAAGTTAGGTGGTAGCTCGGCGGTCGACTCTTCTCCCGCAGGTGTATTACGCTTACAGGAGGTTGGGTCATGCTCGCCCGTGAAGGCGGTTTCGACCAAGAAGTTAACCAAAGGCTATGCAAGGAGTGTCTTCCTCGGTTGGTATCTGATGTCGAACTCGGTGAGTTCGATAGACCATTGAGGAGACAACCAGAGCAATCCAACCTATGCAAGATTTTCTTAAGGGGTTCATTGTTATACACAGTAATGGGGTGTGCAGAAAAGTATGCTCGTAATTTCGAGCAGCAACAATCAATGCATAGGCTATCTTTTCTTCATTAAAATATCGAATCTCCAGATCATAGAGTGCTTTTCTTACATAATAGATGGGTTTTTGGGTATCACCCTCATTTTTAACTAGTACAGCAGGCACATCATTATCAGTGGCAGCTAGAAAGATGTATAACATTTCTCATATGACCAGGGCTGCTTAGTAGTGGTGTGAACCCCAAATATTCTTTTAACTACTTAAGTGAGGCTGAGCATTCTAGAGTCCACCTGAAACTCTTGGCCCCTTTAAGCATTTTGAAAAACGGTAGGGATTTTTCTGCTGACTTTACGATGAACCGACCAAGGGAGACTACTCTTCCATTCAATCTTTGAACTCCTTAATGCAGGTCGACTCTTGCATGTCGACCAAGGCTTTGATTTTCTCTGGATTTTCCTCTATGCCACGTTGTGAGACCATGAAGCCAAGGAACTTGCCCGCCGTTACCCCGAACACATATTTTATCGTGTTTAGTTTCATGTCATTGGCCCTTAGATTATCAAAAGCTTCCTTCAGATCTACAGCGTGACTACCCGTCTTAGTCTTAATGACCATGTCGTCGATGTAGGCTTCCATATTTCGGTCGATCTGCTCCTTAAATACTTTGTTGACCAATCGTTGGTAGGTGGCTCCAGCATTTTTCATCCCAAATGGCATTATTGTCTAGCAAAAAATTCCTCCAGTTGCTTGAATAGTTGTTTTTTCAATGTCTTATTCGGCCATCATGATCTGATGGAATCCTGAGTATGCGTCGAGGAAGCTGAGGGTACGATGTCCAGCAATAGAGTCGACCAACTTGTCAATTATGGGGAGCGGGTAACTATCTTTTGGGCAGACTTTATTAAAATCTATGAAGTCCACACATATACGCCACTTACCAGTATATTTCTTAACCATTACAACATTGGCTAGTCAAACATGATAGGTTGCTTCTTTTATGATTTCAACTCTTAGCAGTTTCTGAACTTCCTCTTTGATTGCATCTTCTTTATCTCTGGCAAAGATTCTTCTAGTATGCTTGATAGGTTTAATAGATGGGTCGACCTCCAGCTTTTGGATGACCACCTCTTCTTTTATTCCTCTCATGCACTTGACTTTCCAGGCAAAGACATCAAGATTATCTTTAAGTAATGCAATGATCTCCTCCCTTTATTCCGGAGAAAGTTATCCTCCAATTTTATCCTCTGCTCTAGGTAGTCGGGATTGAGTTCTATCTCTTCCAACTGGTCCATGGGCTCCATCTCTGACCCATCTCTGAACTGCAGTGTTTCAATAATGATCTCTCATATCCTTCTTCTATCATCTCCATTTAGGTCCAAATTTTCCATTTCGATCAGTTCATTCATGGTTTCGTCATCTGGACTTATGTCATGGGTGGTCCCCGAGCATTAACGACGAGTTGTAAGGCTATGTCGGGGTTGGGCAAAGTTATAGTGTTTGAGTTTTCAACTGTTTCTATCATGGTCAACGTGTGATGGACTAGATGTTGCTCACCACCGTCATCAGGAGTGATGGATCCAAACCTTTTGGTGTCATTGAACTACTTTACTATTCCCTTCTCCACCATAGATTCTAATTCTATTTCCCTTTTCAAAGTGTTGGTAGTCGTAGTTAGATCGACCAACATAGGCTCCTCTCCGTCCACGATATCTGCATTTATCAAGTGGATTCTGGAGCTAGTACTGGTTACTTTGACAATCTTAGAAAGTGTTAAGCTCTCTTCTGGCATATCAATCTCCATCTTCCTAGCAATCTTTCTTTTTTTCATGACATGTTCCAAGAAATCCTTGGGGGTCCCTATCACGTATCTGATTCCAGTCGGGTGGGGAACTTAACCCGTTGGTGGGGAAGGGAGGCGACCAACCCAAGTTTCCCTTGACTAGGAATGCTAATGATAGCTTGTTAGTCACTTGCAAGGTCCATAACCACAAATGTTACTATGGCTTCTGCTCGTAGGGGTATTCACTAATTTCAAATAACATGTCAACAGTGCCCATGGCGTTAACTTTAAGATTGGTGAAGCCTTCCAGCCGACCAGAATATGAGACCCGCATGCTGTCCTTCAAATTCATCTCTTGGAATGTCGAATAATATAGGATATCGTCTGAGGCCCCCGAGTCAATGAGGAGCCTTTCAAATTCACAATTATCAATTCTTCCTGTGACTACTAAGGGTTATTCCCTAGCAGCTCGACTTCCCGCCAACTCATTGGGAGAGAAGCTGATAACCTCTTCCTCTTTGTGGACCCAGGCATGGATATGGTAGACTTTTCTCATCTCATGTATTTGATCTTTCAATTTCTTGTTAGAGACGAATTCTTCTCTGATAACATGGAGCTTGGCATGGGAGGTCGATCTCCTCTTTCTTCCCTTTGATCGTCATCTCTTCCTCGTTTGTTATCTTTCCTCCTAACTTCGAGTTTCCCCTCGTCAACCCACATTTGAATCATCCTCTTCAGAGAGATGCAATCTTCTGGCTCGTGTCCATTATCATTGTGAAAGGCACAATACTTTGAATTGTCTCGAACATGTTTTGATTTTCCACTGAGAGGCCAGGGATCAGGTAGGTCGACCAGTTGCATGATCTATGTGATGGTCTTAGTGATGGGGGTGAATACCTCAGCTTTTTCTGTAGCTCGAGTTCTATTTTTCCCTTTGTGTTGCCTCCATTAGAAGTTTGTTTTGACCCAACCAGAGGTGTCTCGACCCTATCAGATTTCTTCTTGCTCTTCTCCTCGGGCATAATTATGGCATAGGCTTGGTTGTAAAGATCAGACTTCGTCTTTGGCTTTATGGATGAGAGATCATATATTAGTTGACTAGACTGTAAATCGGAATTAAAACAAATGTTAACTTCTCGATCAGTCAAATTTTTCTCGATTTGTTCGGCCATAGCTCTGAATCGATTGTAATAACTTAGAGTGGATTTTGTCTTCCCTTGATCGGCGTTAGCTAAGTTGTTCAACCTCTTTTTTTGCTTGCCTGCTGTTGCGAAATGATCAAGGAACCTTTACCTCATTTTGCAGCTGTAAATGCTCCCCTTCTTTTGTTATCGGAACCATGATAGAGCCATTCTGGTGAAGGTTCTAGCGAAAGCCTTACATAGTATATCATCGGGTTTGGACATGAGGGCCATGGTCGACTCAAACCCTTGTACGTGGTCTCGTGCATATGTGGTTCCTCCATATTTTTCAAAATTGGGGATCTTCAGAGCCGGGTTTGGGGGTTGATCAACAATCCACTGGGAGAAAGGCGAGTGGCACTGGTATCCTCGTCCTCGACTTCCACCTTTCCCAGTTCAATTTCATCAAGTCTCTTTCTTAGGAGAAGAAGTTCTAGTGCGTCTACACCTGTGTTGTTGTTGGACTACGACAAGATCGTTCCTTATCTTCGTTCCCATTAATCCGACATTATGCTCGCCTTCCATGACTGGCATGATTATCTCCCTTTCCAGAAGGTGCCCGACCATTTCGTGGACTGGGTGCCCGAAGGTGACGAGGAGGCGTTCTATTCCTCCTAGGAGAGAGTTCTCAATGAGGTGGACTTCTACGTCGTGGAGATGGGTTACGACGAGGACTCCTACGTCGAGGAGAAAGATCTCGACGAGGTGGCATCCTTCGTCTTACCTGATTAATCCTAGCCCTTAAATCCATCGAATCTACCTCCTGAATCCTAATCCCTTTGTTGATTCAATTGGTCTCTCAGATCTCCACCTTGACAGGCACACCCTTAACCTGGAGCCCTACCAACTGGTTGAGCAGCCTGGGTGACCAATGGTCTGGAATTACCAGCAGCGTCACGTAAAGGGGGATTTTAGTCAATGGGATGGTTTTCCCTATTCCCTTGATTACCTCGCCTATTAGCGTGACTTTCCCCACTGTGGGAATTCCCAGTTCTGGTGGGCCGGAAGAATTCAACCAACGAGTAATCTGGGTCCAGTTCGAGTAAAGCATTCTGGGTCTCGTAAATGCGTTGCAAGGTGCCCATCTGGCGATGCAAGAGAGTCCTACGGTCCGAAGGCGGAGCGGATGGGCCTGCACCCCCATGGGTTATGTTTCGTCTAGCATGGTTGGCCGGGGGGCCAGCCACTTCCTCACCGGCGACGGTTGTGATCAAGGGGGATTTCTACCACTGGTTGACCTCTAGAACGTAGGTTCATCCCTAGCGGTGGTGGCGGAGGTAATCCACTATTGATAGGTGGCGGAGGTCGGAGAAAACCACTGTTGTTCTGAGCGCAACTAGGAATTTGCGGAATTGCTCTGGTGTTATCCTCCATAGGCTGATTTTCAGGTTCAACCGTTAAACTTGCGGTGTGTCAGTCTTCCATTCAAGATGAAGAAGGGCGAATTTTCATGCCTATTCAATGGGTATCACGATCATTTTTCGGTAATGGAACCAAACTGATGATGTCAAAAACGTCGGACAATCCTAATCTAATGAGTCGGATATTCCCGGTAGCTTTAATAGCCTGAAAAAAGATGAACAGACAAGTAAATTGGGTCGGAGCTTCACCGGCGAATGTCCTCCGGCGTGAGAGTAAGTGATGGTGTTTATGGAAGCAAAACAACTGACAATAGTTTAGAGTCAAAGAATGTGTTACCCAAATTATGGGATTTATGCCATGTATTTATAGTGGCATGAGATGGTTTCCTGCCTTGAAAAAGAAGTTTACGAGAGAATTAATGAGTTGAATCATATTCAGATCCTAATTCCAAGGTTTCCATATTTGACTAGGATTCAAACTGTGTTAACCGGATGGATGTCGGGCTAGTCATGCTCGGTGCATGGCCTTGGTCGACTTTAATCAATGGTCATTGGTCGACATAGTATTATGTCAACATCACGTGATACGACCAAAAATAGGAAGACCCACTCCCTTTGTAGTATTAAAGAGATATATCTCTAATGGGCTTTAGATATTTGAGAGATAGTATTGGTCGACGTATCAGACATACGTTGGCATTGGTCGACTTAGACCTATGTCTACATACGTACGTTGGCTGACATAGTTTTATGTCGAGATTTAATTATGCTTTGGTCGGAATTCGATTATATCGAGATATATTGACGACTACGTAGGAATGCTCGTTTATAAGAGTTGTACATATTTTTATTTGAGGCTGGACCCATCGAGCTTGCCCATAACATATTATCATGACACAATGGGTCATGTTCAACTTATACCGTTAGTCTATTTTTTGGTGCACAATTATTTTGCATCAATAAAGGTTAAAGGTAGTTTATAATTGTCCTGAGCCTAACTTCATTTCTAACCATCGTAGTTTAGGTCGTTTTTCTTTTTTCTTATTCTTTTTTTTTTTTTTCTAAAATGAATTAATTATCCGCTTTCATTTTTAACTATTTAATTTCAATACTCGCACTTGCTAATTTACCGGAAGGAGTAATTTACTGTAAAGCATGGCAATTAAGAAATTAGTGTATGTAAGAGAAAAAGGCCTGTTAATATCATAAATGTGATAGGATTCGCAAATGAAATCGACAATAATTTAAATGTGATTATGAAAAATGGAGTATAATAAAAATAATAATAATAAAAGATAGGAGTATCCATTTTAGAAAGTACAGTAGGATTTATCATTGACACTGTGTGTACACATTTAAGTTGCGACCACTGTGAGGCATTGCCGATCGAGATGAATTATTAATGTGTGAACGCTGATCGAGATGAATTATTAATGTGTGAACGCTACGAGGCATTGCTGATTGAGATGAATTGTTAATGTTGTTAACTCAAAATAGGTGGTCTGTGAGACTGTCTCACGGTGTATCAGGATTATATTTTTTCCTTAAAAGTGTTACATTTTAAAAATGTATCACTTCGTATTATATTTTTAAAATGTATAATTTCAAAAGAGGAAATGTAATTCCATCGCGCCGTTTCAAAAGAGGAAATGTAATTCCATCTCGCCGTGAGACGGTCCGAAGTTTGTCATACTAAAAATAGTATATATATATATAAAAACTCCATTTAAGATGATGCCCGCTTGATTTCTATTTATACCAACATTTATTAAAAACCAACACCCGTAGACAATCGAGCCAGCATGGTTTTTAAACAACACTGCACAAGATATCTTAGGACTTTTGCATAATAATACAGGAATAGATCCAATAATAAAATTTTGTTCCATAACAGAATTTGGTAATAAATCCTTTTACATAAACAGTTGCAATATTTCTTTGTCAAAAATTTTGAATTGGCCATGTCCAAGTACATGCAATGGTAATCGAAGAAACGAAAGGACATGCAGGTTATATGAAGACGAAGTTTTTTCCCAAATTTCGCCTTACTTCTTTGATTCCTCAATTTTCTTTCTCCTTTCCTTTAGTTTCTTGTTCTTGTCTGACTTTTTCTTTTGGCCAATCTGCATAAGAGAATAGACAAAGTAAATTTAGTCAAAGCAATTAAGGAAACGAAAAATGATCATTCCATTCCATAATTTTAATACAAATTTCATTCCATGGTAATCTAAACGACATGGAAATGAATCAGATTCTTTCAAACTAAAACGAGCTTTTCTCTCTCTCAACGTACCAGGGAAGGTGCAAAATAAGTACTCTCTTTAGTCCAAGATATACTTGTTTTAGGATTTAATGATTGGTCCAAAATACTTTGTCAGTCTTGGGCTAAAATCATTTAGATTCCAATTTTACCCCTATATTGGAACTTGTTACACTGAGGGCGAGCCTTGGCGCAACGGTTAAGTTGCTCCTTTGGTGACCATAAGGTCATGGGTTCAAACCTTGGCGAACAGCCTCTTGGCAATTGTCAGGGGAAGGCTTTAGCAAATGGTTCCCTCTCCCAACCCCCACTTGGCGGGGAGCGCTTGGCGCACCGGGGTTTGCCCTTTATTGGAACTTGTTACACTTTATTACTCCCTCCGGTCCAAAATACATGTTATTGTGTTTTTTTTCCGACTTTTCATAAGATTTAAGAAAGACAATTCTCGGTGCAACTTAATTGATCAAAGTACCAGGTTTACCCTTAATTATTTATTGCCACTCTATCCAACATTACTGCACTTAATAAGCCAATAAATAAAGTGAAACAAGTACCACAGTAAGGGTAAAATAGGAAATTAAAAGTTTTTGGCTTAAAAGCGACAATTACTTCGGACCAAAAATTTTGTCCAAAAACGACAACTATTTTGGACCGGAGGGAGGGTAACTGTTCATTTCAAGTAATGTAATGTATTTGAGGGACAATTAAAAGGGTTGATTTGGTACTCTTTATAAGGTTGTAGCTTAAAATTGGTGAAAATCCTTAACACAGACAGCTTTTGGAGGGGGGAGGTAAAAATAAAAAACAGTACCGTAAATCCAATAATTTTTTATTTTTTTTTTAGGCTTGCCCATATCGAGTCAAGCCCCTTTTTGTGTAAGTCAATTTTTTACTAACAAGTCCCTCAATTCTCTGAAATTCCCTTAAAATCCCTCCAGAGGCGCCTAATATTAACTAGGGAAGGATAATCATCCACTCTAACCACTGGGGGGAATCGAACCCAGGACCTCCGTGTTGGTATCCCAATGCTCTGGCCATCAATCCCTTAAAATTGAACTCTTTGGCAAGACTGATATAGAGAAATGAGATGCATGCAGTTGTGAATACTTGACCAGTGCAAAAGCAAAACAGCATGGAAGGAATTTTACCTGCATAGCTTCCAAGAGTTTCCTCTTTTTATTTGACATCAGAACCTTGGACATGTCATCAGCATCCTTGGTTATTTGTTGCAGATCGGGGAGGGATTCTTCTCCATCCTCTGTGTCCTCAGTTTTATTCTTATCATTATTAACCGTTGCAACGGAAGGATTCTGAGCCCCTTGAACTTCTGTTTTTAGTTCAAGATGATACTGTTTCTCATACTCAGACATCTGCACCATTCCAAAACCAGATATAGTTAAATCCAAAATATGTTCACAGTCGTCTGCATATATAAGCAATCCTGTTATGACAAAAAACAACCCATGGGTGATGGCACTCGCTTAAATACACCCTACATCCCATAATAAATGCCGCATCTTGACTTTTTTTGCCAAATTGATTGAACTTTGACCAAAAATATACTCAACTCTAATTATTCTCATCAAATACAATATTTAGAATTTCATAAAGATAGTTAAACTGTCATCAAATTAGAATTTCATAAAGATAGTTAAACTGCCATCAAATTTTGGTTAAAGTTCAATCAAGTTGACCAAAAAAGACAAGATATGACATTTATTTTGAGACGGAGGGAGTAAAAGAAGAGACACATAGAAGCAATTGGATTGCTGATTTTCACAGATAAGCAACTCATTGCAGCAGAGAAGTGTATCACACAGCTCATAGGCAGGGAAGACTCACCTTTCTCTTTCTCTCATTAGCTTCAATCTCCTTTGCCCGATCAATAACCCCTTCAAGTAGTAAATTCTGAGGATCATCCAAATCATCCTGTCCAACACCCGGCATTGGAAGGATTTCTTTTCTTGCAGCAGCCTGCAGCCTTTTAATAGTCTCTGCATACTCAGGTACATACCCTTCTGCCTCATTATCGACAAATGGTGACAAATGCGGTGGAGGAACCCTGTTGAAATCATCTATTAGGATTCTCTAATGTGTTATACTTATAGTGCAAACCTAGATTACCTTTTAGTGCACGATGTAGGCGTCAGAATCAGAAAGATGCAAAGTCAATCATAACAAATTCTTTTTAATTAATCCAAGTTCCCAAGATGAATCCTGATCCTTGAATGGTACAATTTCACATAAAAGCATTATCTACCTAAAATAGTTGCTCAAACAATCACATTAGAGCTGAACATGAAACTAACAAGCTCAAGTCTAACCCACAATGCTGAAATCTTTAGTTCTAGCTCTGGAAATCGTTGCTCCCGAGAAAATCAATCAGAGAGGTGGTCTCTCAGTGCCGTCCTCTAAGCCACTGCCCACGTCTACACTCCTTGTTCTGTAGACTAATCGAGAATAATACCAGCTACTTCACAGTAAACTTTCAAAAATCCTATAGGCTTCTATGAAAGCTACGTTCTACATGAAACATTACAGCTCCCAAGTCCCACCAAACTGACTGTCTCTTATTGACTTTACATGGATTTTAAGAATGTTCTTAACAACTCTTGGCACTTCTTCTCTAATACCCTAAAGTTATCTCTCTAGTTGTATCAAATCAATGGTTCCATTTCTTTTTCTCTCACAATTTAGAAGGATGTTTATGGGTCATGGATTTTCAAATAACTTTCCATGGAAAAAAGGCACTTGTTTCGGAAAGTTGCAATATACGATATCAGAGCTCATTTCTGTTAGATTTTGATCTGAATTTGCAAAAATGAAAAGCTAGGCCACTAAGAACATGCATAGTCCTTGTCCAAACGAAATTGGTGGAGGGAAAAGAGCTAGCTAGGGTGAGCACGTGCACTGCAAGTTATATATGCAGAGAGTTATTGCATCCATTTTAAAATCAGAGTATTACCTTCCTACCGTATAATCATCAGTCGGCAAGATGATTCGTGCATTTATGCAATCAAAAATCCATTGCGGCTGAATGTATTTTCTGGAAAGGAATAAATGACCCTGAGTCGGCCTGTCAACAATCTGTAGGAAATAGAGATCACATGTTAATGGCAAGTTCATACTTCTTTTAACTAGATGCAGAATATACGTAAGACTAACTGTCATACAAGTATAATAGGATCTTTTTTTGCTTATGTTCTTTGTATACTTGAAATATAAAATGTCCACACATGTTGATGTCAATAAGAGCATCAAGTATCCATTATCATAAGGTCGCTCTGCTCACAGTATGGAAGTATTGTTTTTAAAGCATTTTACTGAAGTAACATGACAACTAAAGGATCGAATACGATGGAAGTAAAGACAATAAAACACAAGTATAAAGAAGGGAAGTGAAAAAAAAAAAAAGGCCAAATACATATTCCTCCTTTGTTGTAAATGATACCTGATGGGTAATGCTATGGTCAGATTCCTTATAAGGAGCTCCATCTCCCTCCCAGGACACTACGCCACCAAAAGCAGGGATGACAAAGAGCAAAGACTCTCTTGGTACCTGAAATTGAGAGGCAATTTGTCTGAACAAACTAAGCAATATACAATGCAGGAGCCAACTTTGAAGTTCAGTAAAAACATAGATTGGCATAGAAGTTTAATCAATTGCGAAGATTCAAAAAAATCACTGATAGTTAAAAGGTGACAAAAGCAACAGAACAAATGTTTTGAGAAACTAGCACAATTTTGATAATCGGCATCAAAGTTTCACCATCAAGTAACGAACAACCCAGAATTCATTTTAAATAGGTGAATAGTTAAAGTCTAAGATTATCAAAATCTAAACCAAATGCAAACCAGGGACAATTTCTATTAATGTTGACATCCAGTGTTTTTGTTTCCAGTCTTATCTTTTTTTGCTAAGAAAGGCGCTCCTGGTGGCGGGCTGGGATCCTTTCTTAGACCCTAATTCACATTGGCAAAAATCTCGTGCTCAAGAGCGTGGAGCACCTTCAATATGATTCGAGATAAAAAAAAAAAAGCAAGAAACTTCGTTGTGTACAAAATTCGTGTTAGGATCTACCGGGTGGGTATGGGGCATATAAGAAAAAAGTTTCCATTTCTATCGGTCATACAAAAAAAAGAAAGAAAGTCTGCCTTTCCTACTCAAATCTATAGGGGGAAAGCTCAATAAAGACGGACAAACACAATGCAGAAAGACAGACAAACACAATGCAGCCAATGCTCCAATAAAATCTCCAATGGCCCTAAGAAACAAACAAAGCAGAATGCATCCAAGAGTATGAAGAATTGAGCATCTGCTTCAAATACACATCATGTTGGCTACTTCCAAGTCCAACTTTATCTTTCCTTTACCAAAAAGAAGTGCACAAACGTGTTGGTGGACTAAAAGGATGAAGACATATTCATACCTAAATGGTGTGAAATAAGTTGTCAGAAAACGATTACAATCAGCCAATGAGCTATAATTCAGAAGGCAACCCTCCCCTTTTCAAAAGAAATGATGAGGATTAAATCCCCCTCCCCATCATTTCGTTGAAAACTTTGTAATAGCAAAAGAAAATAAATAACACGAATTCCAATATTTTCTTCCATGTGACTCTACTACTCCTTAAATCAATAAACTCCCATATCTGTTCCTTAATAGGTACTGCATTGACCTACAATTATAATTTGCCGTGTTTACTACGTAAAATTCTTTTGCATTATTCTTCCGTGATTGTTCCTTCTCCTTGTGAAGTTAAAGCTACCTAAGTGATGACTTTGTCTGTCACCAAAACAGAAGGAATAAGAACAATCATAGGTACATCAAAATGGTTACAGATGTTTTACCCACAGATAGAAGGCGACAACAAAAGAGAGATGCATCAATATACAAAAAATAGAAGATTGAAAACTGTACCTCGCGACTCAAAAAGAATCTCAAACCCTTAAAGAGAGTTTTACACTTGATTGTTTCCTCATCATCTTCATTCTCGTCACTGGCATCTTCAACCAGGTTCATCAACGCACCAGGTTCATTTGAAGGGAGTTGGTGTTGGAGTTGGGCAAGTCTAAGCTCAGACTCGTCAAGCTTTGTTCCCTCCTGCAGATTCTCAGCTTGGTCGGACACCGGTGCACTTACAGCACGTGAATTAGCATCAAAGTATCTTGATAAGGCATAAAGATCTGCAAAAGTCCATAAATATTATTAATACAGACGGTTCATAAATTATAGCTTCAATCTATTACTGTGACCACTTCCACAACAGAAGTAAAGGTGAATCTGTATAAATACTTTGATATTGCTAAATCAGTTTCCTAAGTTTCAATAAAAGACATTTAGATAAACCTGCAAGTAACCATACCTGCAGCCAAAGCTTCCAATCGAGGATCGAGAATAGGTGGATATGCAACATTTATTGAATGATAGAGTTTGAAATTGGTAAATGAAAGGAGAGTCTGCATCACAAACGAAGATAATCTGTAAAAAAAAATTGGAATTGATGCTTTGCAAACCTGCTTAATACTCTGAGAAAGAAAGGAGCGTATAGAACTAATTACTCATGAGTCA
Source organism: Adenophora triphylla var. japonica (assembly GCA_022495995.1). Taxonomy (NCBI): domain Eukaryota; kingdom Viridiplantae; phylum Streptophyta; class Magnoliopsida; order Asterales; family Campanulaceae; genus Adenophora; species Adenophora triphylla. The sequence goes on along the minus strand of JAFEMH010004310.1, from coordinate 54,332 downwards.
TGATTGGCTGGCTGGCAACTCTTAACGGGAATCAGTCACGATAGATTTAAGACCTCAACAATAACTGAACTTATCAAAAATTTCAGTTTATTATCTTTTACTGCCACTACTTAAAAAGGTGTTTGCACTTTGAACTATAATTACCATATCTTCAAGCCAACTGAAAGTCATATTTTTCCTTCAATCAAATGAAACAATACAAGCAATAAACTAGATGTGAATATAGAGAAACTGACCTCATAGAACTCTAAGAAAGTTAACATGATGTTGTAGTCAACATCTTGAGGCAATACTTGCTGCAGTGCATGAGGAGTTAACCAAGTGATCTTTTGCCCTTCCACCTCTGCCTGAAAAAATAAATTCACAAATTAAACCTATGCTTCAGTAAGTAGTACAGCAGTAACCAGAACAACAAGCTTGGCACACTCAACAGTACCTGGTAATATATGCCCTTCACAGATATGAAAGCCTTTCTCAGTTTGTGAGTTCGAGAAATATAGGCCTGCCACTCATGGCTTAACCTGAACAGCAAGGAAACACAACCCATTTGTCAAAACTATATTCTTAAAAAATGGTTTTACAATCTCTGATATAATAATAGAACCTTTTCAAAATCTATCACATCAATTACAGCCTCAACAAATCAAAATCAGAACTACAGAGAGGGTAAACCTTCGACAGTTATGAATACGCTTCACTTGAATATTCTCCTTCTCCTTAGCAGGTAAAGCAGCAAAAAGGTGCACCATAGTGAGACAGTCATCCAAATCTCTAAGTGCATCAATAAACTTCGGATACCTAAAACCCAAGCATTAAATCAGTACCCATCAAAATGTTCATCTACACACAATAGTTAAGGTAACCAAATTACACAAAACAAACAATTACCTTTCGCGAATAAGCATATCCAATGTATAACCTGGCTTGCGAGTCAATAAACGTTCAGCAAGATCCCTGTTCTTCTTAGACATGGCCTTCTTCACCTTCCTTTCATAAGCTCGCATATCTCGCAACTTCTCCAGAAGTGGCTCATGTTTAAGGAAATGAATATCCTTCATATGATAGTAAGTGTGGTGATTCCCCTTCACCTTCTTCTTCGGTTCCCGGGGAAATATTCCTTTGAATATGCATAATCTCCTGTTAATTTCAAAACAAACCAATAACATGAACAAAAGATCATAACTTTATTGCACCAAAATCATAAAAGTTGTGTAAATTCAACAATTTATCAAGAATTCTAGAGAAAAATATATAAATTAACGTACTTGAGAACTGAAAGACTAACATGAAGATACTTAAATTTGTGTAACTTCAATAATTTCTCATGAATTCTATAGAAAATATACAAATTACCATACCTGAAAACTGATAGACTGACTTGAAGATACTTAACAGCCTGTGACCTAGTGATATATCTGGCGGCGTTTCCTTCCTTCTTCTTTCCCTGCAATTCACAAAGTAACAATTTGTATGAATGGGCGACAACATATTCCAAAATTATTTAATTTTGAGACAACATATTCGAAAATTATTGAATTTCGAGCTCATTTGGTGAGAGGCAGTAGTTCAAATAGCTCAAAAATACTCTCAAGAGCTTCGGGGATTGCACTTACGGCAGGCCTGTAGTGCTTCGGCATGGTTGCAGGGCGGTGGTCGACCGCTGGAGGGGGGAGGTGGAAGAGATTTCAAAAGAAGAGATGGAAGACAGGAATATAGGGTTTTGTTATGGTTAAACAAAGCCCTACCCGCCAACTGTTGGACCCGTTCGAAATAATGGGTCGGGCCGCACGTTGTTTATTTGATTTTGCACAGGTCATGATGTGAATCGGATTTGTCCGGGTCATGTAATTAATTGGTTTTGCAATTCTTAGACCTCCTTTGTCAACAACCCAATCAAATTCAATCCAACAATATAATATTATTTCTTTCTCTTCCACATATATCATCTACAATTCAAACCAATCTTCTTCATTTTTTAACTTTATTCACAATCCAATCCAACCAACCAACCCAACTCAAATATCATTTATTCTTTATTTTTTATTACATATATTATTAACCTCATTTTTCTTATTTTTTGCATTGTAATAAATTTATAAAATATTTTATATTACTAAATTTATATAATTATTATACAAAAATACGATATATAAAAAATATAAAAATGAAGTTACATTTGAAATTCAAATTCACTTTTTATAAATACATCACAAAAATAAAATTACAAATACATAAATTGAAATTTCATATTTAATTATTATTACCAAATTTTTGCCATATGTGCTCGATCAAGTCATCTTTAAGAGCTTTGTTGGCTTCTCTATTACGGAGTTGTGCTCTGTTAGTCATATATGTCGATAAATTTGCAACTCGTTCGGTACAATATTGAAAAGGTTGATCGTCATCTTCTTCCACCACTCCATTTTGACAGTTTGTAGGTTTATCATTTTGAAATTCTGCAGGATCATAATAAGTCTGATATGTGTCTCGTTCATCCTCTACTATCATATTGTGCATGATGATACAAGCCATCATAATTCTTCCGATACTATGGCGATCCCAAATAAGACATGGGCGTTTGATAAATGCGAACCGGGATTGTAGAACTCCAAAAGCCCGTTCAACATCTTTTCTAGCAGCTTCTTGATGTTGAGCAAATAACTTGTGCTTTTGAATTGTAGGAGAAGTAATTGATTTAACAAATGCAGCCCAATTTGGATAAATGCCATCTATGAGATAATATCCCATATTATTCTCCCGACCATTCACGACGTAACTAATTTCAGGTGCTCGTCCTTCCAAAATATCATTGAAAATAGGAGACCTATGAAGTACATTGATTTTGACAAAAGAAAAAAGTAGATGTAACAACTCATTACATGAATTTTGACAACTCACTATAAAAGATGATAATAAACACCAGGACAAAAATTAAAACATCCGTGTGAAATTTAAATTAGATTAAAACAACCAAAGTTACAATAATAAAAATAACATAAACTAAAATTACATTAAAAAAAGTACATTACGCAAATTTAAATTACATGAACCCAAATTTAAATCAATTCCCAAGTACAATTTTCATTAGACGACGTTTCATTTCTTCTTCTTCTGGAGACAAGTGGTCTTTCCCCAACAATGCAGTCAACATCATGACATTCATTTTCTTAGCTTTTCTTTCTTCTTTTTTACGCTCCCTTTCCTCCTTCATGCGCTCCATTTCAATTTTATCATTTCCCAGTTTCTTCATCAGTTCAATTCCATTGTCTCTTGTGAGCCTCAGTGCACGAATTTCTGCAGTAAACTCATCAGAAATATAAGAAGTTTGTGATTCCTTACCTTTTCCTTTCCTTTTAGCAACATTTCTACCTTCTGGACGAGAAGTTTGTAAACTCAATTTCCTACTTCATATGTACGTGTTGTACTGTGATTCAGATTTAACTCCCACTTGGGATGTTTACTCATAACTTCTTGAAAAACATGCAAATCGGTAAACTTGCTACCACCGGCCTCATAAATTGTATGAGCTTCAGTCTCAATATCCTTCTTGCCCATTCCACTCCTTCTCCGACCATATGCTTCCTTGTATGCAGCAATCCATTTGTTCACATTATCATTAAGTCGGTTATAACGACTTTTCATTGAATTCACATTTCTTTTATGTATTTCTTCTGGATTCTCCGCTCGAGCTTCTTCGAATAATTTCGCCACTCGTGCCCATATAACAAGATTTCTCTCACAGTTATTTTCACGCACACTATCTTCACTAACGAAAATCCAACTTGACATCAGTGCCACATCTTCTTTCACAAGCCAAGTAACACATTCCCCCCCCCTTTCAGGATTTGTGTCCATTTGTTCATCGCCTTGAAATAAATTTCGAGAGATATTTTGTGACTGTTGGACATTTATAGAAGTAGGAAATTGAGTGAGATTTGGAGAAACTTGAGAGTGTGAATAGCTTTCAAAATTTTGAGTGTTTGAATCAAATGAAAAATTTGGATCAAATTGAAAATTTTGAGAGTTGAGATATTCTTGAGAGTTTTAATCAAATGAAAAATTTGGATCCATAATAACAATGAGAAATTAGGGAAAGAGATAGAAAAAACTATTTAATTATAGAGAAAAGAGAGAATTTTAGATGTGCTTCAAATTCAATAAACTTTATCTCTATTTATAGAGGATAAAAAAATAAAAATTTTGATATTTTTTATTTTTTATTTTAATAAAATTTTAATATAATTAAAAATAATTTAAGTTAAAAATGAAAAAGTATATTTTAAAAAATCCACCAACCAATGGTTGGTGGACATGTGGCAAGGATTGGATCACAATCTTGGATTGGCCCAGCAATCCGGATCACCAAAGTTGCTAAATTTGCATTTTTTTTTTCAAAACTCTTGTCCTTTTCCCCCGATCTATGCACTGGATCACCAATAAATGAGGTCTTATTTAGACGTGGCCGGTTGGGCCAACCGCCGGTTAGCCGGTTTATAACCGCCGGTTTTCAACCCCCAAATCACCAACCGGAACCGAACCGCCTAACCGGCTAAACCGGTTACGGTTTAGGCGGTTTACGGTTTTCACGGTTATCCGGTTAACCTCCGGTTTGACGGTTTGGATATGCTCGGTCGAGTCCTTGTTGTTGCTCGGCCGAGCAACCCTTTTAGGGTTTAGGGTTTAGGGTTTTGAGGGTTGCTCGGCCGAGTCTTTGGTGTCGCTCGGCCAAGCAACCCTTTTAGGGTTTAGGGGTTGAGGGTTGCTCGGCCGAGTCTTTGGTGTTGCTCGGCCGAGCATATCATTTTTCAGTTAATTTTTTTAACGGTTTTTTGAAAAAAGTTAACTTTTAATTTTTTTCAATTTTTTTTTGGATAAATAAGACTATTTTAGACTTAAGTTTACTACATGCATTTTTTTCAAAAAGGTTTATAAAAAAAGTTATGAATTTTTAAAGAAATAAAATTTAACGATTTTTTGAAAAAAGTTAACTTTTAATTTTTTTCAATTTTTTTTTGGATAAATAAGACTATTTTAGACTTAAGTTTACTACATACATTTTTTGAAAAAAGGTTTATAAAAAAAATTATGAATTTTGAAAGAAATAAAACTTAACTTTTTTAAAAGAAACGAAAGTATATAAAAGAAAAAGCGACGGTACCCTTAAATTTTATTAATTAAAATACAATTACACCGAGGGTATTGGTAGGAGTGGTGGTGGTAGGCTGGTAGTAGTGGACCTAGTGGTATTGATAGGAGTGGTAGTGGTAGCCGGTAGGAGTGGTAGTAGTAGTGATAGTAGCGGTAGTGGTAGTGGTGGTAGTAGTAGTAGTGGTAATAGTAGTTGTGGTGGTGGTGAATGGTGATGGTGGTGATGTAGACCGGTAGTAGTGGTAGGTAGCGGTAGTAGTGGTGGTGGTAGTAGTAGTAGACTAGTAGTGGTAGTAGTAGTGGTGTTGGTGGTGATGGTGGTGGTGTAGACTGGTAGTAGTGGTATTGGTAGGAGTGGTAGAGGTAAGAGTGGTAGTGGTAGCGGTAGTAGTGGTGGTGGTAGTAGTAGTAGTAGTGGTAGTAGTAGTAGTGGTGGTGGTGATGGTGGTGGTGGCGCAGATCGGTAGTAGTGGTATTAGTAGGAGTGGTAGTAGTAGCGGTAGTAGTAGTGGTGGTAGTAGTAGTAGTGGTAGTAGTAGTAGTGGTGTTGGTGGCGGTAGTGGTGGTGGTAGTAGTGGTGGTGGTAGTGGTGGTGGTGGTGATGGTGGTGGTGTAGACTAGTAGGAGTGGTAGTACTAGTAGTAGTGGTGGTGGTGGTGGTGGTGGTGAACATAACGGCTAGTTTGAAAAAGTAGCCGCTGGAATGAGTTCGGCGTTCGCTCGGGCCGAGCAACTCATATGACTCGGCCGAGCATGACCGTTATTGGAAATTAACACTACTGAAAGGTTATGCTCGGCCGAGCAACTCATATGACTCGGGCGAGCAAGCCAAAAACCGGCGGTTAACCGGCGGTTGGCCGGTTTTTCAAAATTTCAAACCTTAACCGAATCGGCCAATAGCCGGTTCCGGTTAACCGCCGTTGACCGGTTTTGACCGATTTTGGCCGGTTTTCAACCTCCCGATTGGCCGGTTCGGTTTATAAAATGGACACGTCTAGTCTTATTATTAGGGTATGTTTGGATACCCAATTTTATAGCTTGAAATTGAAATTAGAATTGAAGTCTCCAAAATTAATTACTCCCTCCGTCCCAATAAAAGCTTCACTAATTATTCAAAAGGGCGTCTCGTTAGAAGTTTCACCTTTCCTTTTTTGACAAAGAATCTTTACTATTTCCTCCACTTATTCTCTCTCCTACATTATTTTAATACTCACAACACCATTATAATTTACTATTTACTCCACTAATTCTCTCTCCTATTTTCAAATTACACTCACAACATTTTTTTTCCCTCCCATTTCCATAATTTACGTGCCCACCCAAAAGGGTGAAGCACTTATTGGGACAGAGGGAGTACATTGTTTGAGAACATAATTAAAATTTGGAATTAAAATTATGTTGAAATTTTAAATCACTCAATTTTACGAAACTAATTCCATCTTAAATTCTAATAATTTAAATTCTAAATTTTGATCAATTAATAACAACTCACATTTTTTTTACCACCACCACAACAACTTTCAATCACCACCATTTGTGCCACCTCCCGCCGCCGTCGAAAACCGCCGACCACCGCCCCCACTACCGGAAACCGTCGGCCGCCGGCCGTCGCCGACGGAAACTGCTCATCGCCGGCTTCCACCTACCGCCGCCGTTAACCACCACCACTATATACTATTTATTTTAAAAAATATAAAATTTTTGAACCCTTGTTAATTATAATAACTAACAACCATATACTACTAAACTAAATTAGATATTTGACTTATTATTGAACTTTTATTTTATGTATAATGTATAATTACAATTGAATTTCACACATTATCCAAACAATGAAAATGCTATGATTTTGAAAGCAAATTTTAAGTTATTTAAATTCTATAGAATTTGAATATTTATTGAATTCAAAATCAATATATCCAAATAGTCCCTTACTAAAAAAAATGTGAATTTAACTCGGAAGTTCTTTTTTAGATAATTTTCTCTCAAATTTTTTATTAAATTGAAATTCAAAAAATCTTATGTATTAGTATATAATATTGCATGAATTATTATTATATTCACTTATATGTGAATATAATAATATATCTATAATACAAAATAATGAATTGACTTTTCAAATATTATGATATTTTTCTATAACCTTTCAATCACTCTGCCTAAAAAATTAGACAACATCTCACCGAGATGACATTAACGAACATTATTTTGTGTACACGTAATCGAAAGGAAAAAAAGGGCAAATTGCACCAAGCTACCCCTAAATTTGCATCTAAATTTGCATCATGTTGCAATGGGAAGCTTATGTTTCAAAATTTTCAATTCAAGACAATTTTGAACGGTTGTTAAAATAGATGGATAAACATTAATGAATGTAACGAAATGGATAAAAAGATTAACATATTTCTTTGAAAATAACATTTTTCACCCTCAAAATTCAAAATAAATCATTTTACCATGATTTGTTTAATTACATTTACAATACACACTCGTGCAAACAAGAAAGTTAATTTATAATAAAAATTAATAATCAGTTATGCAACAAAAAATTGAATTTATATAAAAAAAATAATTATAATACTCCCTTTGTCCCAAAAAGTTTGTCCCATTTGACTTTTTAGTTGAACTTTGACCACAAATATATGACAATTTAATTATGTTCATGAAATTTTAAAAATTTCTATTGATTCACCATTAATAATATTATCAACAACAACTTTTAGAATTTCATGAACATGATTAATCTCTCATAAATTTGTGGTCAAAGTTCAACATAAAAGTCAAATAGGACAAATTTTTAGGGACGGAGGGAGTAATATATTTTAATTGTTTTAGTGTTTTTGTTATCTATAATAATGATTACTCAATTCATAAGAAAGAAGGAAGAAAAGGAACTTATTGGTGCAAAGTTGTGAAGTTGAGTAAAGTTTGAAGACTGTTGTAACCAAACTGCAATTATTTGAAACTTCACGACTCTTTTGGAAATTTGGAATGTTGGAGGACTGTAAAGGATTATATAGAAACTCATGGACCTTTGAAGATATTCGAAAACAGTCCTTATTCAGGGCCGGCTCAGACATGAAACATTAGGTTCCTTTGTACAGGGCCCCCAAATTTTGAAAGGCCCCAATTTTATCTATGGCCATTAAATATATATATATACTCGTGTTAAATTTTTACAGGGCAAATTGAACCTGAAGTCGAGGGGGTGTTCTCCAAATGGGGGCTCATATTCTCATTTCGCACATGGCCTCTGCACTTGTTGAGACGGGCATGCCCTTATTATTCTGTCGTGTGCTTGGAGTATGGATGACCAAAACCGGTTCCGGGCCCGGTTCCGGTTCGGAAAATGTATGAACCTTAACCGGCCCGGATTGTTCACGGTTCCGGTTAATCCGGTTTCGGTTTTCTCCCCGGTTCGTCCGGTTCCGGGCTTTTTCCGGTCCGGTTCCGGTCCGGTTCTATTGAAAAACAATGAATTTCGTCCGGTTCACGGTTCCGGTTCCGGTCCGATTCACCATTTTTGTGACCCTTAACCGGCCCTTATCCAAACCGGTTCCGGTTATCCCGATTCCGGTTTTCGTGACGGTTCATGGCGGTTCCGGGCTTTTCCGGTCCGGTTCCGGTCCGATTTTCCGGTTTCGGTCCGGTTTGGCCATCCCTAGCTTGGAGAAGAAGAAAATAATTTCTTATTTATTATTGGTTTTCCTTTTTATATTAGAAATTTAGAATTCAATTTTATTAGTTTCCTATTTATTTTACTTTATTTTTTTAGTATTCCTTCTAGTTTTAGGATAGTTTACCTATAAGTAATAGGATAGATTGATTGTAATATGGAGTCCTCCGTACAGCTTATTATCTAGGAATTTTGCCTTTTTTTTCTATAAAAAACTAATTTCATCATCGACAAATTGGAGGTAACATGTATTAAATCTATGACTAGTACTTAAAAGCCCGTGCCAGTGGCACGGGTCAGTACAAAAGGGTAAGCAGTAGGGAAAATAATAAGTGAAAAAAAAAAAAGCAGTTTCTCCATCTATATATTGTTCTTTGTCTGACTATCAATATACATCAATTATGCACTCTACATTCAATTTCGCCAAATATTCAATGATCATTGGCATTAAACATCAACTATCAATTTTTATGCACAAAAATATAGTAAAAGATTTAGAGAAAGAAAAAAAGAAAAAATTGTTAACTTGAGTCTCAAACGACAAACCCTAACAAAGACAGTAGAAATAAGTAACTTGCTCTCTGCAGGCAGCAACTATCATCTTAAATCGAAAGCAACCCCTCTCTACGCTAGCATCTCTTGTAGCAACCTTTTGATCGACCTGCTCCAACCGAAGTCCTCCAACAACTCCCTTTTTTACCTTTTCTATACAAAAAAAGAAAGAAACAAAGCTTTGACCATCAGATGGCTCTACTGCCGTCAGAGTGAGAAGAGTGGCAGGGTGTGTGAGATAGAGTGATTACCTGAGGTTGAGGGATGCAAAAGGAGAAGTAGTTTTCCTTTGATTATTTGCTGCAATGTTGCCAATAAATGAAGGTAAGATAAATAATGAAAGAAAAATATTTAATCAAAATGGTTTATGGACATGAGATAAAAAACAAAACATACTATTGATTATAACCGTGTTTCATCAAGACATCAACACACTTCTTCAAACTCTATTGCACCCTATAATAAAAAATGCATCCTAAATCCCTCCGTCCCTAATTGAATTTTCAAATTTCATTGTAAGGGACACTCTAAAAATATGTGCTTTTTATACATTTTAATGAGAAAGCTCCTTAAATATTTTTGTTATCCACTTTCTAAACATTTTGTTTTATGATCATAAAATAAATACTCAGCATTTCATTTCTAACTTCTTTATCTAAAGCAACAAACCATCTCTAAAGCTCAGAGCACGGTAACAGTACTACATGGGTAATCCATATCCAATATTTGAATCTTAACAATGGAACTTTGCAAATATAACAGAACAGCTTTAAGATAAAGATACTGAAAAACTCTCATTTGATCCTAATATTAGTACCTCAGATATGGAGACATCGCTAATAATGTGGGTACATAAACTCAAATCTAAACTAAACATAGCACAAAGACATTTTTTTCTAAAACACTGGAGCCTGATTACATACAGCAACAATGCTAAATACGACCTTTTCAGCTGGTCGAATTCAGTATCCGTTTCCACTAATTAATTTATGGTAGTGTTAGATTGTTTGTGTGGGTGTGCAATGGAGAAGAACTGGAAATTGAGATAAAAGTGAAAATCATTCGTACCTTGCCAGTATGGCCCTGCAAGGTACGACAGCAAACCAGATCCGTGGGTCCATAGGCAATCTGAGTTTTACCTTGCGCCCTAGCATACTCCGCAACTGCATCAAAAAAAAATTAAAAAATCATTCACCTTAAATCAAAATCAAAAGTAAAATCAACATATATCTCTTTTTCAGTCTAATTTAAACACAATACAAATATAATCAAGAAAATAGAAAATCGGTACCATCAGTGTCGAGAAGTTGACGGCGCCTGTCCCTCAACTGTTGACGGAGGGAATTAACGGTATCGGTAGCAGCCATATGCCGCTCTTTCAACTCTGCAACTAACATCGTCTTCTTGGAAGGGAAATTAAGGGCTAAATTTCCATTAAAAGAGGAGAAATTTTAGAAATTAGTTTGAATCGTTTGAAGTGATTTTTCTAGGTCGCAGAAATTGGAATGTCCGTACATAAGTACCAAAGGTTTACGTTGAAGACGGGAACGGGGTTGTAATCTCGCCGTGGGTTCCGAACAAATTGCAGATAGGATAGACTGGTAGTGGAGAGTAGGGATGGAGGATGCTTTACGGGGGTTGGGGGTGGGTTTTTTTTTTTTGATTGGAATGAAGGGAAGAAAGGGGCAGAGGTATTGACTGTGGCGGAACTACTACCAACCGCCGATGGGAGTTACCAACCGCCGAGGGGAGTGGGATAAGGAAGATAATTTTGGGCCGTTGGATGTATTTTAGAAGAGTAAATCTCAGCCGCCACTTATCCCTAGCTAAGAGGAAGTTATTTCCTTCCTGTATTGTATATTAGATCGTTTGTATTTAATTATTTCCTAGTTTGTATTATTTCCTAGATTAATAATATATCGTGGGTTTATCAAAGTGATATAATTTTTCTAATTCTTTTCTTGGTCAGTTTTCAATAGCCAAACTTCTTCCTATTCACATGAACATAAAAATTGCATGGATAATTTTTCAATAGACGCTCAATTATTCATGTGTGAGGTGTGCTCTTTCTTACCCTGAATCTGCGATTTGTGCGAATATGACACCTTTTTATATCAAATTGTGTCTCGTTCTTGCCAGGAAAGCGTATCCCTTTAGCAATCGCCTGTTTTTTCGGATCCCAAACTGGAAAACTATGTGCATGATCGTAATCAATCAAGCCTTGTTCTTGTCGAGCAGAAGTATCAATATCACTGTAAAAGGGATAATCCGCTCTCTCATATATTTGATTTTCTGGCACTTCATAATGAACAAGAGGTGCTTCTACATCATCATCAATCGGTCCATCATCACGGCTCCCAAATCAACATCATAATCACTACTACCCTCCTCATATTCATCATCATCATCCTCTAGCATTGCATCTACATCAGTGTGTACTTCCTCTTCTTCATAATCAACATCATCTTCCGAACTGACCTCATTAACATGATCATTATGCCCAAATGATCGATCATCATTAACATGATAATTATGGCCAAATGCCCCATCATCATAATTTGATATTTGGGTTGATAAAAGAGTTTGAAAACTTGTACCAACCCCTGCATCACGGTTACCACTTGGTGAATACCCATAAATGGTCTTTGTGTGCCGTGTTTCAAACTCTGGATTGGGTTGATTTTCAATCAATTTTACAACCACATACAGCTGCAAATTTCCAAACCCCCCAAATTTAGCAAACTGATCGAACATTATATCCATACACGCATCATCTTCAATACGGAAAGGAATGTACTCACCAATTCTGCCATCAAAAGAATGAGGGCATCTGTAAATGACTTCCAAATCAAATTGAGACCGATCTAAGTTCGCATTTTTATATAACTCATCAATCAACTCATTGTATCTCCATCGACAATTATCCCTTATTGCACATTTTGGCCCTTTTTTGAAATGAAGATCATCAAACAGTTGTTCATCATCACCTCCCCAAAAATACATGAAAATTATTGGACCCCCGTTCATTTTTAACCCTACATTACGAAATCAAAGTGTTAAAACCTACATAACAAAACTCTAACATTTATATCAACAATATACTAAAATACAGTTAAATACTTAAATTTTATATCTAAACACAAGTGAAAACAATTATTAAGATGATGTTAATTTATCTTGATTCTTGTTCTTCAACAATTCTGATGAAATAAAATGATGTGAATGACCGAGAGAGAGAGAGGGAAATTATTAGTGTTTGCTTGAGAGAGAGAGAGAGAGAGGAAGGTAATGAGTCATGAATGACACTCACGGGTTGTGAAAATTGATAATTTATGCTGGCTGAAAATTGAACTTAAGTAGCTAGAAAGTGGATTCTCTGACTTAAACTCGCTACATCGCGTAGCGAGTTTCATTAAAGTTGAATTAAACTCACTACACCGTGTAGCGATTTCAACTTTAATGAAACTCGCTACACGGTGTAGCGAGTTTAAGTCAGACTTTGTCTACTCCAGTAATTTCCTTTGATTTAACATTTCTTATTTTCATATTTTTTTCGTTCGCGAAGGTATTTTGAGCAATAAATATATGTTAATTTAGTTATCATAATGAATATCTAAAAATTGTTACTTGTAGTACATATAATGGTGTATCAATAACAACTTTTAAATTTTAATTTGGATAATTAAATCAACTTCAAATTATTGCTCAAAATACCTTCGTACTAACATCATTTTTTTTTTACATGTGTTAAAAAAATAATGACATGTTGCTGAATTACGTTTTTGTTTAAAATATTTTTTTACACGTGTTAAAATAAATGATGACATGTTGCTGAATTATGTCAGAGTTTGTCCACTCCAATAATTTCCTTCGATTCAACATTTCTTATTTTATTTTTTTTTTCGTTCGCGAAGATATTTTGAGCAATAAATATATGTTAATTTAGTTATCATAATGAATATCTATAATTGTTACTTGTAGTTAGACGTGTCCATTTTATAAACCGGACCGGCCAATCGGACGGTTTTCAACCGGTCAAAATTGGGCAAAACCGGTCAATGTCGGTTAACCGAAATCGGCTAACCGAAACTGATAAATGACCGATTCGGTTAAGGTTTGTCTTTTTGAAAAATCGGTTAACCGCTGATTTATGAGTTGCTCGGCCGAGTCATATGAGTTGCTCGGCCGAGAGGTTCATTCCAGTGTGTTAATTTTCAATAACGGTCATGCTCGGCCGAGTCATATGAGTTGCTCGGCCGAGTAGAACGCCAGAACCAATTCCAACGGCTACTTTTTTCAAACTAGCCGTTATGTTCGTCAGAACTTTAACTTGAGGCAGTCAAAAATTTAAAAAAAAATGTTTTTTTTGCCTAATTTACTAACTATAAATATCACCTTCCTCCTCCCATTTTATTTCCACATTATTTCTCTCTACTCTTTCTCTTCTACTCTCAAATATTCACATATACTCTCACTCTCATCCAATTTTCAGTTAAATATTGTCCCATTTTCAGTTAGTTTTCTAACAAAATTAGTGCGTTTCTCCATTTTCATCCATTTTTAAGATTCGTTTCGTTTTCAAACTTCATTTTATCTTACACAAATGGCTGAAAATCAAAGAAGAAGCAATTTAGGCAAGTCCGTTGTTGGTTCTTCCTCCCCCAACGATGATTTTGATCATCAAAATCCAAATATTCAACAAAATGAGGAAGAAGAACAAGTTGAAATTGAAAGTGGTAGTGCTAGGAGGGGTAGGGGCAGCCGAGCTACTAGGGGAGGTGGTCGGGGACAACGACAACCTCCTACGGAAAGAGCGCCGCAATCCGATACCTTTGCCATCCATTTCATCAAAAGAAAAATTAATGTCGATGATGATTATAATTTTCGAGCATGTTGCAACTATTGTAATGCGTCTTACGCATTCAAAAAAGGCGGAGGGCATGGGACGCTCAACGGGCATTTGGCGGCAAAACATTCCGAGAAACTTGGCATTTTCGCTACGCAAACTCAATTACAATTTCAACAACGTAGTTCGGGTTCAGGTGCACAAGGTTCGTCTTCCCCTTCTTCCGTCCTTTTTAAATTTGACAAGTGGGTTTATAGGGATGAACTAGCCAAATTTATTTGCGTTAAAGACCTTCCTTTTAACTTTGCGGATTGTGATTTTTATGAAAATTTTGCTCGCCTTTCTTTAAACCCCGCCGCCACGAGAGTACCACATACGAATCTCGTACGTGATATTACTAGAGTGGTTCAAAAATATATAAAAAGATTTAATTGGTGTTTTATCAAAATTAGAAAATAAAGTTTCAATTTGTGCCGATGGTTGGAGTGATCATTGGCAAAGAAATACTTATTTGGGCGTTACTTGCCATTGGATAGATAATTCATGAAAAATCCAAAAAAGATTAATTGCTTACAAAGATTTTAAGCCACCGCATTCGCGGAAAATATTTGTGTGAAATTGCTTGAGATTTTTCTTGAATAAGATATTTTAAATAAAATATTTACTATTTCATTTGGCGACGCAAGTGCTAATACGGCTAGTTTGCCCGATTTAATTACCGTTTGTCAACCCTCACTTGGGGGTAAGTTTTTTCATATTAGATGTTTATGTCATATAATTAATTTATGTGTTAGAGATGGTTTAGATGCATTAGAAACTTATGTTAAGCCAATTAGACGAGCTCTTCAATTTATTTCTAATAAAAATTCTAATACAAAAAAATGGATAAAATTTTTAAGAAGTAAAAGTGCGCCGGATAAATATTTTACTTACGATGTTCCAACTAGGTGGAATTCCACCTACAAAATGTTAACCGATAGTTTTGCTTATAAAAATCTCTTAATGCAATTTTTTATGTCAATTGGCTATCATGAACCTCTATTTGCTTATCACTGGAATGCATGCATTAATTTATGTGAATTGTTAAAAATTTTGAATACCGCAACTTTGGCTTTTTTCGGGAGTTTATTATCCAACTTCTGTTTTGGTGCTAGAGCATTGTATATTATTATTATATGAAGTTATATCCCGATGGTGACGGTGGTAATCAACCTCCGTCAATTATTGTTCAAGACACAAAAAATGATTTAATTAACCTTTTTAATGAGTATAATGCCTTATATGAAAACACTTCTCAAAGTCAACAATATGAAGATGATTCCTCTACTTCTCAACCAAATTTTACTAGTGGGAATCCATACAGTTTTTTTGCAAATTTGTATAGTAAAAAATATGGTCCTTCTCGAGGTTCATCTTCATCTTCATCATCAAACCTTCCCGTGGAGTTAGAAACTTATTTCACTACAAACTTTGAATTAAACTAAGATCCAAATTCGAATGAATTTGATGTTTTACAATGGTGGTCAAGAAGAAAAGACATTTATCATATACTTCCCATAGTTGCTAAAGAAGTATTAGACTCTCCCGCTTCAACGGTGGCGGTTGAATCGACATTTAGCGTTGGTGAAAATGTCTTGGATAAAAGACGTTCCCAACTAATAAGTGAAAACTTGGAACATCAACTTTTACTTGATGATTGGGTTAGAGCGGAAAAAAGACAACAAGACTTACCTTATGATGAGGATCTATTGGATCCAAGATATCAATACGATGTCGAGGACTCCACGAAAGTAGTGATGAATGAATGATGTTTTAGATTAATTTTTATTTTAATTAGATTAGTTTAGACTTTAGAATAAATTTGTTTTTATTTAATTGTAATAGTTAGGTTGAGGTAAAGGCTCCTAAATGTCCCCCCTTATTTAAAAAGGGTAAGGTTGATTGCCCCCCTCTTTGTAATTTTATTTTAATTAATAAAATTTAAGGGTACCGTCCCTTTTTTCTTTTATATACTTTCTTTTCTTTTAAAAAAGTTAAGTTTTATTTATTTCAAAATTCGTAACTTTTTTTATATAACTTTTTGCGAAAATTGTATGTAGTAAACAAAAGTCTAAAATAGTCTTACTTATCAAAAAAAAAATTAAAAGTTAACTTTTTTAAAAAAATCGTTAAGTTTTATTTCCTTCAAAATTCATAACTTTTTTTATAACCTTTTTGCAAAAAATATATGCAGTAAACTTAAGTCTAAAATAGTCTTATTTGTAAAAAAAAAAAAGAAGTTAATATACTACATACAAAGTTAACGAAAACTGTTAAAAAATTAACTGAAAAATGATATGCTCGGCCGAGCAATATATGACTCGGCCGAGCAACCCTCAACCCCTAAACCCTAAAAGGGTATGCTCGATCGAGCAACACCAAAGACTCGGCCGAGCAACCCTCAACCCCTAAATTCTAAAAGGGTATGCTCGACCGAGCAACACCAAAGACTCGGTCGAGTAACCCTCAACCCCTGAAGGGCCTAAACCCTAAAAGGGTATGCTCGACCGAGCAACACCAAGGACTCGGCCGAGCAGATCCAAATCGGATAAACCAGAGGTTAACCGAAAAACCGTTAAAACCGTAAATCGTCAAAACCGTAACCGGTTTATCCGGTTATCCGGTTCGGTTCCGGTTGAGGGGATGCCAAGGTTGAAACCACCGGTTTTCAACCGTGAACCGGCGGTTTAACCGAATCGGTCATGCCTACTTGTAGTACATATAATGGTGTATGAATAACAACTTTTAAATTTTAATTTGAATAATTAAATTAACTTCAAATTATTGCTCAAAATACCTTCGTACTAACATCATTTTTTTTTACATGTGTTAAAAAAATAATGACATGTTGCTGAATTACGTTTTTGTTTAAAATATTTTTTTACATGTGTTAAAATAAATGATGACATGTTGCTGAATTATGTCAGAGTTTGTCCACTCCAATAATTCCTTCGATTCAACATTTCTTATTTTATTTTTTTTTCGTTCGCGAAGATATTTTGAGCAATAAATATAGGTTAATTTAGTTATCATAATGAATATTTATAATTGTTACTTGTAGTTAGACGTGTCCATTTTATAAACCGGACCGGCCAATCGGACGGTTTTCAACCGGTCAAAATTGGGCAAAATCGGTCAATGTCGGTTAACCGAAACCGGCTAACCGAAACTGATAAATGACTGATTCGGTTAAGGTTTGTCTTTTTGAAAAACCGGTTAACCGCTGATTTATGAGTTGCTCGGCCGAGTCATATGAGTTGCTCGGTCGAGGGGTTCATTCCAGTGTGTTAAATTTCAATAATGGTCATGCTCGGCCGAGTCATATGAGTTGCTCGGCCGAGTAGAACGCCAGAACCAATTTCAACGGCTACTTTTTCAAACTAGCCGTTATGTTCGTCAGAACTTTAACTTGAGGCAGTCAAAAATTAAAAAAAAATGTTTTTTTTTTGCCTAATTTACTAACTATAAATATCACCTTCCTCCTCCCATTTTATTTCCACATTATTTCTCTCTACTCTTTCTCTTCTACTCTCAAATATTCACATATACTCTCACTCTCATCCAATTTTCAGTTAAATATTGTCCCATTTTCAGTTAGTTTTCTAACAAAATTAGTGCTTTTCTCCATTTTCATCCATTTTTAAGTTTCGTTTCGTTTTCAAACTTCATTTTATCTTACACAAATGGCTGAAAATCAAAGAAAAAGCAATTTAGGCAAGTCCGTTATTGGTTCTTCCTCCCCCAACGATGATTTTGATCATCAAAATCCAAATATTCAACAAAATGAGGAAGAAGAACAAGTTGAAATTGAAAGTGGTAGTGCTAGGAGGGGTAGGGGCAGCCGAGCTACTAGGGGAGGTGGTCGGGGACAACGACAACCTCGTACGGAAAGAGCGCCGCAATCCGATACCTTCGCCATCCATTTCATCAAAAGAAAAATTAATGTCGATGATGATTATAATTTTCGAGCATGTTGCAACTATTGTAATGCGTCTTACGCATTCAAAAGAGGCGGAGGGCATGGGACGCTCAACGGGCATTTGGCGGCAAAACATCCCGAGAAACTTGGCATTTCCGCTACGCAAACTCAATTACAATTTCAACAACGTAGTTCGGGTTCAGGTGCACAAGGTTCGTCTTCCCATTCTTCCGTCCTTTTTAAATTTGACAAGTGGGTTTATAGGAATGAACTAGCCAAATTTATTTGCGTTAAAGACCTTCCTTTTAATTTTGCGGATTGTGATTTTTATGAAAATTTTGCTCGCCTTTCTTTAAACCCCGCCGCCACGAGAGTACCACATACGAATCTCGTACGTGATATTACTAGAGTGGTTCAAAAATATAAAAAAGATTTAATTGGTGTTTTATCAAAATTAGAAAATAAAGATTCAATTTGTGCCGATGGTCGGAGTGATCATTGGCAAAAAAATACTTATTTGGGCGTTACTTGCCATTTGATAGATAATTCATGGAAAATCCAAAAAAGATTAATTGCTTACAAAGATTTTAAGCCACCGCATTCGCGGAAAATATTTGTACGAAATTGCTTGAGATTTTTCTTGAATAAGGTATTTTAAATAAAATATTTACTATTTCATTTGACAACGCAAGTGCTAATACGGCTAGTTTGCCCGATTTAATTATCGTTTGTCAACCCTCAATTGGGGGTACGTTTTTTCATATTAGATGTTTATGTCATATAATTAATTTATGTGTTAGAGATGGTTTGGATGCATTAGAAACTTATGTTAAGCCAATTAGACGAGCTCTTCAATTTATTTCTAATAAAAATTCTAATACAAAAAAATGGATAAAAATTTTAAGAAGTAAAAGTGTGCCGGATAAATATTTTACTTACGATGTTTCAACTAGGTGGAATTCCACCTACAAAATATTAACCGATGGTTTTGCTTATAAAGATCTCTTAATGCAATTTTTTATGTCAATTGGCTATCATGAACCTCTATTTGCTTATCACTGGAATGCATGCATTAATTTATGTGAATTGTTAAAAAATTTTAATACCGCAACTTTGGCTTTTTTCGGGAGTTTATTATCCAACTTCTATTTTGGTGCTAGAGCATTGTGTTGCAATTGTTACTATTTTTGACAATTTAAAAGAGTGTCATATTTTAAAAGAATGCATTTTTAACATGAGAGAAAAATGGCTTAAATATTTTGACAAAATTCCCTCTCTCTTCTTGGTTGCAAAATTATTAGATCCCCGAATTAAATTAGATGATTTAGAGTGCATTGTATATTATTATTATATGAAGTTATATCCCGATGGTGACGATGGTAATCAACCTCCGTCAATTATTGTTCAAGACACAAAAAATGATTTAATTAACCTTTTTAATGAGTATAATGCCTTATATGGAAACACTTCTCAAAGCCAACAATATGAAGATGATTCCTCTACTTCTCAACCAAGTTTTACTAGTGGGAATTCATACAGTTTTTTTGCAAATTTGTATAGTAAAAAATATGGTCCTTCTCGAGGTTCATCTTCATCATCATCAAACCTTCCCGTGGAGTTAAAAACTTATTTCACTACAAACTTTGAATTAAACCGAGATCCAAATTCGAATGAATTTGATGTTTTACAATGGTGGTCAAGAAGAAAAGACATTTATCATATACTTCCCATAGTTGCTAAAGAAGTATTAGACTCTCCCGCTTCAACGGTGGCGGTTGAATCGACATTTAGCGTTGGTGAAAATGTCTTGGATAAAAGACGTTCCCAACTAATAAGTGAAAACTTGGAACATCAACTTTTACTTGACAATTGGGTTAGAGCGAAAAAAAGACAACAAGACTTACCTTATGATGAGGATCTATTGGATCCAAGATATCAATACGATGTCGAGGACTCCACGAAAAGTAGTGATGAATGAATGATGTTTTAGATTAATTTTTATTTTAATTAGATTAGTTTAGACTTTAGAATAAATTTGTTTTTATTTAATTGTAATAGTTAGGTTGAGGTAAAGGCTCCTAAATGTCCCCCCTTATTTAAAAAGGGTAAGGTTGATTGCCCCCCTCTTTATAATTTTATTTTAATTAATAAAATTTAAGGGTACCGTCCCTTTTTTTCTTTTATATACTTTCTTTTCTTTTAAAAAAGTTAAGTTTTATTTATTTCAAAATTCGTAACTTTTTTTATATAACTTTTTGCGAAAATTGTATGTAGTAAACAAAAGTCTAAAATAGTCTTACTTATCAAAAAAAAAAAAAAATTGAAAAAAAAAATTAAAAGTTGACTTTTTTTAAAAAACCGTTAAGTTTTATTTCCTTCAAAATTCATAACTTTTTTTATAACCTTTTTGCAAAAAAATATATGCAGTAAATTTAAGTCTAAAATAGTCTTATTTATCCAAAAAAAAAGAAGTTAATATACTACATACAAAGTTAACGAAAACTGTTAAAAAATTAACTGAAAAATGATATGCTCGGCCGAGCAATATATGACTCGGCCGAGCAACCCTCAACCCCTAAACCCTAAAAGGGTATGCTCGACCGAGCAACACCAAAGACTCGGTCGAGCAACCCTCAACCCCTAAATTCTAAAAGGGTATGCTCGACCGAGCAACACCAAAGACTCGGTCGAGCAACCCTCAACCCCTAAAGGGCCTAAACCCTAAAAGGGTATGCTCGACCGAGCAACACCAAGGACTCGGCCGAGCAGATCCAAATCGGATAAATCAGAGGTTAACCGAAAAACCATAAATCGTCAAAACCGTAACCGGTTTATCCGGTTCGGTTCCGGTTGAGGGGATGCCAAGGTTGAAACCGCCGGTTTTCAACCGTGAACCGGCGGTTTAACCAAATCGGTCATGTCTACTTGTAGTACATATAATGGTGTATGAATAACAACTTTTAAATTTTAATTTGGATAATTAAATTAACTTCAAATTATTGCTCAAAATACCTTCGTACGAACATCAATTTGTTTTTTTACATGTGTTAAAAATAATGATGACAGGAAAAATTGCAACGAAACCAAACACAAAATGTACCAAATAATTTTTAAAAACTAAAAAAAA
This sequence comes from Adenophora triphylla var. japonica, assembly GCA_022495995.1. NCBI lineage: Eukaryota > Viridiplantae > Streptophyta > Magnoliopsida > Asterales > Campanulaceae > Adenophora > Adenophora triphylla. The sequence continues at coordinate 33,025 of JAFEMH010004310.1, read as the reverse complement.
CATCAAAATAAATATAATCAAGTTAGTGACCACATCTCGGCCACGTAGGAAATCTTACATTAATTAATTTAAACATTTAGGAAATTCAAGTAAACAAAATGGGCTTAGAATTAAGCCAGATTAACTTCATCATTCTTAGGAAATACCTGCAAAACAAATGAGTTGAACATTATTTACTATATGATTCCAACAATTCAGCAAAAATAAGAAAATATGTACCTTGAACACATCAGGGATTGTGATGTTAAGATAACGTGCTGATCGTGATGGGATGGGGTGCCAAACAACAACCTAAATATTTCAAAACAAACAATTAGATGAAAGTATTAATGATGATTCCAAATTCACTAATTAATATATCATACCTTCTGAAGTATCAGAACAGAACCGACAGATATATCTTTTCCAAATTCACTCTCAGTCACTTTATGATGAATGGAAGCTTCTATGGTATCCGTAGGATCCTAATAATTTTATTTCAGTTAGTAACACAAAACACATTTCACCCATAATAGAAAGCATACTGAGCTCATATCCTGACCTTTAAAGTCACCCAGAGATCACCAAAACCATTTGGTGTGCAGGACTTTATAACAACAACAACAACCTAATAGAACATACATAAATGTATAAAATCAATCAAAGTGTATACACATTTAACTATAATTAATTTTGATATTATACCTGATCCACCCTATCAATAGTATGACATTTCTTCTTGATAGAGCTTAACATATACTCCCTCCGTCCCACGCGAATGCAAACTTATTTCCTTTTTGGTCCGTCCCACGTGAATGCAAACTGTCCAAAATGGAAATAAATTTATTATTTTATATTCACCCTACCCCACCCACTCATTCTCTCTCTTCATTTCCTACCACACAATTTATTCAACCAACTCCACTCATTCTCTCTCTTCATTTCCTACCACACATTTTTATTATCTTAATAATATTTCTTAATTACCGTGCCCGGAAAAATGGTCCTCAATCACGTGGGACGGAGGGAGTAATATGTACCGATTTCAGTGAGAAATTCCATTGCAGAGAGCCAAAGACCGTCTTGGAAAGCTTCATCCTTCACCGGATCTTCAATCGCTCTCCGTATATATTCTTGGGTTGCGATCAGTGTTTGTTGTGAAGATAAGTTCTCACGGTCGAGATTTTTCTGGTGCATGGCGAAATCTACGGCACCGGCGGGACCAGGAATAATACGCGATGAGGAGGAGCCTTCACTGCGGGAAAAAAAACCGCTGCTCGTTAGGATCATTTTTTTTTGGGTTTAATAGATTTTGGATTGAGAAGATTGAGGGTTGCGAGGAGGATACGAGAGAGAGAATGAATGAACGAGGAAGGAGAGGAAGATAGGAAGATAAATGAATCTGGAAAACTGAGATGGGGTATTTATTAAATAGAAACTCGCTACACGGTGTAGCGAGTTTGCCTTTGACAGGTCAAACTCGCTACACGGTGTAGCGAATTTTGTTTAATTAATTGCCCTAATTAATGATAAACTGCCAAATCCTAACTACACAAAACTCGCTACACGGTGTAGCGAGTTTAAAAAAAGGGGACAGTTTGGGCAAAACTTTGAACATTAAGTCATTTTGGAAAATAAAATTTTTAAACATTATTATTTAAAAAAAATTCGACCATTAGGATTTGATTTCGAAGCCCTTGAATTTTTTATTTAGGGGTGCAATACTCCCTCCGTCCCGTTCGAAAAAATACAAATTTTCTTTTTGGGTGTCCTATTTAAAAAGATACTTTCCCAAAAAGGAAAATTTTTATTACTATTTCACCCACTCATTCTCTCTCCTACTTTACTTTTACACTCACAACATTCTCTCTCCTAACTATTCCTCCCACTCATTCTCTCTCCTATTTAATTTTTCATACTCACAACATTTAAACTTTTTCTCTTTCCTACATCATTTTTCTTAATTTGCGTGCGAGATTGATTTTGTGCCTCTTCGAACGGGATGGAGGGAGTATGTAGTAAAGGGAGTGTACTTAGACATTGAGGGTGTGAATATCAGCCGTCAAAAGTAGGGGTGGACATGGTTCAGTTTGGTTCGGTTTGGAAGGAATTTGGAGACCAAACCGCTAGTACTCGGTTTGGGAAAATCCCAAACCAAATCGAACCATAGAAAATTTCAAACCAAACCAAACCAAACCTCCTCGGTTTGGTTCGGTTCGGTCTCAAACCACGGTTTTATAAACGGTTCAAACCGTGGTCCGAACTGCGGTCTAGACCGCTATCAGAACTACAAACCTGTCCAACTAAAAGCGTTGCTCTTTACATATTTTTTTTTAATCAAACTAGCAATCATGAGTATTAAACATAAAACACAAATACTACTATCCTAATAGGAATGAGTTTTAGTAAACAGAAAGTTCATTGTTCTAACAAGTACAACAAAAGAAACCATCTCAAAACAAATTACAAGACATTGTCTAAAATAAAGATACAAAATTACAAATTCAAGATTCACGGTTCCAAACCACGGTTCGGTCTGAATCGGTTTGGTTCGGTTCGGTTTTGAGGTTCCAGATTGCGAGCTGAACCGAACCACACGATTTATTAAATTTTCAAACCAAGCTAAACCATTTATAGAAAAAAACCAAACCAAACTGCGTGATTTAGTTCGATTCGATCTCAAACCACGATTTGAACTGAACCATGTCCACCCCCAGTCAAAAGGGCCATCTAACGTACCCCGGTATTCCCCCAAACCAAAATCTTTTCAAAAGTTTCCCGCTCTACCAGCCATCCCTTAACCCGCCAATCTCGAAATGTTAAAAGCTTCTCCCACACTTCTTCTCTTCTCTCGCCCGCCCACAACACACACACACACACACACACACACACACACACACACAATCTCACCGTTGCAAATGGAGAGCTCCGGTCGTCAATCATTCTTTCAGGACATCAGATCTCGAGAACTCCATGGATTCCGAGGTACCATTGCGATCTAATCATCTCATCTCTCAATTGATTGTCTTTCTTTCAGTCGTCTCGATTATCCCCAAATATAATTTGACTATATTCATGTTTATTTTTGCTAATTTTCAGTACGAAAAAGACCTTACGTTGACGAAGACGCGTCTCAATTCAACGAAATCGGAGCTGTGGCATTTGAGCACAATGGCATCAATGCACCTCCCATGGCCTTATCGTTTTGCAAGGTATATTCTCACCCTCTGTAGCTAATTCACTTCTTATACAGAGACATTTTATGATTTATAACAATTTTTAGGCTTATGATTTTCATTGATTGGAATCAATTTGTTGATCCTACATTTTACAGACGAGTAAGAACTCTCACATTCTTGCTGCGACTGGAGAGGATGGCTATGTTAATTTATACAACACTCGACTGAATTTCCCTTCTTCTTATACTCATAGAGAAAATGCAGGTAATTTTAGTCTTTGCAGCTTTGTTTTACTGATTTGACAAGTTGTCCAAAGTGGTTTCCTTTAAGAAAACCCAAAAAGAGAAATTGCAAATTCAATATTATCGTGGGTTCCAATGTACATCTTTCATAAAATTTCTTATAAATTGAGAAAAAAGACTCTTTTTGGGATGTAGGGAGTATTTTTTATGCCATTGTTAGATATTAAATGAAGTATTGACTTTTGCACCTACGAATTGCAGAAAAAGCTAGGATATGTGAGTGGCTTGCTCATGATAATGCTATCTTTGACATATGTTGGATCAAGGTATGCACTGCTTTAACTTTGCTAAGGCCGCTTGGTTGGTTTCACTAGCATTCATTGTTAAGTCTTCAATTTGGAAGCAATTGTGATCTTTATGTCTTGCTTGTTGAAATCCCACTATCTTGTAACCATTTTTTTGAGACTGCCTTCTTGGCTTTTGCACTGACGTCAGCTGATCAAAGGCTCACTTGGAGCTTAAGTTTAAATCTGATACCACAGGTTATATTTCATGACTAAGATTATTTGATTAGCAATAGTATCTGTATATAGTGTCACCATCATGCAAAGGGAAGAGTGCTATAAGACAAAGAAACCAAATGAAGAGTACATATAAGAATTTCGATAGAAGGTATACATGAGGACAAGTCACGGTTAAGAATTGATTTACCAACTTCAAAGTTATGTTAACTTGCATGCTTATGCATACTTTAAGGGTGCTTTGCCCTTTCCGTTCTAATCTGGGTCCGGAATAGTAGGTTGTGAGATCAAGTTTGATTATAAATAGTAAGCTACTTAAAGAAATCATATTCTTTTACCCCTATTCACTTTAATTACTAGAATTATATGTTTTCAAGGCTAATTGACTAACATAACATTCAACTCATGTTGCAGGAAGACACCAATCTTTTAACAGCTTGCGGTGATCAAAGTGTGAGTATTTCTGGTTTGATCAGTTGGTAATTGCAGTGTAAACTCATTCCAATAAGTGTGCTGATTATACATTTTTTTGCCTTTGGACAGATAAAGTTATGGGATCCACAGACCAAAAAATGCCTCGGGGCATTGCTAGGACATACAGGAAGTGTGAAATCTCTTAGTACTCATCCCACGAATCATGGTAGGCATATGTTGCCTTTAGTCTGGTGAAAATTTCTTTCTCCATAAAGGAGAAAACAATGTACCCAATTTACGAACAATGTGATATTTTGATGGTCAACAGATGTCATTGTATCTGGTTCAAGAGATGGATCCTTTGCTCTGTGGGACTTGAGGTGCTCCAGAAGTAGCCAAGAGGAGTTCAGCATACGGTAAGCTCTTCACTTGCTTGTTGTGATGAGTCTGATGATTGCATTAGAATTGTCATTTCACACTTCTTTTTTAATAATACCAATATTTCTGTTTGAGGGCCAACTTCATAGTGGTTTGTGATGATGTTTTGAACTCGAGATTTATGCAGAAGCAAGCTTGCCCGAAACCCACTTGACTTAAAGATTCCAGATCCTTCTTATCATTATCTCCTATCTATGTCTAGAATAGCACGATAGAAGCCCTAATCTATAGCTTCCGATTGTTTTTGTTTTGAACATTGAACAACTTTAAACACTTGTACTTTGCTCTCGTTGTTTAGGCCAATTGCAGCCATATCAGGGGCTCATGTTTCTGGACACACAAAGAGAGTTAGGCGGGGCAAGGTATGTTGGCTGATACTTCTCTCTGTCTTATGTTCAGTGTATCCTATTTCCACTAAGATTCCGTTCTTCCAGGCTGCTTCGATGAGCATTACATCAGTTCTTTATCTTAAAGACGAGGTTTCCATCGCTACTGCTGGAGCTGTGAACAGGTGCACAGGACACTCTTCAAATAATATTTGAATTAAAATATCAATTTTTAGCTAGAAGCTATGCGTAAATCTTGAATATTCTTTACTCATTCTTTTGAAATTGTATTGATTTGTAGTGTTGTGAAGTTTTGGGATACAAGAAGCCTTAAGAGTCCAGTTACTCAGGCGTGCCCTTCTCCTGAAGCATCAAATGAGAAGGTAAGCATGGAGATTGCATGAACAGATTGTCATACACCAAAAGAAAAACTATATAAATCTATCAGAATATTCAAGAGAATAATGCTCTAACCTCAATTAATTCACTTTTGTTCAGGATAAAAGATTACATGGCATATCTAGCTTGTCCCAAGATTTAAATGGGATGTTTCTCTCAGCTTCGTGCATGGATAGCAGGTATATTCAAGTTATTTTCACTCACAGGACGCATTTTGCTTATATCTTGCAAATGAAATAAGTAGGGATGACAACGGGGCGGGTTTGGGACGGGTTTGACATTTCCCAAACCCGTTCCCGCTCAAATCTCGTAGAACCCGAACCGGTTAGGTCAAAACCCGCCCCGCCCCGCCCCGTTTACTATAAAGCTTGCAAAAAATATTACTCCCTCCGTTTCAAAATGTTTGTCCCATTTGACTTTTTAGTTGAACTTTGACCACAAATATATGACAATTTAATTATGTTCATGAAATTCTAAAAATTCCTATTGATTCACCATTAATAATATTATCAACAACAACTTTTAGAATTTCATGAATATGATTAATCTCTCATAAATTTGTGGTCAAAGTTCAACAAAAAAGTCAAATGGGACAAACATTTTGGGACGGAGGGAGTATTTCATTATAAAATGCTATTTTTCTAAAAAAAAATCTCCCTTAAAAGATACAGTATATACTTATAATATTGTATAGAAATAAAAAATATATGTTACATAATAAATATAAAATAGGATTTATATACAAACATTGCCAAAATCTTGCAAAAAACTAGTTTTTTCGTAACATAAGAAAAAAACTAGTTTACACTAAGTCTAACTAATAAGAGTGATGAACTATTCTGAAAACTAGTTTTTTATAACATTTTGAAAAAAACTAGTTTTTCGCAAGAGTTACTCACAAACATTATCAATATTAAGAATATTATAATAAATAAATATATATTATGCGAGTTCGGGTTAAACGGGGCGTGTTTATGGTAATCCCAAACCTGTCCCAAACCCATCGGGTTATAAAAAAGATATCCCGAACCCTTTCCATTAGGGGTGGGTCTTTTCGGGATTGAGACGGGTTCGAGATTTTTGCCATCCCTAGAAATAAGTGTTCTAATGGAGTCATCTTGGTTTGAGATGCATTTGTAATATTGCCAAGCATTTTTGACTTTTCATATCCCCTCACCCCCGCCCTTTGTCCTTTATTGACTCTGATAAGTAAGTTGTATGATATGTACGTTTGAAGACAAACTTTCCTTAAGCATCTAATCTGTGTACTATACACTTTTCTCCAGAATATATCTTTATAATGTACTTCAGCTTGACAAAGGTCCTGTAAAAACTTTCTCTGGTTCCCGAATTGAATCTTTCTTCATTAAGGTAACCCTGGCATATAATTTTACCAAACACTTATTAATCTACTCACATCTCTTTGCTGCCTTTTGACACAATGATTTTAATGAATTAATTTGCAGTCAGCAATAAGCCCAGATGCTTCCCATCTACTTAGTGGATCCAGTGATGGAAATGCTTACATATGGCAGGTTAGTTTCTTTTTTGTGGATAAATGTTTTGTTAGAAACTTAAATTATGTTCTAGTAAAGATTTGACTCAAATTATTGGTTTCAAATCAGGTGAACAAACCTCAAGCAGATCCTATTGTGATTAAAGGTCACGACGGAGAAGTTACAGCAGTTGATTGGTATGCACTTATACAACCATTATAGCTATCATACTTGAAAGGTACAAAATCCTCTAAAATTTTCTACTTTTCAGGTGTCCATCAGAGACAGGGAAAATAGCAACTTCTGCAGATGATTTCACAGTAAGTTATACTCCCTCCGTACCAAATAAATGTCACATCTTGATATTTTATGTCAACTTGATTGAACTTTGACCAAAGACTGATCAAAATCTAATAATGTTCATGATTGATGCTTCATAAAAAAATACTATTTGATAACATTTTTTCTTGTGCATTGATAATTTAGGTACGCTTTTGGAACATAAAAAGCAGTTGCTATTCAAACAAACGATCTCCATCTTCCATCCGGAAAAGAGTAATGGCACTTCCAAGCATGGAATGCAGAAGGCTTTTCTCTGACGAAGAGCCAGCAAACTCCAAGAACGGATCTGACAGTTGTCATTCAGATGAAGTGCCATGCCAAGTCAATTCTTATAATCCAATAGTAATGCCTGAAATAAGCACACCCAAACAACCTAAAAGAAAATCCTCATCAAGTTTGGATGTAAAGGAAATGTTCGAGATATCTCCAGAAGCATCTTTGAGTAGCCCTTCGTCTGTGCTGAACCCTCCTTCCTCTTTAAAAAGGAAAACCATCCGAGATTACTTTTCTGCCCCTTCATAATCATTGCCAGCTTCTTCAAGTCTTCAGTCATAATTTACCAGAGTATATTTTAACGGATATGAACTGGTCTTCAGGTTTGTATCTAACATGTAAAGTTGGGTAGAAGTTTTTATTAGAGAAATATTGACATGTTATTTGATTGTTTGGGAGTTTGTAATCGATTATAAGAATATCTCTTGATTTCTGTTGTAAACATGGAACTCGACGGTTATCTCCGCAGCTTGAGGAACCTCATTTGTGCAACTCATTGGTTATCTATGTACATTATTATTTATTCAGAATCAATACATTCAGTATTAATTTCCATTTTTTTTTTGAGGTTAAGTTTATTGACAAGTCTTACTGTCCCCTTAAGGTTTGGTTGTCTCACTTACTCCTTTTATTAATTGAAATGACTAATTTAATCTCAAATATATCTTAGGGAGTTTTAGACCATGGGAGGAATTTGTTTATATTGTAGGGAGTCTTGTAGAGATGGACATTTTTTGCTTTTGTTGAATGAAAATTAGTTCTCTCAGTAAACTATAGTTGCTCTTGAAATCTCTAGCTCTAATTCGGTCTTTCTCCCAGGCGTTTCGGCATCAAATATCCGAACTGGTATCTTGTCAGAATATGTCAGAGATTAAGTTGCCTGGGTTGGCGGTTTCAAACTAGGTGAATAGTCGGCAAGCAGATTCTATTGTTGAAAATGGCCTGGTGGAGAAGTCGCAGGCATAGATTGATAGAAATTTTATCAAATCGAACACTACAGATGTCAGATCTGACAGATACCCAATCTTCTAAGGCCATGTCCAATAAGGGGTTGAATGAGGGGTCAATTGGTTGAGAGGGGGCAATAAGGGGTTGAGAGGGGAGGGTTTGAATGTTTCCAACCTGGTTGAAGAAAAAAATGGGGGACCCGTTTTTGTTTTTTTTTTTTTTTTTTTTTTTTTCTCGCAATTGACACATGGCGAACATTGATTGGTTCCCCATATTTTTTGATTTTATCTTCACCTCAGATTTTCGAGCTCAATTATTTTACAGCTAATTTTTTTTTTCGAAAATTCTGGAATTTTTTTTCTCTATAAAATGATATAACTTTCTTTTTATTTGTACATAAAAAAAAAAACCTCTTTTTTCTCTCAAAAAAATTAATTAAGTGTGAATTAAAAAAAATTGAAAAAAAATCTCGAATTTATAAATAAAAATATTAATAATTTATTTTTAATAATAAATTTTTATTATTTTTATTATTTTTTAATTATAAAATTAAATATTGTAAATAAAATAAAAAGTGGTGGAATATAGAATGATGAATTGGGAGGAGTTGAATTTTAAACTAAACTAGCTTATTGTGGAAGTGTAGTTGAGAAAATAGTTGAATGATTAAGGAGTCCATTTTGGGGGAAACTTGTTTCTCCATAAGTTATAAAAAGTCCACTTTCTAATTTTGAGTTTCGAGCGTAAAACATTGAGTTTCGAGCTTAAAACACTGAGTTTAGGCGTTAAAATACCTAGAAGTTAAAACATCGAGTTTAGGCGTTAAAACACCGAGTTAAGGTTAGCAACTAAAACATCGAGTTTATGTCTTAAAACACTGAGTTTTTGCCTTGGATTTTTTAAAAACAAGACTTTTTATATGTTTGGGGGAAACAGAGTTCCCCCAAAATTTTCTGATGATTAAGTGGATGGAGAGAGAAAATGAGGTGTCGTGATATTAGGGTAGTTGAATGTTTTTTGATAGTTGGCTTATTGGACATGGTCTAAAACATCTTTTGCAGATGACCTCACAGTAAGCTATATGAATCAACAAATCAACTCTAAATATTCCAATATTAATGCCTAACCAGACCTTGTAGAAAAGAAATCTGACGGATTTAAATGTAAATCAACACAACGCCGGAAGTTTCTTTAAGCAGCCTATTTTGAGCACCACGATAACAAGTTACAATACTATTCACAAACGCTGGAGCAACAATGGTTCTTGACTCTTGAGCATTTGATAACTTCTGATTCAAGTGCTATATATGAAGCGACATTTACATTCTGTACTAAGTAGCTTGTACTCAAATTCAGCTAAAATTACAGTTAAGCTGTTCAAGTTTCCAAAATAAATAAAAAACAAGATTAGTGGAACTGGAGCTCCTTCCAGGCAGTAAGACGATTCTCACTAATACCTGGTATGCTTGCCCAGGTATGCTTTACATCATACATATGCAAGATTTGAGGACCTGCCAGATTAGCAACGCGCATTAGTTTGCATCATTTTAGAGAAAACGAGCCAATATTATTAAGAACCCAGCAAGGAAATCCTATTTTTATGCTGAAAAAGACTGGGCATGTGGGAAGATGTTTTTATCTGGAAAAAAAAAAGATTTTCAAACCAAAAGAGCTCAGATTCAACTTTAAACTATCAGTGACGAAGCTAGGAATTTTTGCGAGAGGGTCAGGATTGTTTGGAAAAGAAAACTAATATCTTAATCATATAGAAATTTGGAATAAAAGAGGGGTCAAAATGATATCATAGTACAAATTTTATGAAAAATAAGGGGGTGGAGATAGGACAAAATATTATTTTTAGTGGTACTTAAAAAATTGGAGGTACTAAAATGACATTTTCCAAAAGTAAAGGGGGGGGGGGTCGGGAGACCCCCATCCTCCAAGCGTGGCTTCACCACTGTAAACCAGAACATCTGTATGCATATAGATATGTGATCTGAGAGTGAAGATCAAAATCACCAGCCACAGAAAAGAGTATACTTACCCCAATTTCACCTACTGGGTGATATAAAGCTCTTGTTTAGCTATCACATAGCAGCCGATGACATTCCCTGCCTCCACAATAAACTGCTCCTGAAATGTCCCCATTCTCTTGCTAGGTAAGTCAATAGAAAGGTCTTTAAAATCAGGCATACCCTCTGCCTGTATCCCATTTCCACATATCAAAAATTGATTGCCAACAATAAACGACCCGGAAACACGGATCCCAACTCCATCTCGACCATGAGCTCGACACTGAAGTTTCTCAACAACGTGCACAAGTCTTTCTGGTGGCCAGTCCCCTGCTAATGTACTCCGAATGCTTGATAAAGTTGTAAAGATATCATTGGGGCCCACAGATTCTTTCCCGGAAAATCTAGAAAGAGTGAACTAATCGTATCAGTAGGCAGCAGTGACAAAGCCAGAAATATTTGTTATGGCCTAAGGGGGTCAAGATTGGTTGGGGATAAAAATTACACTTAATATATAGCAATTTGGCATAAAAGGGGGTCAAAATGATATTAGTACATTATGTTTTTCAAAAATCAAGGGGGTCAAAATTGTCAAAATATTATTTTTTGTGCACTTTTACAAAAATTTAAAGTAGAAAATTGACACTTTCCAAAATAAGGGGGTCAAAGTGACCCACTTCTCCAGTGGCTTCACACTGGTAAGCAGGAAATTGAGATCACACACACACATCTACACAATGTTGAAATTATGCTTCCAAAGTTCGAACGAGTGCAGTAAAACAGGAAGACTAGCCTTATTGGGTCTACCTGAAAACTGAAGATTCGCCATAGAAGTTCCTCGTATGTTGCCAAAGTTCATCAGGGCCATCAAAGAGTAAATAATAATGTATTGCCAGCATCTGAACAAGCAACACAAAATAGATATGAACATCCAGCGAACCTCATTTTCGTGATTGTAATACTCCCTCTGTCCCAGATTGATGTTCCCATCGTTTGTTGTTAGTTGAATGAAGTTTGAGCAATAATTTTAGCTTAATTTAATTATCATAATGGAATCTAAAACATGTTATTGATACACCATTTTAAATACTACTCCCTCCGTTCCAAAAGAGCTGTCGTTTTTGGACAATTATTTTTGTCCAAAAAAATTGTCACTTTTGGGGTAAAAGCATTCATATTCCTATTTTTCCCCCACATTGGAACTTGTTTCACTTTTTTTAATGGATTGTTGTGTGAAGTAATGTAGGAAAGAGGAACAATAAATAAGGGTAATCTTGATACTTTCATCATTAAACTATAATAATATTTGTCTTTCTTAAAACCAGTGAAAAGTTCAAAAGCAACATTTATTTTGGCCTGGGATTTTTTTTTATTTTCGTTAGGATAATAAAGTTAACCTATAATTATTGCTCAAAATCATTCCAATTAACAATACAAAAAGTGGGAACATCATTCTGGGATGGAGGGAGTAGCTACAAACTGTTCAGATAATTTCTCCAAAACCAAAAGAATAAATAACTCACATCTGCCAAATCTTTCATCCTTTGGGTTGGATCGAAAATGGCACGCACAAATGCTGCTAAGTCAACCCGAGTAGCCTCATGCTTCTTGATAAATGGGTGTGAAAGAAGCTGCATCATCACAGTTGAACCAGGAAATATAAGTAAAGGTATGGTTCTTTTATTTGATGACACAACATTTGGATTAAAAACAAAAGTTTATGTTTGGTAGCTAAATGAACTAGTTAATTTTTCCTGAAAGAGACAATGCTATGGGCATAAAAGAGTCGCACAATATTAGTTGCTAGTAAATGTTTGGCTACGCAATCTATGGGCCTCAATGCTATTAATTGCTAAGAAAACTAATCAAATGGCACCCAAGATTTTGTGGCCGAAATTTGTTACTCCCTCCGTTCCAAAATAAATGTCCAAAAAATCTTCAAATTTGCTCTTGATCAAGAACAATTTTGAAGATTTTTTAGACATTCATTTTGGGTCGGAGGTAGTAACTTTTTTGTGCATGTAGCATTGCTCTTTCTGAATACTGCAATGCCTGAATGATATGTCACCTTGAATAAACCCTGCATTTCGTATCTGCCGTTTGCTCACCTGCTCTGCTGTTGGCCTTGCATCAGGATCTTTCTGCAGGCAAGCATCAATGAATGAGCAAAACTCTGGAGAAAAGATGTCTTTTGATGGTGATGGAGATGGATCCTCGAGAATCTGACATTATGAAAAAGGTAAATTTGATGTAAAAGAACATTTCAGATCCCAACAATTTGGATTAACTTATATCTAAAACAAAAAAGGTCTATCCGAAATGCACATCATGAATAAGAGATTAAATAGAAACATGACAATGTTGAAAACTGTTGTCTTAGCTAAGAAATTGGAGGTAGTGTATACTACTAATTGTATTTTATAGTTACAGAATGTTTGATCTACTGATACATAAAGAATTGATCACAAAGAAATTCAAATAAGGAAATAGACAATTCTACCAAAATAATTTTTGTACTACCTGCAACATAAGGTTGACGGGTCCATCAGTTGCCGTATATGGGAATTCTCCTGTACCACATTCGAAAAGAGCAAGCCCAAGACTCCAAATATCAGCCGGATACGAATAGTTCTCATTACGAATTCGCTCTGGTGACATGTATGTAACAGTTCCAACAAATGTAGCACACTGATGCATAGAATCAAAGATGATTTAATGGTAAATCAATATCCTCAAAAAGTTGAGATTCATGTTGTGTTTAACTTAAAATTGGATAATTGTAAACTACAGACAACTTACCATTGCCATTGAATTTTCTAGCCCAGCACTTATACCAAAGTCTGTTATTTTTGGCTCTCCGTTAAGATTAACAAGCAAATTTGCAGGCTTTATGTCTCTGTGAACCAAGTGTCTAACTCCATGCAAATAGCTTAAACCCTTGAGGAATAAATGAAAACATGTAAGCAAGTTGCAAAAAAGAAACATAAATACTCCCTTTGTCCCATAATACATGTCGCACTTTCCTTTTTGGTCCCTCCCAATATAAATGTTGTGTTTCTAAATAATGGAATACTCTTAGTGCAATTTCGTCACTATACAAGAAACAATGTACAAACAAGTAAAGCACATTCCTCATAAACGTTGGCAATCAAATGCGACATTTAATATGGGAAGGAGGAGGTATGTAACTGAGGAAAGACTACTAGGAGTAAGGAACGTATCACACATGCAAGAGCTTTTGGAACATCAACGAGAGGACTGCCTCTGGTATACGCTTTTGCAGTCTTATGATATCTGCAAGGGAACCTCCATCCATGTACTCTAAAGCTATGCTTATTTGACCAGAGTCGGGGGTATAAAATGCTCCATAGAATTCAACAAGACCCTGGTAACATGGCGCCTCACATAACGTTCTTATCTCAGTAAGAAGTTGTTGTCTTTTCTCCTGATATTTTCATGACAATACATGTTTTAGGATACAAAATTGACGGCAACATAGTTTAATAGATACTCCTCCGTCACTAATAAATGTCGCACTTTCCTTTTTAGTCTGTCCCAAAATAAATGCCTCATTCTTAAATAAGGAAATAGTTTTAGTGCAATTTTACCATGGTACAAACAATGTATAAGCAAGTGAAGCACATTCCTTAAAGATGTTGACAAATCAAATGCGGCATTTATTTTGGGACAGATGGAGTATAAACATACTCAAATAGTAAAAAGAGAGGAATGAATATGCAAACCTTTTCAAAAATATTGATCTTCTTCAAGGCAATAATTCTATGATAAGGTATATGAATAGCTCTCTGAACCACACTACTTGCACCACTGCCTATGGCTCCGAAAATACTCATCTCATGGGAAGCACACTTATATGTCTTTTCACTATGGTCCATGTCCTCCACTGATCCTGATGTGCACTTTTGCAATCCAAGCTCATTAATGTTGTACACTCCATAAGATCGACTAAGTAAGTTAACAGTTCCCCCATCGGATAGCTTCATGGGAACAAATACCATGTTAGCAAGAGTATCATGTTCTGTGTATCAAATATGTTCTCCAAAAGAACCACTTACCATATAAGAATCAGAAGGGTCCAAACTTGAACCAGGAGAAAAACCCTTTTCAGCATCAAACAAAGGGACAAGTTTTTTCTTCAATTCTTCCAATCCAGCCATGATAAATAAATTAACAATACGACACTGTCACATCCTATTTCCCCTAAAAACAAATCAAAAGGCGAAGTAAAGCCGAGTATCAACAACTAGCACCATATTATTAGCTCTATCAGAGCATGATCAAGAACATAACTTTGCTATCGATTAATCGAGATTGAAACCCTAATTACTGATACAACAAGAACTAAACAACAATTTATTTAACGAATTGAAAGACTTACCAAGATATTACTTCAAGAAATAATTACAGTGGAAAATCTATGAAATTTTTTTGGTTGAATTTGTGAATCACAAAAAAGTTACAGGATTCGGTACTTAGATGTGAGACGATTAGGTTGGAAACGGAAACTGTGTTGCAATTCCCGCATTCGTACGTCTACGCCAAAACTAACTAACTCCGTTTTCGAAACATCCAATCTAACGGTGCATTTTTTTCATACTCAACTCACCCGTCCCCCCAAAGTAAGAAATCATGGAAAATAGTTAATCCATAATCCATATCTTATTCAACTTAATTAAATTTTTAATTAAAAATATATGTTAATTTAATTATTTTAAGATTTTGATCAAAATTGAATACCACGAATTAATGAATAAAATAAAAATAAGATTAGCACTTACTCTCTATATCTCGAAATAAATGTACACTTTGATTTTTATTGATTAAACTTTGGGCAAATTGCATTCATTTTAGTTACCTGAGTTTGTCGGGATGTTTCAATTGGTTATCGAATTTACATTTGTTACAAGTTGGTTATTGATTAAGTTTGTCTTTTTGTTGCAATCAGGTGTAATTTTGGATAAACCGTTAAAAATCTAACGAAGAGCATAACATGTGCCGCTCACGAGGGCTATTTTGGTGTTTTCCATCAAATTTGACTGCCATAATTTTAAGGAGGATAGTTGACATTTTCTAAAAATGAGAGAAAGGTTAAATATATAAAAAAAACACACACACTCTCTCTCTCCATTCTCTCTCTTTCTCTCTCTATCTTCTCACTCTACTTTCTCTCTCAAGAAATTTGAGCAATCAAACAAATAGAGAAGATTATGAAAAACTACATCAAACCCATTTTGTAGCCCAACAAATCAATCGTGGGTCACTCACATTTTCACTTCAAAAAAGAAGAAATTCTTCATCAATACAAAAATCTTAACCACAATAAATAAAAAACCCAAACAAAATAAAAATTCAACACAAAAAAGGGATTATAAAAAAGGAAACTTATCCAAATCAAAATCATCAAATCCAAATCAAAATCATCAGATTTCAGGCTTAATTTCAAAATAAAACTCATATCTGATTTAAAGATGATGGCGACTGGATTGGGGAGGGGGACGACCAAAGGACGCCGGAGAAAAAATCACAGAGAGGTGGTGGCGAGGTTGGCCGTGGCAGTTCGTTGGCGGTGTGGCTCGTGGGGAGACGACATTGACGTAGAAGAGGGACATCAAATTTGACCGCCATAATTTTAAGGAGGATAGTTGACATTTTCTAAAAATGAGGGAAAGGTTAAATATATAAAAAAACACACACACTCTCTCTCTCCATTCTCTCTCTTTCTCTCTCTATCTTCTCACTCTACTTCCTCTTTCAAGAAATTTGAGCAATCAAACAAAGAGAGAAGATTATGAAAAACTACATCAAACCCATTTTGTAGCCCAACAAATCAATCGTGGGTCACTCACATTTTCACTTCAAAAAAGAAGAAATTCTTCATCAATACAAAAATCTTAACCACAATAAATAAAAAACCCAAACAAAATAAAAATTCAACACAAAAAAGGGATTATAAAAAAGGAAACTTACTTATCCAAATCAAAATCATCAAATCCAAATCAAAATCATCAGATTTCAGGCTTAATTTCAAAATAAAACTCATATCTGATTTAAAGATGATGGCGACTGGATTGGGGAGGGGGACGACCAAAGGACGCCGGAGAAAAAATCACAGAGAGGTGGTGGCGAGGTTGGCCGTGGCAGTTCGTTGGCGGTGTGGCTCGTGAGGAGACGACATTGACGTAGAAGAGGGAAGAAGGTTTTGGGGCTTAACTAAGTTAGGTTGGGGCTTAACTTAGTTAGAAAGAGAGAAAGTAGAGTAAGAAGATAGAGAGAGAAAGAAAGAGAATGGAGAACGGAGAATGGAGAGAGAGAGAGAGAGTGTTTTTTTTTATATTTAATCATCTCCTAATTTTTAGAAAATGTCAACTAAACCCCTTAAAATTATGGGGGTCAAATTCGATGGAAAAGATCAAAATAGCCCTTAAGTAACTCACGTGAGCGGCACATGTTATGCTATTCGTTAGATTTTTAATGGTACATCCAAAATTACACCTGATTGCAACAAAAAGACAAACTCAATAACCAACTTGTAACAAATGCAAATTCGATAACCAATTGAAACATCTCGACAAACTCAGGTAACTAAAATGCAATTTGCCCTTAAACTTTTACCAACATCTTCTTATAAAAAATATTTATTTTCATGAGATTCAAGAAATAGTTCTTAACAATATTTGAACGGTATAAATCAAGCATTATTCATTGGGTCAAATTATAGGCAAGCCAAATATACCCGGCCCCAAGTGAAAATTTAGAACTTCTAAAAATGACACAGGGACTAAGCCTCCCTACCTATGGTCGTCAATACATCTATACATAATCATATGTCGACCAAGGCTGTCATATGCCTGATATGTCGACCAGTACCATCTCTCCCACATCTTTGCCCACCAAAGATATATTGAAGGTGACAAAGGGAATGTACTTCCTTACCTTTGTTCGTCTCACGCGATGTTGACATAAACACTACGACGACCAAGGACTGACGACCATGTATTGAAGTCCACCAAGGCCATGCACCGAGCATGACTTGCTTGACTAACGTCCGGTTAACACATATCGAATCATAGTCAAATATGGAAACCTTAGAATTAGGATCTGAATAGCATTCAACACCTTAATTTAGTCCTAAACTTCCTTTACAAGGCACAACCTTATACTACTATAAATACATGGCATAAATCACATAATTCAGGTAACATTCTTTGACTCTAAAATATTGTCAATTGATTTGCTCTCATACAGACCAATACTTACTCTCATGCCGGAGGGCATTCGCCGGTGAAGCCCCGACCTAGTTTACGTGTTTGTTCATCTTTTTCAGGCTATTTAAGTCACCAGGAATATCTGATCTACTGGATTTGGGCTGATTCGACATTTTTGTCATCAATTTGGTTTCATTGTCGGAAAACGATCGTGATACCCATTGAATAGGCCTGAAAATTCGCCCTTCTTCATCTCACATGGAAGATGTACGCACTGCAAGTTTAACAGTTGAACCCGAAAATCAGCCTATGGAGGATAACACCGGAGCAATTCCTCAAATTCCTGGTTGCGCTCAGAATAACAATGGTTTTCTCCCACCCCCGACACCAATCAATGGTAGATTACCTCTGCCAGTGCTGCTAGGAATGAACCTCCATTCTAGCGGTCAACCAACGGTAGAAATCCCCCTTGATCACAACCGTCGCCGGCGAGGAAGTGGCCAGCCCATGACTAGTTATGCAAGATAGAACATAGCCCTTGGGGGTGCAGGCCCACCCGCTTCTCCTTCGGACCGTAGGACTCTGTTGCATCGCCAAATGGACACCTTTCAACGCATCTATGAGACCCAAAATGCTTTACTCAAATTGGACCCAGATCACTCGTTGGCTGAATTCATCCGGCCTACCAGAACTGAAAATTCTCACGGTGGGGAAAGTCACGCTAATAGGCGAGGTAGTCAAGGGAATAGGGAAAACCACCCCATTGACCAAAATCCCCCCTTACGTGATACTGCTGGTAGTTCCAGGCCATTGGTTGCCCCGACGGCTCAACCAGTTGGGAGGGCTCCAGGTCAAGGGAGTGCCCGTCAAGGTGGAGATCTGAGAGACCAATTGAATCAACAAAGGGACCAGGAGGTATATTCAATGGATTTAAGGGCCAGGATTAATTAGGCAAGATAAAGGATGCCACCTCGTCGGGACCCTTCTCCTCGACGTAGGAGTCCTCACCGTAACCCATCTCCCCGATGTAGAAGTCCACCTCGTCGAGAACTCTCTCTAAAAAGAAATAGAATGACCCCTCGTCACCTTTGGCCACCCAGTCCAAGAAATGGTCGGGAACCTTCTAGACAGGGAGATAATCATGTTAGTCATGGAAGACGAGCAGAATAAAGTTGGGTTAATGGGAAAGGAGATAAAGAACGATCTCATCGTATCTCCTACAAAACCACATGTTTGGACACACTAGAACTTCTTCTATTAAAAAAGAGACTTAATGAAATTGAACTGGGAAAAGGGGAAGTCGAGGACGAGGAAACCAGTGCCACTCGCCCTTTCTCCCGGTGGATTGTTGACCAGCCCCCAAACCCGGCTCTGAAGATCCCCAATTATGAAAAATATGGAGGAACCACAGATGCATAAGACCACGTACAAGGGTTTGAGTCGACCCTGGCCCTCTTGTCCAAAGCTGACGATATACTTTGTAAGGCTTTCGATTGCACCTTCACCGGAACAGCTCTATCATGGTTCCGAGAACAGAAGAAGGGATGCATTGACAGTTGGAAAATAATTAGGATGAAATTTTTTCAATAGACATTCAATTACCCATGTGTGAGGTGTGCTCTTTCTTACCCTGAATCGACGATTGGTGCGAATATGGTACCTTTTTATATCAAATTGTGCATCGTTCTTGCTAGAAAAGCGTATCCCTTCAGCAATTTCATGGTTTTCCGGATCCCAAACTGGAAAACTAGGTTCATTATGGTAATCAATGAAGCCTTCTTCTTGTCGAGCAGAACTACCAATATCACTGTAAAAGGGATAATCCGCTCTCTCATACCTTCGATTTTCTGGCACTTCATAATGAACAAAAGGTGTTTCCACGTCATCATCAATCAGCCCATTATCATCCTCTCCCAAATTGACATCAGAATCACTACTACCCTCCTCATATTCATCATCATCAGCGTCTAGCATTGCATCTACATCAGTGTGTACTTCTTCGTCTTCATAATCTACATCATCTTTAGAATTATCGTCATTAACAAGATCATTATGCCCAAATGCCCCATCATCATAATTTGGTGTTTGGGTTGATACAAATGTTTGGGAACTTGGACCAACCCCTGCATCACGGTTACCACTTGGTGAATACCTGATAAGTGACTATTTTATAGTCATCTATAGCACTATTATTGTATCATTTACTTAGTAATTATTAATATTTAGTCTTAATTTAGCTTCTTTTATTCTATATATTAGATTTTATCCTTGTTGGTATGTTTGAGAATTTATATAGGTCTTAGGGTCCATTTTTGGAGCAATTGAAGCTTAGGACGTGATTAAAGGATCAAAGCAAGAAGGGGCAGCTTAGAAAAAAAGCATCCAGGCCAAAAAGCCACTGGAGCGGCCGTGCACGTAAACTGGAGCGGCCGTGCAAAACCTTCTGTTAAACCAAAATTGCCAAAGTTCATTGGAGTGGTCGTGTCTTATAAATGGAGCGGCCATGCGAAGCCAGAGCGGCTGTGCAGCTGAATTGGAGCGCCCGTGCATTTTTGGCCAGTTCAAATAGAAGTTCGCGCCAAGGCTTGCACGGCCGTGCAAGTTACAACGCACGACCGTGTACTTACTGTTCCAGATTCTGAAAGGCACCTTTTCACTTGAAGCTTTTTGAAGAGATGTGACCCTTAGCATATATGTCTATATCAAGAGACCCTTGTACTCAGTTTAGATCATCCGGGAGGATCAGATTATACTTAGAATAGATATCAAAATACTCTAGAAACATTATACACAATATTCAAAGTTTATCAATTATTAGTGACAAGTTCTTGTACATCTTTGAAGATTGTGAATGCAATACAAGATTTCTTCCAGCCTTTGTTTCTTCTACAATTATGAGAATAAGTATTTCTTTCCTTATTCATCTTTTTATGTTTACTCTTGTTCTCTTATTATGTTCAAAGGCTTGCGAGTAATCCTCCATTTCTTGGAGTTGAAAACTCGATAATTTATAATTCATGCTTCCTCTTCATGTCAATTCAATTATCTTCTTATTAATCTTAATACTTACAAATAGGGAGACGTCTTTAATTGTAAAACCTTAGTTGATCAAGTGAAAAATCTTGATTAGAAGAATCCTAAGAATTGAACTAGGTCATTAATCACAAGTGTAGTTTAAAGACCTAGGGATGATCCTTTAGTGGAGAATACGTGAGTATAACTTGGACTTAACGGATTTTGGTTAATACGGAACCCTCGAAAGGTGAACCGGGTTACTCGTGTAACGGAAGAGAATATTTATAAATGAACCCTCAAGAGATAGGCCGTGTTGGTCTTAAAATACATGTGCTAGGCCTTAACCGATGAGTAGTTAGCACAACTTAGCGTATCATCCTTGATTTCTGACATTTTCATCTTAAAACAATTTTTTCATATTATTCTTAAAGGCCTACAAATATGAAGACGTTCGTATTTGTAGAACCCTAGTTAATTAAGAGAATGACGTAGCTGTGAATCTCGGTTAGCCGAACCATATGAAGTAAACTAGGTTTCATTAATCACGAGAGTAGTTTAATGGCCTAGGGATGTTCTTTGAATGGAAAGTACGTGGACTTTGAAAGCACTAATGGATTCTTGCTAATTATGGGCCATCAAGAGATAGGGCATAGTTAGTGAAGAATACAAATACTACTTGCTTGATCATGAGAAGTAGTATAGGCTGAATGTATCATCCTTGTTATTTTGATGAAAACCTTTATTTAAAGCATGATTACTTGATGAATATATGTTGTTCGAATTTCCAATCCCGAGAACACTTTGTACCTGAGATTATCATCGTCTTCCACTTGATGAACGTTGTGTTTGATGTAGTCTAACACTATCTTTAATAGGATAGCAATAAGGGCTATATTGGCACGATTGGATTCTTGTAGGGAAAAATGATAAGTCAAGATGGGATTTGTTCCTCTCGTTGAGAGAGATGTTTGCTTGGGCTCCTCGATGAATGGTGTTGATGAAATGTGTGGCCAAACTCAAGAGATTTGATAGAGATCAAATGCACTTGGATTATTAACATATTCGAAATCAAGAAAGCATTGAACAAGATGAGTTGACATGGACCATGACTCATGTTCAATATGACATCGTGGACAAAGGGATTGTGACATTGAACTATCAAGGAATCAAGCTTTGATGTTATATTTAATTGGGTGGACATAATGACTTGCTAGAGGTCACTTATGTCTTATGAGGTTGATGTTTCAACTCACTACCAACATAAAATATAATTCCTAAAGGGGCACACACATAAAACAAATGAAAATGGATGAAAATTGGAATTTGGTCTGGTCACAACTCGTGACTAGGAGCACGACTCATGCTCTCAATCAGCACGAGTGGTTTTTTGGTCACGACTCGTTTCACGACTTGAATTGGACAGAAGGGTTGTATCGCACGGGACACGCCAAGTCTCGCACGGGACAAGGCTTCTGTTCAGGTCCGGGTTTATGCCGTAGCGTTGTATCGCACGGGACACGCCAGTCTCGCGCGGGACAAGGTTGCTGTTCAGTTTCAATTTTGGCTAGGAAAAGGGCTCTTATCCCTAAGGGTTAGGGATTTTATAATGTATAAATAGAACTCTTTTGCCTCAGATATGTTAGACGATTTTTTGAGTTTAAGAAACACAAAAACATTGATTTTGATTGAGAATCAAAGATCAAAAACACCCAAATCAATTCCATATTAGCCATTGATTGTTAAATATCGATTCAACAATCGGGGATCATCTAACAATCCTACAAGATTAGATCTTGGTTCGTTCGCGTGTGGATTACCGATAGAGGGTGATTACTTTATCACCAAAAGCTTGAAGACTTACAATCCTTGATTCATCACAAGGATTAGAACAAGGAAGAAGAAGATCAAAGGTTCGACATCGATTCAAAAGTTTGAATCTAAAATCCGTTTCGAAGCAACAAATCGTTATTAAGGTATGTAAAATCTATTTTATGGTTTTATCTATTCATGTTAGATGGATTCAAGGCTAGGGTTTTGTTATTTTATAAAGTTCTTCCGCTGCGCTTGTAACCCCAAAACCCAACAGTGGTATCAGAGTCGCGTTTTATCATGATTAGGTTAAAATTGACATGCTAGATTTAATTTGATTAAATGCTTTACATGCTATATGAAATAGATGTATGATTTTATGTGTATTGTTTTGGGAAAACAATTATATATGATATACCATGATTATGATTAATAATTGATTAATATAATTAAACTTTTACATGGATTATTGATATGTTTAATATGATTATTTAGATTAGTAATTTCTCAAAATAGAATCAAATTGTTTGGTTGGAATATTTTGTGAAGTCCTATGTTCATGATTATGTACACATAAGTTTCATGTTATAACCATGAGATGTTTGTTACTATATGTAAAACCTTCTAAATGTTTAAGTTTTATGCCACCCCTTGATTAGAACACTTGTGAAATTTTAGGGTATTTTAATGTAGTTTCGACTCAGTTGGGTGTATCATTATATCTTAATTTGTGATCAAGATGAGATAACGGTTGATGTAGTTTTCACTCAGTTAGTTGCATAGTTCCGTGTCTCATACGTTTGAAAGAGGTTTTAACTTAATTGGTCCTTTCAAATGAGATTTGACGCAAGGCATAGATGAGATTTAAAATATGTTTTTTGACATATGATGTCTAGAAATATCATAAAAGATCTAAGATTCATATATGATATGATTGATGTTATCTACCTAAATAGCTTGATTTCGGGCATTGACTCAGTTAAACCAAAATTAAGTGAAATATGGATTTTAGCCCATTATGATTATATGATACATGCTTGTATTTGAAGGTGTATAATTTAGTGGGAGTACTTGTGAAATACATTATTTTCTCTTAGATGGTAAATGCGTTGATACTTATATGTTTATTGTTTGTATATCTTATTGTAGTAATGGCAACTCACAATAATCAGCCCCTGTCACTATGATCCGTCCTTGAGAAGGACAAGCTCGAAGAGAACGGTACAAACTATTCTGATTGGATCAGAAGCCTAAGAATTGTTCTTAGGCAAGAGAAGAAACTGTACATTCTTGACGAACCCGTTTCACCTCAACCTGCTGCTAATGCTGCAAGGGCAGATAAGGATGCACATAAGAAACATGTTGATGATTCTAATGATGTTGCATGCCTTATGCTTGCCACTATTTGTAAGGCTCTTCAGAAGGACCTTAAACACATGGAATCTGCTTTTGATCTAGTCGAGCGCTTAAAGGAAATGTTCAAAGTGCAAGCTAGACAAGAGAGGTATGATATGGTAAAGGCCCTAAATGCATTGGTGCCCATGTTCTTAAGATGAAAGGACATATTGAGCGTCTAGAAAGGCTTGGAAATCCGATGAGTTTGGAACTCGCTACGGATACGATATTGAATTCATTGCTTGAAAGTTATGGTCATTTCATAATGCACTATCATATGACTGGCATGGATAAGAATCTCTCAGAATTGCATGTGATGCTTAAGACTGCAGAGAAGAATATCAAGAAGCCTGGAATGACAAATGTGTTAATGGTTAACAAAGGTAAAGGGTTCAAAAAAGAAGGCAAAGGTAAATCAATTATTGCTAAGCCTAAGGCAAAAGTTGCCAATGTCGGAGAGGCAGCACCCAAAGTGTCTCAAAAGGATGTGATTTGCTACCATTGCCAAGAGGTTGGTCATTGGAAACGAAATTGCAAGGCTTACAAGGAAGGCATAAAGGCGAAGAAGGGCAATTCGATTGCTACTGATTCAGGTATCTATGTGATAGATATTTTCCTTTCTATTTCTAGTTCATGGGTATTAGATACCGGATGTGGATCTCACATTTGTTTAAATGTGCAGAGACTAAGGAATAGGAAGCTACTCAACCAAGGTGAAGTTGACCTACGTGTGGGGAATGGAGCAAGAGTTATTGCATTAGCCGTAGGAACATATGATGTAACTTTACCTACTTGACTAGTACTTATTTTGAACAATTGTTATTATGTTCCGGATTTGAGTAGGAATATTATTTCCATTTCTTGTTTGGATAATGAAGGTTTTAGTTTTCTTATTGAGAATAAGAAATTTTCTATTTATTTAAATGATATGCTCTATTGTATTGCAAATTCATTTAATGGCCTTTATGTTCTTGATGTTGAGAAACAAAATAATGTTGAAGATATTTATCATGTATCAAGAAGTCTAAACCGAATGACGTGAACAACACGTTCATGTGGTATTGCCGGCTTCGTCATATAAATGAGAAACACATATCTAAACTCCATAAGGATGGACTTTTAGACTCACATGATTATGAATCATATGATGTATGCGAATCTTGTTTATTGGGAAAAATGACAAAACCACCCTACACTAAGAGTAGTGAAAGGGCTAGTGACTTATTGACCCTAATACATACCGATGTATGTGGACTAATGAGCAGCATTGCTAGAGGAGGATTTCGGTATTTCATTACATTCACCGATGACTTATCTAGATATGGCTATGTCTATCTGATGAAGTCCAAAAGTGAATCATTTGACATGTTTAGAACATTTCAAAATGAAGTACAAAATCAACTTGGCAAAACTATTAAAGCACTTCGATCCGATCGTGGTGGAGAATATTTGAGCCAAGAGTTTGACAATCATCTCAAAAACGGTGGAATTTTTTCAGAGTTGTGTAAGTACCCAAATCTGGCTCATGCCTTCCGGTTAAGTTCCCCGACAATTTCGGCAAGTTTCCCGACAATTTTCCAGACTTTCCTAGAGTTCCGGAGCAATTCCGGAAATGTTCCAAACCTTTTAAGGGCTGAAGGGACTGCTTGGAATGAAAGAAACACGTTTTTCTTTTATGCAAAATTCCCTTCTAGAAGACTGCCACCTTGCATGTTTCTAGAAGGAACTGGAAGGGGCTTGTTATGTCGTGCGACATAACTTGCCAAGAAGACTTCTAGAAGCTTGCCACCCTGCATGTTTCTAGAAGAAAAACGGTTATGGCTTGTTATGTCGTGCGACATACTAAGCCACTACCATGCAGCCTATAAATAGAGGCCTGCACCTCTCATTTTAGACACCCCTCCTTCACTCCTCAGTGCCCCTCTACAGAGAATACGCCCAGAAGCCTACTCCCTCTTCCTATATATACCCAAAACCACACTAATCCTCCCAAAATCACTCACCATTCAACCAATCCACACACACACTTCCTATACACCTCAAGAACCAACGGTTCTCACGGAGCCAAAGTGTGACGACCCCAACCCTAGGCACTAATTTTAAATATTATATTATATGCTTTTGATATTCATGTTAGCTTTATGTGTTCAATTATGTTTTTAAATTCTTAATATAAGATAAATTGGGTGAGAAGTAAATTTAGAATCTTTTAGGAATTTATTAGATATTAAATAAGAACCATGAAGAATGATAAAAATAGAAAATAGATAAATGTATGAGGAGGTTATAATGGGTAGAATAAATAATAAGGGGGAAGGGTTATATTGATTTGGGTGAAAGCCTCAAATTTTAGATATTTATGGGGGGGCCAAAGTATCTAACCCTCCCTACTCTTGCCATGTGTCATCCTCCCTCCCCTCCTCTTACTTCCTCCTCCCTTCTCCATTCTTTCTCATTCTTTCCCTAACCAAAAATCTCCATGGAAGCTCCCAATTCCCAAGTCTTGTATCTAAGCCATTCCTCCACCATTTTCAAGTTCAAGGGTACTTTTGAAGTGGGATCATCTAGAAGAATCAATCAAGCTAAGGAGATCAACCTTCTATTCTCAAACCCTAGGGTGAGTTATTATGATTTCCCTTTCTATGTGATGTTCATAACTATTAAATGTTGTTCTTGTTAGTGAAATGGTAGTTTGATGCTTGGAAACCTTCTTGGGGTTAAGAAATGTAGTCAATGATTTAGAATGTTGTTGTTGGTTAAGAAAGTGGGTTAAGAGGGTAAGCAAATGGGTTAATTAAATTAAGATGTAAACTTGAAATGTGTTGGTGGAATGGGTTGGAAATCTTGTGGAAAATAATCTAGATTTATGTTATTTTGGTTTAAAGGATTTAGAATGAGTTTGTAAAATTAGGAAATTCTTTTGGGTGATTATGAAAGTTAGGAAGATGTAAAAGGAAAAAAAAGAACCTAGGTAAACAAGGGTTTGGAAATAGAGCTTGCTGGACAGGGGTCTTGGGCGGTCGCCCAAGTGGTGATGAGCGGCCGCCCATCTTGACAGAAGTTAGGATGCTTGGAAATCCCTCTTGGGCGGTCGCCCAAGAGGTTTTGGGCGGTCGCCCATGTTGGCAGATTTGGCCTAGTTCCCTGTTTCGCTGAATTTTCACTAGTAACCTCCTAGCATGATCCTTAACCAATATAAAGTTTGGAACCTAACCTTTTCGGATATGAATTAATCCTTTTAACCTAAGTTATACTTAGAACAATTGTATCACTTAATGATACCTTAATTTGGTTACTATGGAACTACGGAAGCACGTTAAGTCTGAATCAGAAATTGTTTGGCAACCTTATTTGATCACTTATAAATTGTGACTCCCACTTGGTAAATTGAGATTAAGCCTTCATAGAAGCTATGTATTATTGTATAGTGACCTTGTAGGATGGATTGATGATACTTCCTTGCCTTACTTGAGTTCATATACATTGTTTATATTGTGCATAGTGTGTTAATTAAATGTTGCACTAGGATATTGATTGACCATGAGTATATTTTACCATGTGGCTATATTGCTCATCCCCTTTGTGGATTATTTAGCATGTTATTATAATGTATCCCAAGTGTGGATTAACCGGTTGTGTTGTTACCTCATTTGGTTACATATTCATTGATTATGTTATGCATAGTGTATTACTTAAATGTTGCATTATGACGTTGGTTGAGCATGAGTATATTTTACCATGTTGCTATATTGTTTATCCCCTTTGTGGATTATATTTCAAGTATCTATTATGTGCTTGAACGCTTTTGCATAAGGGGGTATAATGGAATTCAATCAATTATGGATTTGTTCTATAAGTGATTGAAGGTTCATTATACCTGGGACCGTTCCCCTCTGTGGCCACAGAGTGGACTGTGCTAGCGACTGTATTGAGCCAAAAGCCTTGCTGCATCGCCGCGACTTGGTGTACCGGTGAATGCTCTGTATGAAGCCAAGCTTTACAAAGAGCGATGATATTATATGATACTCCGAATAAGAGTCATATAAGTATCCTATTTTCTTATATGGATCTCTCGGGGTATGAGACCTATAAGCGGTGAATGTGCATGGAGGCAGTTCACCAAAGAGTGGCGTTTTACTCCCACGTTGTACGACTTATTGTTCGCACGGGAAAGGTAAAATGAGGTAACGTAAGGTGTTTACCGCTTTAATAATGTGCTATGTGTAACCATGCTATGTGTTGCATCTTACTTGGCATATTGCTGCATTCATAATAGCTTGCTGAGATTTATTCTCACCCCTCTCCCTTTACTGTTTTAGATCCCGAGACAGGTGGACCGACCAAGTAAGGGCGGAAAGGAGTTTAGAAGTGGTATTTTGGGAATTGTCGGGTTATGTATAGATTGGTGTAGGAAGTGTTTGTTAGCATAATTCTTTTCAAGGGGTTGTATTCATAAACTTTAATTCCATATTATATTCGATATCTTTTGTAACTAAAACCGTTTATTATTTTCATGGTTGGTCAACTCTTCCTCCAATGTGGAAGGAGTAGAGTTATTTTGAAATGGTTGTGTTTATGTTTGAAAGTTAAATCAAAGTTTTTAAAGGTTAGGAGATTTGGGTTAGTTTGAGGACGCTCCAAATTTCTGGGACACGTGTAGGTTCCGGCCTGGGGTCCCCACACAAAGCTTGATCTCACCCAAGAAGGTTCTTTGTTGAAGGCTCCTATATCTAACTTGATATAGGAAGTCGTGGTCTTCAAGGGTAACGATTTTCTACCCTTTTCCTCTTTCTATCTCCTTTGTATATGAGATATATATGCTAAATGTGTTGATAATGATGTATACTGATTAAAGTTGCATGCTTTAGTATCATATTGCCTAGATCCACATCTAATTGCATACCATTTCATGTAAAAGCTCCGGCTTGGCATTGTTTCTTTCATGAAAACTCAAGATGAGTGTGGATCCCTCATATCCACACCCTCAAGTGTTCACTATTGAAATACTTCGCTCCCGAGATCTATTTGTGAAGTAACTTGGCTACATTAATGTCTTGTTACCTCTCGAAGATCCCACGTAATATCTCTCGCAAAGTGTCTAAGTATGTCACGCGACATAGGCAACCTATGTCACGCGACATAGGCAAATTTATGTCACGCGACAACTTAAGCCGGTTGCGTAACCTTCATCTCGTCTGCTTGGTAATCTGATTTTTAACCCCCATCATGCTATAATCCGATGTCGATCCGCAATTTAGATAGTATCTATGTACATAAAAATGTCACCCTTTCATTAAAATGCCATTTTTTTACATAAAGTTGCATCCTTTGCACTAAATATCATTTCTTTGCATAAAAATTGCATCCTTTGCACTCAAAATTTCTTTTCACAATTAAAGATGCATTCTTTGCACCCAAAAACTCATTTTCATACATAAAAATGCATCTTTTGCACTCGAAATTATTTCTTCACATCAAAGTAGCATCCTTTTAACATCTTTATGCATTATCTGTATCTAAAATACTATTTTTCCACATAAAGTTGCATCATTTGCATTAAAATCATTTCTTTACATAAATAGCATCCTTTGCAAACCAAATATCATCCTTTGCATCCAAAAATGTCACATTTTCCTTAAAAATGTCATTTTTTTCTTAAAACATACATTCCCCCATGTCCCCATTAGCAACCTTGGAACGGACCGGTGTAAAGATCCTATCTTTACATCGTTTCTTTCATTAAAGGTGCCACAATCTCTTTAGAAAGGGATAAACCTTGAACCTATATCTCCGATTATCACTTAAGACGAGCATGAAGCATATATAAGCTCAATCGTCTTAAGGTGTAGGATTGATGGGCTAAGGTCACTCCTTTCCTAAAGAACCTCATTTTGGACTATAAAAGAGAGCTCATTCTCTCGATCACGCAAGTCCCGAGATTAAAAAGCGATGATCACGAGTCCAAGATGAGGACTCCGGATCAAAATCCCGAATCACATAAAATCCAAGAAATCCCTAGCAACAACCAATAAATGGTTTGTACGTCCGAAGACAACTTGGGACATTCCTCCCCTTTTATTCAAGCACATGCACACAAGAAAGCACGCAAGCAAGCACGATAAATGGAATCTAGGGAGACTTGCTACGGCAAGGCACCTTGGGTGAACGACGATCCGTTCTTCCCAAGGGGTAACTTAACCTCCGAACCCATAAATCCTTTTTTTCAAAGTTTTGAGGAAATCAAAATGGCGTGGCGACTCCGTTTTTCAAATTAAACCGGATGTCTTCAAACTCGCGTGAATCCACAAAATTTGGGCACACATTCACAGTTTGGCGACTCCGCTGGGGACATCCCAAAGGAGAAAAGCTTTCATTTTTTAAAAAAAACAAAACGATACCTGGTATATAGGTGGAAACCACTAACCTTCCTGTATCGCTCCCTAACCCGGGGCTTGGGATAAACGGTGGTTTAACAATCTCACGTACCGATATCACTTTTCGAAAGTAAAAGAAAGCTTTTCCCTTTGAGCGGGTTAGACTCCCATCGCGGATTCCGTTTATTTTGCTTGCTTTCTTTGCCTTGCATTGCATCATTTGCATCTTGGGATTTGTGCATACTTTGAGCGGGAAACAACCCAAAATAGCAAAGGAGTGGAACCTGGAAAATTGATCCATACAGTCGTACGGCTCAATCCTCCTTGAATTCTAACCGGACGGCCTCAGTGGCAATTCCACCAGGAAAAATTGTGGTTAATCAGCGGCACTGGCGGCATGGGGCTATTCGGTTCCTAAGACCGATCGGGGCTCCTTAAAATTTACGTGCTTATTTGTTGCATTTTCCCTCATCCCAAAAATCATTCCTTTAAAACACATTTATGAAAATCTCTGTTTTAACTCAAAAAGGAACATTTTTAGGAGACCGCACACTACGCGCACCTGATATATCCTGTACACTTTGCACGCACGTCCTTCAAACCCGGGATGATTTTTCAGCTGCAGTCACGGACAGCCTTACGATGTTCCCGGGCGCGCACGGAATCATCCCAAACTCCCCATGGCAGCCAGTGTCGACCAATGCACAAATCCGTGTCACACGTTTCAAAAACCGTGACTTTTTTTGGTTTTGGGTCTAGTCCGTATCATATAGCCCAGTTGCATATCCCCGTAAAGGTCAAGCCTTAGTCCATAACGGAAGTCAAGATCTTTCGCTCAAGCGAAACTCTGCCGAAATTCCGACAAGAAAAAAATCGATAGAATCTTGACTCCGACATTGACTTCGACCTTGACCCGCACGGAATGCGTAAGAGTCGAGACTGAGTCTTTGCCAAGAAAATCCAAAAGATCTTTCGCTCAAGCGAAGCTCTGCCAAAATTCCGACAAGGAAAAATTGGCAAGATCTTGACCCGGCATTGACTTCGATTTTGACTCACGCACTGCGTATGCAACGAAGTTCAATGTGACACTGTGTCATCCGGCTTTTACCGCCCGACCCATGCCTATTATCTTCTCGGACATTACTGAAAAGTCAAAACGTCATTCGCTCAAGCGAAATTCTGCCAAAATTCCATTAAGGCTGAAAGACGAGACTTTCCCGGTATTGCCTTGACTATAATCCGCATCGCTCGTGCGTTAAAAGTTCCTATGACCCGCTAGAACCGTTAGGAGCATTCTTTTCTCTCGGTCGGTGGGATCCGCGTGCCCTATAGGACCCTCGCCCGGGGCTGTCCACCCTGGGAGGTCGAAATACAGGTGGAATACGAGGGGCTTATAGACGTAGTGACGGAACCCACTGATCCAGGATCTAGAGTAGTTGCGAAAAAGAAGGGCAAACCCCCTTTTCCAACCAAATAGGAATAAATAAAAGACATTGTTTTAAGTAAACTTGAACAATTAACGGAATCATAATTGCATTTTCCTATCTCTGATATCCCTAATCGAGACCTCCTCGGTCCGATTTCCGATTTTCCTGTCTCGACCTTTCATGGCCAAATCCCTAATCGAGACCTCCTCGGTCCGATTTCCGATTTTACTATCTCTGATATCCCTAATCGAGACCTCCTCGATCCGATTTCCGATTTTCCTATCTCTGATATCTCTAATCGAGACCCCCTCGGTCTGATTTTCGATTTTCCTGTCTCGACCTTTCATGGTCAAATCTTTAATCGAGACCTCCTCGGTCCGATTTCCGATTTTCCTATCTCTACCTTTCATGGTCAAATCCCTAATCGAGACCTCCTCGGTCCGATCTCCGATCTTCCCATCTCGACCTTTCGCGGTCAAATCCCTAGTCGAGACCTCCTCGGTCCGATCCCCAATTTTCAATCTTGACCTTTCAAGGTCTCATCTCTTCCTATCAATTAGGATTAGGAGAAAATGTGTTTTGAGTAAAACTTAAGCGATAAGTGCATGTTACTTGAGCCTTCAGCCCAAACACTTACTCAAGTCTAAACCTTACCTATCCCCGAGTCTAAACTTTGCCTATCCCTTTCCCGCAGCGAGAAAGAAGTGGGCGAGAATACCGGGTCAGCGGCTTTTCGCTGCGTAAAACCAGGTTCGCAGGTTCGGCGTAATCGTCGCTTTGTCGCCTCGTAGAGTCGAATGGATTTGGATGTAAAAATAGTGAGGGTGCAGGAAATCGATGGTTAGGAAGGAAGAGTTAGTCCCGGCTTTGGAAAATGCCCATAAGGTTCATGAGGAACAGCTATGCTTATCGACGCACTCCGTCGTCATGGAATTCAGTAACAGCTTGAGTCGAACGGTTCTCTCGGTGGTCGAAGATGAGACTTCGTAAATAAGTGATCTCAGTCCCTTCATCCTATAACCAAGATCTTCCATCCTACAAACCAATACCTCCATCCACATGCAATCCCTTGCCAAGGACCACTCCTCCTCGCCCTTTCCAACATCCCACCATCGTGGCTCCATCGCCCTCGCCCTCGTAACGGATTGGCTTCACCCCGCCTGTTTCCTCAGCTTTAGTAATACCGCCGCCTATACCTGGGCCACATAAT
>JAFEMH010004309.1:0-216659 GCA_022495995.1 Adenophora triphylla var. japonica | reverse complement strand
CACGGAGTGTCTTAAAAAGTCAATCTACATGATATGTGGCGATGCAGGGCTGGAAGGCTAGGCTCCCCGCGATATGACAATCTAGGTGGATTGAATACGCGGAGTGGGATGATCTAACTTCGGAGAGACCGGCGACTAGGTGGTTACTGTCATCCGTCCTTAGTGTGGGTCCCGGGTTTATCAAGGGTATGTAGTGTAATGACAGATATAATATGAGTGCGCGTGTGTGAGAGTCAATCTAGGTGATAGAGTAAAATAGAAATTTTTTTTTTGAAAATAAAAGAAAAATAGATAATGGCCGCACCAAGTGGTTGCCTACGTTTCCCCCAAATTAGGAAGACTCAAGCCGTCGTAGTTCCACTCAAGAAAGATGGAGAAAGAGAATTAAATTAATTAATGACAAAAAGCGAGTCAACCGATGACCGGTAAGAAATTAAAATAATTCAATCTCACGCAAGTATATAGTTTAAGTAATTAATAATTACTCTACCCTGCAAAATAAAGTTAGTACAAGCAAAAATAGAAATAATAATTTATTTTTGACTTTTATGGATTTTTTTAAAAAAAACTTTTCTGTAAGTTTTTTTTTTAAATTGTAGTCAACTTTTAGGAAAAGTCAAATGAGTCCTTTTTTTTTTTTATCTTTTGCAGTCAACCTTCAAAAGCAAAGTCAACAAACAAAAGAAGAATTCATTGTTTGGTTCAGCCGTCCCTTTGTCTCGCGTGGGACTACCTTGTCCCGCGCTGGACAAGCAATCTGACAGAATTTTTTTTGACGAAAACAGTACAGAAAAATCTGAAAAAAAATCAGAAAAATCAAATTTTTGCAGAAAAATAAAAAGATTGATAATACTCAATTGTTACGAATGTCTCACCCTCTTAATTAATTGTTCCCAGCGAAATCGCCAAAACTGTAGCGTTGATATTTTTATATATGGCAACGAGTCGCAACTTATTATTTATTTGGGAAAACAATAAGAAAAACCTTTGATGATTTAAAGAGATTTGAGGGTACGAGGATTAATTTATGGAATGTGAAGGCCCAAAAAAATCCCATTCCACCCAATTAAGAGACCAATATTATTAGTCAAGTGTTATCAATACTTACAAGTGCTAGTTAAATAAAGGAACAAGAAAACCCTAATCAATTTCTTGATTAGGGAATGTTAAATTGTGTGCTTAGAGAATAGCCTACAATTGAGATTGAAAAGAACACTAGGCTAATCCTTTTGATGGAATTACACTACTCTAAAAGCCAATAGAGAGAATTGAGAAGAAGAATAAAAGTATAGGAGTTTACCCTAGCATTTAGGAAGTATTTAGTTTAGAAGACATGGTTCTAAGATGTCTTCTCAACCCAAGAAGTGATTTGACAGAGCTTTGCCTTGATGTTAGGCTTAAGCCTTGAATGTTAGACAGAGATCAGCAATAGATAAGTGGACAAATTTAGGAGTTGTTTGTGAGTGATTTGAAGGAGTCTTTCATGGAAATAAACCAACAAGCTGTGTATGTACTGTAATTTGAATAGGGATTTGGGGACCTGTGAAATGCTGAAAGCAGTCAAGTATTTATAGGAGTTTGTTAATGAATGCATGACTTGGTCACCAAAGTTTAGGAGACTTAGATGAATTGGGACTCCACCCAAGGAAGCTGCAGAACCCTGTAAGTCGGTAGAGACCCAAATTAGATGATATTTATCAAGAAAAGAGTTTGAAATGCGAAGGAGAGTGATTCTCCACATTCACTGCAGAGGAGTTGTCTTCACAACAAGAACACGCACTATCGCGCAAGGGACAACTAGTTGGATTTAGCTCTTTTATCCTCTTCAGTATTTCCATTATTTCATTCAGTCCAAAACTGGCAAAGAGGTTAGTTTAGAAACTTAGCAAAACATGGCAAAACTGGTATGCTTTCATCAAAACATAAAAGAGAGGCGAAGAATGCATATAATCATGAATTATTAGTTACAGAATCGAGTGTCTAAAATTGCTACAAATAAAATTTAAAATAATAAAGAAAGAAACGGTGAAAAAGATCAATTTTGGTATTGAGAGAGTATAGAACAAGAGAACTATTATCTGGAGCAGGTAAAATTGTTAATAAAAGCCATATCATTAAAATTGGCCCTCCGAAAATTAAAACAAACCCCTTCCTTTCCCTTTATACCCCTTATCTCATTTACACCTTATCTCTCACCCACTCACACCCATTAACCAAACATATGCTCTTTCACTCACCCAAATCCATCAACATTTACTAAATTTTAGAGAGAGAAACATTGGAAAACAAGGTAATTTTGGTTTATTTCGTTCAAAAATTACTTAAGGGTTTAATTTGTTCGATTAATATTTTTCAATTTGAGAAATTCTTAATTCAATTTGTTTCAAATTACTGAACTCTGATCATTCGGCCAAGTACCAACCAAAAATGTAGAGTCTGTTTCGACCAATAGTGGTTACAAACTTCTTAAATAAGTCAAGCAGCGCCGACCGAACTTCTTGAATAAGTTCAAGCAGCGCCCTGCCAACTTCTTGTCTATTTAAAAATTCGTACATTTTCTTGTCTATTTAAAAAATAAATGGTACTCAAAGTACCTTAACTCTATTCTCATGTCAAAATGATGTTGTGTATCCGAATGGCAGGCCAAATCCTTGATTTTTTTTCTGAGTTACAAAAGTTGGCCGGACACTGCATCGGCGAGAGCTTATTCAAGAAGTTTCGGCGTTCAAGGCACGAACTTTTTCAAGAAGTTTAGCCGGGTATGGCTGAAGCTTGTTCGAGGGCTGCGCTTGCTTGGCCGAATTTTTTTTGTTTTTCGGCCGGCGTGGCCAATTTTTTTTTGTTTTTTGGCGGGCGAGTCCGATTCTGGGCAAAAATCATCAAACTATCACGGAATTTTTACTGAGAAAGCAGAATATTTGGGGAAACAATTTAACCAAATTTGTATAATTAGAAGACACAAAGAAGTATATAAAATGAGAATTAGTAATCAGTTTAAAAAAAGAAATACTCCCTACGTCCAAGTTAATACTTCACAAGTTCCTGTTCACGCGTGGATAAACACAGACAATAATAGTAATGTTATAAGTGTAAAAGTAAAATAGGAGAAAGAATGAGTAAAGGAAATCATAAATTTATAATAGTGTTGTGAGATATTAAAAATGGTTTAGGAGACAAAGTGTGAAGTATGTAATCAGACAGCCCAAAAATAGAAAGTATGAAGTATGTAACTGGACGAAGGGAGTATATAAGAATGGGTGTATGAATTTAAGGTTCTTAAAGCCATTTCATTTCGTTCTATGACAATTTTAGAATATTTAAACTTACGAGTTTACTCGGTAATTTTAAGGATCTGTTCCCTCAATCCCAGTAATTGCTTCACCATTTTTTAGGCACGCGGGTAAAGGGTTTCAAAAATGTTGTAAGTATTAATAGTAAAATAGGAGAGAGAATGAGTGGAGGAAATAGTAAATTTGAAAAATATTGTGAGTGTAATAGTGAAATAGAAGAGAGAATGAGTGGGTTGAATAGTAAAAATTTTAACAGAAAAGAAAAAGTGAAACTTCTAACGGCAAATACATTCAAATAATTGGTGAAGCTTTTATTGGGAGGGAGTGTATAAGCGTATATGTAGTGTTAAACTAGGTCATTTTGTAATTCTAGTTTTAATAATTTAAATTACCCAATGCATTGTTTTGAGATAATATGGAGATAAAGATAGTTTGTGGCGTACATAAGAAAGAAAGATATTAGTAATTGTCTGGCAACGAGTCAGAAAAAAATGAGTGCGATGAATAACGTGAGAACGACGAATAGAAAATGGGACAAAAGAACTACAAATAGCTTGCTTTATTCAATTTCTTAAAGGAAGGTTTGCAAATTTTAATATGTTTACTAATTTAATTTCTTTTTTTTCGTTTTACTATGGTTCTCCTTTGTCATTTGAATTTTTAACTATATATTTTATATTCATCTCTCTGGTAATGGAATTATACATTTGAAATTATATATTCGAATTCACCTATTTTCACGCTTTTAAGCGAGGCTACTTGTTTACTAATTTGAACATAAAATGTGTTTTTTTGTCTTAAAACTCTCACTTTTGGGTGTTTCAATTGTGTTAAGTTGCTGTTACATGTGAAATTGTGACTTTTAATTAATGTTATTTATTATTCCTGCAAATATTTATTTTATAAATATTTAATGATAGCCCGTCACTAAATCTCGCTGTGGGTGGCCGGAGATGTAGATTAAGCTAAGTATGTAAAAAAAAAGAAGAGTAAAAATGGAAAAATGGGAAATGTTTTTAGTGTTTTTCTTAAAGGTTCATCTTTTATGCCGTATATGCCGAGGATGGCGAAAGGCTATTTGTTGGATGAACAAGAAAAAGAAAATTTTTGCTAAAAATATTCCGTCCATCTTTGATTTTGGAATTTATTCCGTCTATCTTTTTTGGTTGCTCTATAGTTAAATGAGTAATGTCGATTTCGTTGGATTTCTTCTGATTCTATCCCTTCGGGTTGATAGTTAAACGAAGAACTTGTTTGCAAATGATGTAACTCAAAAAGATTGTACTTTTTTGTCATTTACTTTTCAAAGTTAATAAGACATACTTAGCAAGACATCTATTATTCTGGCCAACCACATCAAGTTTATGATGAATATGGATGATAATGATCATCGGCATGAACAATGCAAATTAATTAAGAACCTGAGAAATTTAGTCGAATATCCCTAAGAATTTGGATAAATTGAATAAATGGGTAATCCCATCCGTTCCTTCAAATCAAATTTATAATATTGGAATTGGTTTGATATGCAGATCTAGGTTTGCTATTAAAACTCTAGAACAAACAATTAGAATTTCTGGAAATACTCAAACAATTAATTTATTGAGTAAAAAGAGATTTGATTCCTTTTAAAAATCATAAATTTATCCATATAGGATTAGTGCAAATTGCATTTAAACCCTTGACAATATTAGGGGTTAATTCCAGCATAATGGCATTATGTTAGAGATGGTAGATGTAGAGACTTCAAGCCTTCTTTAGCAGCTTTAATTGAAACTAGCTCTTTGCCATGGATCATTTTATTTTTGATGTTTCTCCTAATTTGACTCTATACCCTTTATCTGATAGTAATTTATTTGATGCTATGCAATTAACCATCTCATACTAGTGGTTATAATTTCAAATTAGGGAAGTGAAATAATAGCAATATGCTATAGGATTTATTATAAAAAGTTTTACATACTTTAAATCCAAAAGTGAAACAAATATCGTTTCCAGGGTTACTACTACGGTAGTCCAAACTAATTTATTGACTTCAAATATAGCAACCAATAGGTTGATTAAGTGGAATGAAATAAATTTCCCTACTACTTGGTCCCTTTCCCTCAGGAGATAGAACCTGAATCAAAAATTTAAATAATCAGATAGATCAAATAATTCAAACATCCGAAGGAGATGTAGAAATCAAATTCTAGTTCTCAAAGGACACTTATAAAATTACCTAGATCAATGTCTGCTAGGTATTCCTCCTCTAGTGAATATTATAATATGCCTAATGAGTCTTTTCAGGAGCTTCAACTTCTCAAATGAGAGAAGAAGTTGAATCTGTAGAAGAAATAAGAAGTAAGTCAAAATAATATTCCAGAAGGAATTTATAACAAGGCAGAAAACAAGAGTGAGGCAATCTCCCACTCAATGCGGAAATGAGTTTTCATATTTAATGGATTATTCTCCAGGAAGTCATATAAGAGAATTCTTAAATGAGAGAATTTCAAGAAGATGATAATAAATCAGGTTTAGTGATTGGTATTTTCAATAAATACTCTCACGAAGAATTAGATAAAATTTAAAAATAAATATTATGAGGATTTAGAAAAAGATCAAAAACTTACATATTTTGTAAAATGAGTTTTTAAATCATCACCTAGATAATGAAATAAGTAATGAAATTTTAGTAATACAAAAGACTTGGAATACTAAGGTAGGAAAAATGGTTAAGTCACCTTTTCCACCTGAACAAGCTTTTAATCTAAATAAAGAGATTGAGGCTACTGCCTATGGTAGTTTAAATAGTCTTGAAAATATTTCATTAACAGTTAAAGAATTTAATGCTTTAGTTAAACTTCAGAATTATGCTAATACGTATTTGATCTGTTTAGGTGATCAATTTATATCACTAGAAAAAGATTTGATATCTCTTAAAGAGACAATTAATCAACAAATGAGTCAATAAAGGGATATAATGGATCAATTATATCAATTAATTAAGAAAGAGAAAGAAGAGTCATGTTCATCTGTTCAACCAGATGTTCCCATGATTCAACCTCCTATCCCGGTGGAAGGATTTAAAATGGAGGATAATACAAATGAGTTTGTAAAAATTTTAGAACAAAAGTTGAGAGATTTAAATCTCGGTGTCCTTTCTAAAGAAGGAACATCAAATCAGAATGAGTCTTCTGAAAATGATGAGACTGAGATTGAGGTTAAATCCGATTCCTCAGAAGGAAATGAGGAGATTAATCAATTAACTAATATGTTTGCTAATTTAAACACTAATAATAATATTAGTGAATTAAATCCAATTTATACTCCTAAACCTCTTGATAAATATTATTATCAAAGGCCCTCGCCTCAAGATCTTCTTTTTGAAGAACCTGAGCCATTCCAGAATTCTTACTCTGGAAAAGCCATTTATGAATGGAATATTGATGGCTTAAATGATAAACAAATATTAGATGTAATACATAGAATAATAATGTATTCTACTGTCTGTAGCGGCATGGCAATAGTGATACGCCATAGCTAATTTTTGTTATAAGCTGGTTTTGTTGGCCAATTAAGAGGATGGTGGGATCATTATCTTACGGAACCTCAAAAAATAGAAATAAGAAACCATAAAAAAGTGGTTAAAAGAATCG
The DNA here is from genome assembly GCA_022495995.1 of Adenophora triphylla var. japonica. Taxonomy (NCBI): domain Eukaryota; kingdom Viridiplantae; phylum Streptophyta; class Magnoliopsida; order Asterales; family Campanulaceae; genus Adenophora; species Adenophora triphylla. The sequence goes on along the minus strand of JAFEMH010004309.1, from coordinate 209,731 downwards.
GGTAGTACAATGGTTACTCGAAGAAGATGCAGTGTATACTTTGTGTCTAGCTATCCTACAACATTTTGTAGGAAGTACAATTCCCAAAGCGGAGAAGTTGCATACCCTTCTGCAAAATCTTAGATGTCCATCTTTAACCCATTTTAGATAGTATAAAGATACATTTTTATCTAGGGTTTATCAATTAACAAATCCTAATTCAACCCATTGGAAATCTAAATTTATAGATGGCCTTCCTCATCTTTTTGCTGAAAAGGTTCGGCAATCTTTAAGAATGAAAAATGATGGTATAAATATTAATTATGCTAAATTAACATATGGACAACTAATTAGTAGTTGTATAAATGAAGGATTAGCTTTATGTAATGATATTAAGCTAAAAAATCAATTGAAAAAGCAAAAATTATCAGAAAAACACCAATTAGGTGAATTTTGTGAACAATTTGCTTTTGATTTAGGAAAATCTTTAATTCCTGAGAAAAAGTTTAAAATAAATAAAAAACATAAAATTGTTTATAAGAAAAATAAATCTTTTAAAAATAAAGAAAATTTTTACGAAAATCCCCATAAAAAGAATTATAAAAGGCGTTATTATAAGACTAAGCCTAAACAAAAGGGTAAAGCTTTCATGCCTAAAAATGAAAAAAGAAAAGCAAAGAAGCTTGAAATAAGTTGCCATAAATGTGGTAAAATTGGTCATTATGCTAACCAATGTTGGACTAAAAAAGCCCTTAATGAAATAGAAGATGAACAATTACGTTCACAATTAAAAAAGATAATGCTTATAAATTCTGAAGATGAAGTAGAATCTTCTAATAATAATGAAAATTTTGAATTAGTAGAACTAACTTCTTCGGGAGAGGAAGAGTTAGAGAGAATTAATAAAAATAAAGATTGTCAATGTAATGAATTAAGTAACGAATTAAGTTATTGGAAATCTATAGTTGATATGCATGGATTAAATGTGTTGAATGCTGATCAAGAAAATGCATTAAAAATAATAGAGACAATTAAGGATCCTAATTTAAAAGAAAAAATCCTTAAAATCTTAATTAAAGAGGAATCACCTTTAATAGTTGAAGCGCCTTACCAATTAAGTGAGGTTTTACATAGATTTCAACAGTCTAATGTTAAAGAAACACATGTTTCTATTAATGATTTAAAAAGAGAAATAAATTTATTAAAATCTGAAATTTCTCAGATTAAAAATAATAATGAATCTTTATCAACAAGAATGACTTTGTTAGAAACAAAATCTCTTAAATTAAAAGAAATACAAGAGGATGCTTCTACAAGTAATAATGATCTTGCTTCTATTAGTAATACTGATTTAAAAGGATATTTAAATCTTTTAGATCAAGTTACATCACAGAAATGGTTTGTGAAAATAACTCTAGTAATTAATAGAGATTTTATATTAGAAAATGAAATAGCACTAATTGATAGTGGTGCTGATTTGAATTGTTTACAAGAAGGAATTATTCCTACTAAATATTTTTCAAAAACTACTCAATCTCTTACCCAAGCAGGAGGAGATAAATTAAGAGTTAAATATAAACTATCTGATGCTTATATTTGTAATCAAAATATTTGTTTACCTACTTCTTTTATTATGGTAAAAGGTCTTACCCATAGAATTATATTGGGAACTTTTTTTTTGCATAAAATTATGCCAATAATTAATATTGACCCAACAGGAATATCTACCATAATAGATGGTAAAAAATTTATATTTGAATTTATTACAGATCCTCATACCCGTATGCTTAATGAAGTGAGGGATATTCTTTTAAATAAAGAAAAACAATTATGTTTTCTTAAAGAAGAATTAGGAATTTTGAATATTAATGAACAACTTAAACAGAGTAATATTCAAACTCAAATTAAATTGATTGAGCAACAATTTAATAATGAAATTTGCAATAATTTACCTAATGCTTTATGGGATAGAAAGAAGCACTTTGTGTCTTTACCTTATATAGAAGGTTTTGATGAAAAACAAATACCTACTAAGGCTAGACCGGCTCAAATGAACCGAGAATATTTAGAATTATGCAAGAATGAAATTAATTCTCTTCTAGAGAAAAAATTAATTAGAAAATCTAAATCACCTTGGAGTTATCTTGCTTTTTATGTAAATAATGCGGTGAAAAGGAACGTGGTGTTCCTAGATTAGTTATAAATTATAAACCACTTAATAAAGTGTTAAAATGGATTAGATATCCTATTCTAATAAAAAAGATTTATTAGATAGATTAAATGAAGCTTTAATTTTTCAAAATTTGATATGAAATACGGATATTGGCGAGATTCAAATTAATGAATCGGATAGGTATAAAGCGCCTTTCTTGTTCTCTTTGGACATTATGAATGGAATGTAATGCCTTTTGGATTAAAAAATGCTCCTTCTGAATTTCAGAACATTATGAATGATATTTTCAATCCTTACACTGAATTTATAATTGTGTATATTGATGATGTTTTAGTATTTTCTAAAACAATTGAACAACATTTTAAACATTTGAAAATATTTAAAAATTTGATAATTTATAATGGTTTGGTTGTTTCTGCACCAAAAATGAAATTATTTCAAACACAAGTTAGATTTTTAGGTCATAATATTGATCAAGGAACAATTATTCCTATAGAGAGAAGTATTGAATTTGCTTCTAAATTTCCTGATGTTATAAATGATACAAAACAATTACAAAGATTTTTAGGAAGTCTAAATTATATTTCAGACTACTATGCTAATTTGGCTAAAGATACAGCTATACTGTACTCTAGATTAAAAAAGAATGCTAAACCCTGGACTGAGGAACATACTCAAGCAGTTAGGGTAATTAAATCTAAGGTTAAATGTTTACCTTGCTTGTCATTGGCAAATCCAAATTATTTTAAAATAGTAGAAACGGATGCTTCCGATATAGGATATGGAGGTATTTTAAAGTAAGTAAATCCTGATAATTCAAAAGAAAATTTAGTAAGATTTACTTCGGGAAAATGAAATCCTACTCAGTTGAAATATTCAACTATAAAGAAAGAAATGCTTTCTGTAATCAAATGTATTTCAAAATTTCAAGATGATTTATTAAATCAAAAATTTTTACTGAGAATTGATTGTAGTTCAGTAAAATCCATTATTGAAAAGGATGTAAAAAATCTCGTGGCTAAGCAAATTTTTGCAGGATGGCAAGCTCAATTATCTGCCTTTGAATTTGATATTCAATATATAAAAGGAGAAAATAATTCTCTGGCTGACTACTTAACAAGAGAATTTTTACAGGGAAAATGACAACCCCTAATAGGGGAAGAGGTCGCGGTAATGGCCGTGGTCGAGGAAGGATACCTTATCAGTATAACCAGTACAATGAAGTACCAAATATTCCTATAATAGGATACAATATTCCTATGGCAATTAGGCCAATGTATCCAGGGAGGACAGGAAATATGCAGCAATCTGCACCTGTGCCAAGTAAGAAGGAAGAAAAGGCTTCCACTTCATCATCTAATCAGATGATATCTTATAAAGATATTGCTAATGCTGAAAATACTATGGAGCAAGAATATTATGAGAATCCTATCACAGAATTTGTGATGTATATTGAGGATGAGGTCCTCAAAATTGCCAGAAATGATGCCTGGTCAATTAAGACCAGATACCTCGAATCAAGAGGTTATCCCGGACTCCATGGGCAAGCAAGACCTAATCTGGAAATGCTGCTCTTAGTTACTGAATCAGTAACCATCTCTCATCACTACAATAGTAGTAGTGAAGAAAAATTTATAAATTATAGTAAGTGTCATATTAATAAAATTTTGCTCCCTAGAGAGTGGGGACTAAATCCCAATGGGGATAAAGCAGTAAAAATAACTGAAGGCCAATATGCCTATTTCAATTATTGGGATTATATCCAAGCTTTTTCAAAGGTTTTTTACTATCAAAACCCCAAGAACAAGCATTCTTGGTTTTTCTCCATAAATCCAGAAATTCTGGAAAAACCAGTTCCCAATTGGTTTTATAACTGGTGGTCAAAATTTGGACCTTCTTTGGAAATTTTACCAAAGGAAATTGGGGATTTATATAATCCATGGTGTGACAATAGTCCTCTAGTTGCACAATTGCAAACGGAGAAATTAATTTATGGGCAATGTCCTTTTATATTCTTTGCAAGATTCCAAATTCCATGGATTTGGAGGTGGACAATATCCATCGATTATGATGAGCTTGATATACCAATTTTAAAAAGAAATTTCTTTTTTAAATGGTGGGGAAGAATGAGTGAGGAAGATTTCAAAAATATAACAGTTAGAATTCAAACTGTTATTAATGAAGACCGTAATAAGGAGTCTAAAGAGCAAAGTTTCCAGCCAGGCTCAATGAGTAGCCTAAAAATCTATTTTCAGAGAAAATATCCAAAAGAATCCGAGGAAAAGATAATGGTGAAGGTTTTGGACCATATGAAGAATCAATTCCTCTCAGCCTTTCCCAATCAAAGGACAAAAGATGATGACTCTATGAAAACGGTGTCATCACATGGGTCACTTGACTCTATTAATTCTTTTAATTGTCTGGCAGGCGAAGCTCAGCCTGAACCTACTCAAGAAGATATTTGGGACTCTCTAATAGAGGCAATTTCGCAACAAGCTAAGGCTTCAGCAAAGGGGAAATCTCCAGCAAAAGATTAAGAAGATATGGCCAGCAATCCTGTTAGATATGAATTCAGTAAATTAAAACTGAAAGAGGAAAAGCTCCGAAAAGAAATCAAGGAGATTGATAAAGAAATAATCATTGAATTAAGGAAAAAGGGTTCAAATAAGTGGACTACTTTGGTAATGGCCCTGAACAATATAAAGTGGGCTAAAAAACAAAAAATTAAATTGATATATCTCCAAAGAAAGATGATCCATTTCAGGAAGAATATTACGGCCTAAAAGTCAAGCCGCCGCACTCAATCATGTCGGTAATGGGAGACAAGGAATTTTAAGCAAGAATCTTGCTTTAGTAAAAGTAAAAGTAAAGTATTTTGTTTTCTTGTTTTAAAGTCATTATTGATAGTGTCGATGGGGCCCAAGGTGTACCCGGCTTCAATAATGTCCATTACTTTTGTTAAAGTTGTTTGTTTTATTGCTTTTGTAAAGGAGTGGTGTCCAAAATGGACAAGTGTCTTGTAATAGTGTCTTCTCTCCATCTATATAAGGAGAGTTTGTATTCAGTTGTAATCACGTTTTGGAAATTAATAGAAAGAATTTTCTTTCATACTCTCTCTCTAAAAACCCTCTCTCACTTAAACATACTCCCTCTTCCCTCTTCCATTACTTGCACAAAAGTGGTATATATATATATATATATATATATATATATATATATATATATATATATATATATATATACTCCCTCCGTCCCGAAACTTACTTCACAAACACTGTTTGCACTGGTTTTAAGGAGGGAGTATTATATTGAAAGTGTTGTGAGTGTGAAAATAAAATAGGAGAGAGAATGAGTGGAGAGAATAGTAAATTATAATGGTGTTGTGAGTATTAAAATAATGTAGGAGAGAGAATGAGTGGAGGGAATAGTAAAGATTCTTTTCCATTTTAGGTAAGTTTTAAATGTGTGAAGTAAGTTTTGGGACGCCCAAAAGGGAAAGTGTGAAGATTGTTCTGGGACGGAGGGAGTATGTATATATATATATATATATATATATATATATATATATATATATATATATATATATATATATATATATATATATATATACTCTCCGTCCCGCTTGAAACCGCATTCTCGTTTTGCGCGGGGATTAAGGAAAAAATAATGATATAAATGTTGTGAGTGTAAAAGTAAAATAGGAGAGAGAATGAGTGGAGGGAATAGTAAATTATAATGGTGTTGTGAGTATTAAAATAATGTAGGAGAGAGAATGAGTGGAGGGAATAGTAAAGATTCTTTTGCCATTTTAGAAAGTGTGCAATTTGTAATGGGGCCCAATGAGGAAAGTGTGCAATTTGTAGCGGGACGGAGGGAGTATATATATAGTATAAATGGCAAAGGGGATGAACAGTACAATAAACAGTTTCGTAAGTCAAGTTTTCCATTTTATCCTTACTAAGTTATCTCTTTCCCATTTTGCCCTTAAAAAATATATATATATATATATATACTTCCTCCGACCCAACAATTGCTTCTCATTTTTTGTCAAGCACGTAAATTAAAAAAATGGGAGGAAAAAAAAATATTGTGAGTATAATTTGAAAATAAGAAAGAGAATAAGTGGAGAGAATAGTAAATTATAATGGTGTTGTGAGTATTAAAATAATGTAGGAGAGAGAATGAGTGGAGAGAATAGTAAAGATTCCTTTGTCAAAAAAGGAAAGTGGAAGCTATTAACGGGACACCCAAAATGGCAAATGGAAAGCTTCTATTGGGACTGGGACGGAGGGAGTATATATTTTTACAATTAAAAAATAAAAAAAAACAAAAAAACACACTGTCCTCGGACACGGGCTTTTACTAGTATACTCCCTCCGTCCCACCAACATTGATACCAAATTTCTGGGCACGGGGATTAAGGAAAAGTAAGTGAGAGAAAAAGTGAAAGAAAATGTTGTGAGTATGAAGAATTAAATAGGAGAGAGAATGAGTGAAAGGAATAGTTAGGAGAGAGAATGTTGTGAGTGTAAAAGTGAAATAGGAGAGAGAATGAGTGGGGTAAATAGTGAAGATTCCTTTGCCATTTTGGGCAGTATCAGTTTTGGTGGGACGGACCAAAAAGGAAATAAGTATCAGTTTTGGTGGGACGGAGGGAGTATATATATACTCCCTCCGTCCCGGTCGAAAAGACACAAATTTCCTTTTTGGGTGTCCCATTTAAAAAGGCACAGTCCCAAAAAGGAAAGTTTTTATTACTATTTCACACACTCATTCTCTCTCCTACTTTACTTTTACACTCACAACATTCTCTCTCCTAACTATTCCTCCCACTCATTCTCTCTCCTATTTAATTTTTCATTCTCACAACATTTAAACTTTTTCTTTTTCCTACATCACTTTCCTTAATTTTCGTGCCAGATTGATTTTGTGCCTTTTAGGCTGAGACGGAGGGAGTATATATATCTATAGTATAAATGGGAACGGTACTTGCTACAGTACTATGAACAGTTTCAAGAGCCACATTTCCCATTTTGCCCTTACTAAGTTGTCCCTTTCCCATTTTGTCCTTAAAAAAATATATATATTTTTTATAATTAAAAAAAAAAATTGTGTCCTTGGACACGGGCTTTTACTAATATATATATATATAGTCATAGATATAATAAACTACAAGCCCCTCCTATCAGATTTAAAAGCAAAATCATGAATTAAAATTGAATAATCGACTTTATCAACCATTTTCTTCTCAATAGATATTGTGGCTAGTTCATTTAACCGTTCTTGAAACATCATGTTTCTGAGATAATTCTTTATCAGTTTCGACTTTGAAAAAAATTATTTATCCATTTCACAAATATTGACAAATCAATTGTGACACTAATTATGAAACAGATGGCGTAGGTGGGGAGATGCTCCCCCATCTACTGCATAATATTAACACTATTGAGGATACAGATCCGTTATGGAATACTCTCCTGAGCCTGAATGATTCAGAGACGGATTTCTGACACCACGTATTACAAATGCGTTTTGAAGATTCAGGTAGATTGGTAGATAAGCTGCTAAGCATATGAACTACTGAAACCATGCTTGGTCTGTCAACTATATGCTTTCTTGAACACATAGCAACCCGATTTGGATGCATCTGACAACTTCAGCTGCGTCATTTGGACCAACAGTCAGTGTGCGGTCAACCAAAGTCAAAGGTGTTCCTTCTTTCCAATTTCTCCAAGCCTGAAAGAAAATCAAATGGGAAATCAGAAGGTACAGGTACTAGATAAAGTAATACATTCAGACAGTCAGTGTGCGGTCAACCAAAGTCAAAGGTGTCTCCACAGTCAGTGTGGAGACATTTATTATTTCGTTGATAATATTATAGACATGCGAATTAAATCTCTTTATTTTTTTTGGATCACAACTTACAGTGTCCCCGCGATCTTATCAGTAATGCATTCAGATAGTTGATGCATTTGTAAACTGGCCAAACCAAAATCTGAAATTTTAGGGTTAAATTTAGCATCTATCAGAATGTCGGAAGGTTTGATATCACGCACTACTACATTTCGGAGCGAATGTAACGCATCTAATGCAACGCCAGAGCTAACGTAACGCATCTAATGCAACGCCAGAGCTAATGTAACGGAACTAATACAACGACGAGCTAATGTAACGGCACATTTTGATTAATGCAACGGCTTTGATCTCAGCGTTACATTAGATTTTTTGGCGTTACATTAGATTTTTCTAATGTAACGGCTAAATTACTAATGCAACGCCGAAATAATTCCCTCTTTTTTTTAAGGCGGGCTAATATACCCTATGCCCTATGCCATATACCCTATGCCCTATGCCCTATACCCTACTCCCTCCGTCCCATAAAACCTTTCCCGTTTTGAATAGTGCGAAGTCAACCGAGTACAACTTTGACCAAACTTTAATATCAATCTATTCATTCTAATGAAATTTTAATAATTGCTATTGATAAATCATTTGGTTATTTTATGGATAACAATTTTTAGATTTTTATTATGATAAGTAAATTGATATTAAAGTTTGGTCAAAGTTGAACTTGGTTGAACTGAGTTTGTAGTAACCGGGTAAGGTTTTATGGGACGGAGGGAGTATACCATATACCCTATACCCTATATCTACACTCTATATCCTATACCCTACACTCTATACCATATACCCTGTACCCTATAGGGTATACCCTATAACCTATGCCCTATGCCCTATATCCTATGGGTATACCCTATAGGGTATACCCTATACCCTATGCCCTATGCCCTATACCCTATATCCTATACCCTATAGGGTATACCCTATACCTTATACCCTATACCCTATATCATATACTCTATAGGGTATACCCTATGCCCTATACCCTATAGGGTATACCATATATCCTATGCCCTATACCTTATACCATATACCCTATACCCTATAGGGTATACCCTATACCCTATATCCTATAGGATATACCCTATACCCTAAGCCCTATGCCCTATACCTTATACCCTATACCCTATACCGTATAGGGTATACTATACATTATACCTTATACCCTATACCCTACACTCTATGCCCTATACCCTATACCCTGTACCCTATAGAGTATACCCTATGCCCTATACCCTATAGGGTATACCCTATGTCCTATGCCCTATGCCCTATACCCTATACCCTATACCCTATACCCTATAGGGTATACCCTATACCTTATACCATATACCCTATAGGGTATAGGGTATAAGGTATAGGGTATACCCTATAGGGTATAGGGTATAGCCTATAGGGTATAGGGCATAGGGCATAGGGCATAGGGCATAGGGTATACCCTATAGGGTATAGGGTATACCCTATAGGGTATAGGGCATAGGGTATAGGGTATACCCTATAGGGTATGTTGGGTATACATGTTTTAACCCTCCTGTTTTGTATTAGATTTGATTGATATCATAACCTCCTGTCTATTTTAAGGACTTTAGGACCCTATGTAATGAAGCTTAGACTTCAATTTTTTAGCTAAGTCCATTTTATAGAATAGGTTAAATTTAGGCTTGAAGACTGGCACAAGATTCATTGGAAGCAAAGTTGCAGTTCCAGCAGTATTCAAAACCGCCCTATAAACCGCACTTGTAAACCGCAAGTGTAGTTCTACCTTGAATCTGCCTATTGAACCAACCGCATGCAACCGCCCTTGAACCGCACCTGTGCAGTTCATGTGCAACCGCATCCATGCAACCTCCTGGTGTAGCAAAACCGCATGTCCCTAACCGCATCTCACCAACCGCATCCAATGATTGGCTACTTGAAGTGAACCACTTTTTATCCGTTGGAATCCACGTCAGCAATATCAAAAGTCAACCACCATATCTTGTCACGTGATTCAATGTCAGAGAAGATCTGCAAGGATCTTGAAAAGTTGACAAGTGTCCTAACCTCATTGCTTGCGGTGGAGCCCGATCGGCTTTATCTCGCAACCGCTGTACTCAAAGGACAAAAGTGGTTGCTATGGACCAATAGGATTGCATCAAGTCTTGTCCTTACAAATGTTTGTATCTAACGACTAGTTTCTTGATGCTTGGGTATAAATACCCCTAATCTTCACCATTTGAAGATTGCTTGAAAAATTGAGAAGTGTTTGTGTTCATAGAAGCCGAAGCTACGCCCGAAATTATTCAACCCTTTAAATCTTCATCTTCATACTTCAAGAAATATTCCCCAGCCCAGAAATCAAGCCTTAACACATTCAAGAATCATTGAGCTCTACATCTCACAGATTTAAAGAGCCTTGATCTTGTTCTCACACACACACCTCACTTGTTTAATCACATAGATTATACATTTGAGATACACTGGTTATAGTCTAGGATTTGTTCTTCATAGAAAAGATTTTATTGTACTTTGTAATCTCTCAAATACTTAATATAAAATCTCTCTTAGAAATCCAAGACTAACCATCTTGGTAGTGGACGTAGATCGTTTATCGATTGAACCACTCCAAATATTGTGTTCTTATTTTCTGCGTTTATATTTACTTGTGCTTACTAATTATCTCTCTGTTTCTCTGTTTGATCTTTATATAGTTATCCATTATTGTGAAATAGTGTTTGGAGTTAACAAAGTCAAAACCACACGTGTTTGTAAAACTGCACTTACCAAAACCGCTAGCAAAATCGCATTTTACAAACCGCCTCTAAAACCACTTTACACTCTATAATTCCGCTGTGCATTTTACACTATCACTTGCAGTCTATTATCAACTGCAAGAGGATTTTGTAAGCAAGAGGTTTAGTTTTTATAAGAGGGCGAAAAATTTGTAACAGCTATTCACCCCCCCCCTCTAGCTGTATTTTCACCCTTGTTGCCACCTTTGGGACCAACAAGTGGTATCAAAGCAAACACATTTTAAAACCACTGTTTTTCAAGCTTAACAGCTTGTGTGCCGATTCGATATGGCAAATACAAAGACAATGACTACTGTTAACTATTCACACATTCCAATCTTGGACGAAGACCACTTTGACATCTGGAAGTGCCGAATGCTTATTCATTTGGAAACTATAGATGAAATGCTGGTGGAGTGCGTGATCAATGGCCCGTTAGTTCCAATGAAGGCCAACACAGATGCAACCACCCGGTGCAACAATTCCCGGAGGTCAAAAAGCCAAAAGAAGAGTGGTCAGATGAAGAGAAGAGATTGGTTGCCTTGGACAGCAAGGCTAGGCACATCATTTACGGAACCCTCCCGTATCAACTCTACGTAAAGTGATGTACCTCAAAACCGCAAAGCGAGATGTGGGATGCCATTGAGAGCTACCTCGAAGGTGATGACGAATGCAAGGAAAGCAAATTATATCTTTGTTGAAAAATCATACAACAACTTCAATGAAAATCCAACGAAACCTTGCGTCAAACCTACGACCGATATGTTGAGGTAGTTAATGCTTGTAGATCTCTTGGCAAAACTTTAACCGATAAGGAAATCAATATGACTTTCCTATCTGCTTTAGGTTCTAAATGGGTAAATAAGGCTACCTCTTTAGAAGACTCCAAAGTTTTGTGTACTTGGTCGTTAAGTAACTTGTACGCCAATCTTAGAGTCTATGAATTAAAATTAAATCATATTGAAGAGATTGAAGGGAAAACCAAATCGCTATCCATGTCCGTCGTGGAACATGAGGAGAAACCATCAACATCCAACCAAAGCACTAATCCTTCCATATCAACCTCATCACTCATCGAGATGGATGATGATGATTTTGCCATGTTTGTGAAAAGATTCCAAAAATTTAGAAAATCTTCAAAACCTTTCACAAAATCATTTTCAAAAGGCAAACCTCCTGCAACGTTTTCTAAGGCTGGAGATACAAAGAAAAAAAGTGATCTAGTTTGCTACAATTGTAGAAAACCTGGTCACTTCGCATCTGAGTGTCCACAACCTAAATATGAATACATGAAAAAGAAAATCTCTCCTGCGAAATTTTCTCGTCGCAAGGGAATGGTTGCTGAGGAGGAAGAGAATTTCAAGGAATTGGCTACTTGGATTGAAACAGATTCGGATGATGGAAGTGATGATGAAACCGAAGAGGTTAATCTCTGCTTAATTGCAGACGCTTCCGATGAGTCAGATTCTGAGTCAATCGAGTCGCAAGATATGGAAGAGAAAGAGGTTTCTTCAAAACTTCCAAATTTTAAATTGGATGATGATATCAAACTTACTCCTAGCATTAAGATAGGAAATTGCTCGTATTCACGTCTCATTTTTCCTCCTACAAATGCTCCACCTTCAAAAACAATTCCAAAGAAGAAAATTTTAAAAAAGGTGGTGGAAGAGGTTTCTCCCATGGAACATGAAAGGATGTTCAAGGAAGCTGAAATGGTGATCCATCAATTCTCTAATCTTAAGAAAGCCTTAAGCTTAGCTCATGATGAACTAAATCTGTACAAGACGGAGAAAACTGTGATGAAGTCCGAAATTTCAAATCTTAAGGACCAAATCAGAAGTATGACTCCTCTTGCTGATCAGAACCGCATCCTTGAAACTAAGGTTGCTGCACTTCAACTCCGGAATGATGACTTGGTAACCCAAATCAACGATCGCCAAAAGATTATTGATTCGTGGCTCAAGTCTCAATCCACCAAGGATAAAATCATGGACTTCCAAGTTCCTCCTGGAATTAAGGAAGGCCTAGGTTTTGGATCTGAGGAAGAGGAGAAGTGTGCATCCTCGAGTGAAAAGGATGAGGAAATTTTGGAACTAACTAAAGAAATTCCTAAGGGGAAGCATGCTAAAGAAAAGGGTAAAGCACGACAAATTAATTATGTCTACCCAAAAGGAAAGCAATATGGGAAGAATTCGGTGTTAAAACCTAAGGATTCTGTGGAAGCAGCTGAAGAGGAAATGGCTTATGGAATTGGTCGCATACCTGTTCCAACCGCTCCTGGTGGAAAAGGTGGTGCTTCCAACTCCAGGTCTGACCGCGCATCTTCTTCGACCGCTCCTCCTGCCTTCAAAAGCAGGAATAGCGTTCCCAGGAAATACATGGTCAAACCAAAGCATGTTCCCTTTATCTCAGCTGGACTCTTAGCTGGAACCGCTCCTCCCAAACCGCTTCCTTGTCCCAAACCGCATGCAACTCCTAAGAAGAGTAAGGAGTTAGTAAAAACTCATGAAGCTTGTAGCTATTATAAATGTTCTGTGTGTGATGGTTTAGGTCACAAGGCTGCAGAATGCCTTTTGCGGTTCACACCCAATGCCAGGAAGAGCAAACCTCCTTCTGTCAAACAGGTGTGGATTGTAAAGGTTTGCTACCTTCAGGACCCAAGGAATAAAGGGGAACCTCGTTCTTAATGTTTACATTTCAAGTCCTCTGCTTCATGGCTGGTCACTCCAAGGATAATGAATGGTATCTTGACAGTGGCTGCTCAAGACATATGACTGGAGATAGATCATTACTTGAAGATGTCGTTGAAGCAAGTGGTCCATCTGTAACCTTTGGTGACAACAACAAAGGCAAGACCATTGGATATGGTGTTATAAGGAGAGGAAACCTAACCATTGAGAAGGTTTCTCTTGTTGAAGGACTCAAGCACAACCTCCTTTCAATTTCTCAATTTTGCGACAAAGGAATGCTTTGCAACTTCACGTCATCAAATTGCTTTATCAAGGATAGCATCTCCGGCGTCACCCTACTTACAGGGATTCGTAAGAGTAATATTTACATTATTGATCTAAATTCTGCATGTAGTATTACTAATCTCTGTTTTGTAGCTAAGAATGTGAGCGAAAATAGTTGGCTATGGCACAAGAGGTTGAGCCACTTGAACTTCAAGTATCTTGCAAAGATTGGTAGGGAAAACCTCATTCGTGGTTTACCCAAAGTGGCTGACCACCATACAGAGAAATGCAGTGCATGCCGCCTGGTAAGCCCGCGTCGTCTTTCACCAAAGCAAGACCGCTCCATCAACTTCAAGATGCTTACAATCGCTTCACATAGATTTGTTTGGACCCGTAACCACCGGCCAAAGATTGGAGGAAATAGATATACCTTAGTGGTGGTGGATGATTACTCAAGATATACGTGGGTTGAGATGATGATTTTCAAAGATGACTGCTATGAGATTCTCACCGCACTCTTTAGACGGCTCCAAACTCAAAAAGTAGACGACATCGTTAGTGTTCGATCAGATAATGGAACGAAATTTAAGAACAACGGTGTTGCTCAGTATTGTGATGACCATGGGATTGATCACAATTTTTCAATCGCTGGTGTTCCACAACAAAATGGGGTTGTGGAAAGGAAGAATAGGACGTTGATTGAGGCTGGGAAGACAATGATATCTGAAGCGAAGCTACCTCAGTATTTTTGGGCTGAAGCAATCAATACCGCATGCTTCACTCAGAACCGCTCCCTCATCAACAAAACCTATAACAAGACTCCCTATGAGCTTTGGCGAGGAAGAACCCCCAACATTGCATTCTTCAAAATCTTTGGCTGCAAATGCTTTGTCCTCTACAACGGAAGAGAAAATAGAGGTAAATTCGGAGCCAAGGCCGACGAAGGTATTTTTGTTGGGTATGCTAAACATTCTAAAGCTTTTCGTGTTTTCAATAAAACTAGTTTAAAAATAGTTGAGTCTGTCCATGTTACTTTTGATGAGCATTCTCTCCTTGAGCCACATTTGGCTCCAAATGTTGCTGATGATTTTGTTGAGCATAATGAAACAGGTGAACCTCAAACCGCACCTGAACCTCAACCGCAAAATCCAGCACCCTCAACTGAAATTCCCTCAAACCGCACTTTTGAAACCGCATCTGAAGTTTCTACTCCAGATGCAACTCCTAGGGAAGAAGAAGTTGAGAATTCCCCTATCCAGCTTATAGAACCTCTTCGTCAACTTACATTTCATGACTTCGCTGAAGGATCTAACAACGTTCCAATTGAAGATCTTCAGCAAACCTCAGTCCAACCAGACTTACCCCCAGAGGTTCGTGAAGTCAGCAGTCACCCCCTCACAAATGTGATTGGTGATTTGTTTTCCGGTGTTCAAACAAGGAGATCGAATTATGATGAGCATACTTCACTTTTGTCTCAAGTTGAACCCAAGAAGATTGATGAAGCACTCCAAGATTCCAGTTGGATCGTTGCTATGCAAGAAGAACTCAACCAGTTTGAAAGATGCAAGGTCTGGACTTTGGTGCCTAGACCTCAGGATCAAGGAGTGATAGGAACTAAGTGGGTATTTAGGAATAAGATGGATGAAAATGGAAGCATCACTAGGAATAAAGCAAGGTTGGTTGCACAAGGATATAGGCAAGAAGAAGGAATCGATTATGACGAAACCTTTGCTCCAGTTGCAAGATTGGAAGCTATAAGAATTTTCTTAGCCTACGCCTCTTTCAAGCATTTCAAGTTATATCAAATGGATGTGAAGAGTGCTTTCCTCAACGGTGAACTGCAAGAGACCGTGTATGTTGCCCAACCTCCTAGATTTGAAGACTCCAAATTTCCCAATCATGTCTACAAACTCCAGAAAGCTTTGTATGGACTTAAGCAAGCTCCAAGGGCATGGTATGAGACTCTTTCTAAATTTTTACTAGAAAAAGGATTTAAACGTGATAAAATTGATACAACTCTTTTTATTGCCAAATATAATGAGCATACTTTACTTGTTCAAATATATGTCGATGATATTATTTTTGGTTCTACTAATGAGTTACTTTGTAAGCGTTTCGAGAAGCTAATGAAAAGCAAGTTTGAAATGAGCATGATGGGAGAATTAACTTTCTTCCTCGGGCTTCAAATCAAGCAATGCGAAGAAGGTATCTTCATCAGCCAAGCCAAGTACACCAAGGAGTTGATAAAGAAGTTTGGATTAGAAAATGCTAAAGCATATGATACTCTTATGGCCACCGGCAATAAGCTAGATAAGGATCTCAAAGGTAAGAAAGTTGATCAGAATTTATATCGAGGTATGATCGGCTCATTACTTTACTTAACTGCTAGTAGGCCAGATATTATGTTTAGTGTCTGTGTATGTGCTCGCTATCAAGCAGATCCTAGAGAAGTACATCTTATTGCAGTCAAGCGTATAATCCGCTATTTATCTGGAACCACTAACCTTGGACTTTGGTATTCCAAAGATTCGAACTTCGATCTTGTAGGTTATTCAGATGCAGATTATGCAGCTTGTACTATTGACAGGAAAAGCACTAGTGGTACTTGTCATTTCCTCGGGAATAGACTAGTTGCTTGGGCCAGCAAGAAGCAAGCTTCAGTTTCAGTGTCAACCACAGAGGCTGAGTATATTGCTGCTGGTAGTTGTTGCTGTCAAATCCTTTGGATGAAGCAGCAGTTGGTAGACTATGGAATCCATGAAGGGAATTGCCCCATCATGTGTGACAACACTTCAACCATTTCAGTCTCCAACAACCCTGTCATGCATTCCAAGACCAAGCATATTGATATCAAGTATCATTTCCTCAAAGATCATGTGGAAAAGAGGAATATCCATTTAGAGTATGTGGGGACAGACAACCAGATTGCTGATATCCTCACCAAAGCTCTTGACTCCAAGAGGTTTTCATTCCTCAGAGGAGAAATGGGTATGCTTGAACTTAAATAAATTCCATTCTTTTTATTAACTAACTTGGTTGTTGAGTATAGTTTCAATTCCACTGTTGAACCGCGTGTACCAAACCGCAAGGATGTCCAACCGCACTGCAGCCAACCGCTTCACTCAAACCGCATGCTGCAGCTCAACCGCTTGGATCTCAACCGCAGTTCAACCTGGAGTATTTTCTATCTTTACTTTTACTTACAGTTATTTATAAAAAAAAAAACTGTTCAAATTCCTTTTATTTATTTTTCAGTCCTATTTTTTTCTTAAGGGTTTATTTGCAAATGTTTTCCCACGAAAATTTAAATTTTGAGAGCATTTAATGCAAAGGGAACATTGGCATTTAATGGCCTTCATGTCAGCCGTCATTGGTTGATGGGATGAAGCTGAAAGGGTGCTATGTTTGCAATGATTCACTGAGTTGGTGAATCAGTCTGACCTTTCAACTGCCAAACCCTAATCCTTTCCTATAAATAGAAGACATACCTTACCTTTTCAAACTTTACGAACTGTCTTCTCTGACCTTGTACCTTCAAGTGTCAGTTTCTTCACCAAACCCTTCTTCTCTCTCTTCGTAATCTGCTTAAAAAGATTTAAGTTTTTCTTCTTCAATGGCTCCCAAACAACCCATCGAAGACATGGTATGATTTCTTAAAACTTTATCTTCTTAATATCTGCAAATCATACTTGAGATTTCTGCCATTGATGAACTTGAAAAGTTTCGAACAACCTAAACTGATTTTTGCTCATATATTTTTCATTTCTTGATCATTTTGCATGAAATTTGTTGGGTTTTGTTCGGAATCTTGCCTAGATTAAGATTATATACTTTATTTCATGATCTACACTTGATTTGGGTACTGATTTTAAATTTTAAACTTCTTAAGTTTCGAAACCCATTTCTGTATTTTTGCATTTTCTGGGTGATTATGAGTAAAGTAGAAAATTTTATTGTTATATTATTAATCTACTGCTCAATGTGATCATTTTGACATGTTATTTGTTCATTTTGGTTAACATTTTTCAAATCTCTGTTCTTGGTGTTCTTCGTGTTCTTCATGCATTCATATGACTGTTCATCGTCATTTTCAGAAAACTCTTATGTTTTCACTACTTGCTTGGAAATTCTGTAGTTCTTTTCAATTGTGAGTGGCGGGACGCTGAGCGAGGCATTAATAAACATGGCACTTTTGATCTCGTTGACTTAAAGCATTCTTCTAGGCATAATGGTGATGATGTGTTCATTCTTGCATCTCAAGCACAACAGGTGTATATGACCCCCTACCCCCGTCGACGAAGAGAGTCTAGCGGATGGTGGGCCGTATGGAAAACCAAAGCAAGAAGCACTTTTGATATACCATTGCGTGCAAAAACGTCTACTTCAAATATTGATTCATCATTACATGATTGTTATCAGGAAGAGGAAATGCCTATACCTCCGATTATTGACTTGAATGATAATGTCGAGGAGGATGAAGCATTAATGGCCGAAAACACCCGTCCACTAGGGGAGGAAGTCACTTTCAATGAAATCGATGATGACAATGTGGAGGATGAGGAAGGAGAAGGGTATATATCTGGGTCCGATGATGAAGATGAGGAAGAAGACGACGACGAGGAAACTAGTGAAGAAGAAATTGAATTTTGTAGTGATAGTGATCAAGATTGTAGTGAATGAATCAGTTTAGTTTTAATTCGGATAATGTTTTGTATATAATGTTTACATTTTATATCACTTATCACTGTAATATTATATCCCATGATTTTCAATTTTACTTGGTTACTCTTTACATGCTATGTAATATTTAAATTTTGTTCTACTTGATAATATTTTCTGTCTACATATATAATATACTAGTTTAGATATGTCGGGTCGAGGTGGCAATCGTTCAAAGAGAGGGAAGGTTGCGGGTTTTGTCCATCGTCTTGTTTCACCAAGGACGGGAGGGAGGGATCTACTTACGGTTACGGGACGTAGTGAACCATTCGGGCGGGTTAATTTGGACGCAATTATTAATGAGGAAGGAAAAATGGAAATATCTATCTCTCCCAGTGGCCAGTAAGTATCATTTAATTGTAAATGTCATATATATAATGTTTACATTTTATTATTGTCTTTTTATTTGTATATATATTGATATATTGTTTTTTAATTAATATCTTGATAGGTTTATACATGCATGGTGGTGGTATCGGTAGCGACGGTGGCGCGCTCGTGGTTGTTAAACATGAATTTTCATTGACATGTAATTAAACAAACAAACATATGTAGTTTCTTTTTCCCTTTCCCTTTTTCCCCGGCCTTTCCCCGGCCGTTTCCCCTTCCCTTTTCCCCTTTCCCCGGCCGTTTCCCCTTTCCCCCTTTCCCCGGCCGTTTCCCCTTTCCCCTTTCCCCGGCGGTTTCCCCTTTCCCCTTCCCCTGTCGCTTGATTTGGACAAACATATGTATTTTATTTGATGTACAAGCGAAACAGGTTGTTTGTGTGTGTTTGTAGTTTGTAATTGGGTTGTTTGTGTGTGTTTGTAGTTTGTAGTTTGTAGTTGTTTAAAACAGGTTGTTTGAACAGTTTACTGACCTTTTACGGTGTGGTTTAATAATAAAACAAAATTTTTTTTTTAAAATCTGGCCAGATTACCGACGGAAATTTCCGTCGGTAAATTAATACAAAAAATAAATAATTCTATTTTTCCGGCGGAAATATCCGTAGGAAAATAAAAAATAAAAAAATAATACTCAAAATACCGACGGACATATCCGTCAGTTCAGGGTTTATATTCCGACGGACAGATCCGACTGTAAATTTTTTGATTTCCGACGGTTATAACCGTCGGTAATGATTTTATTTCCGACGGATAATTCCATCGGTAACCTCCGGTATTGCTCCGGTTAACCGGCCGGCGTAACTCATTTCCGACGGACGTTTTCCGGCGGAATTTTTTATTTTCCGGCGGATAATCCGACGGAAATACCGGCGGAATTTGTCCGTCGGTATTACCAACCAATTATTTCCGACGGAATCCGACGGACTATTTCCGTCGGTAATATCCATTTAGCGACGGATTTGTAGAAATACCGACGGAAATTTCCGTCGGTAAACGGCCTTTTTCTAGTAGTGTTTGGCTTGACCTGATCTTCAAACTTGTTTTTTTTCATACTTAGAAAATTTCTGAAAATTTTACCAAGTTGCATGTTTGAACCGCATGCCTTTGAACCGCTTCATTCAAAACCGCATGCTATGTTTTAAAACCGCACTTATAGTTGCTTAATTCTTGTTTCAAAACCGCATCTTTGAACCGCATGTTTTTCACTTCTAAACCGCATGCTTGAAAACTACTTAAGTTTTACTAAGTATATAGGCTGGACACCATAAATTTCCTCTCTAAACACCGCTTGCAGTGTGGGATAATTTTGGATTACAATGCCACGTACTAAGTAAATATGCTTTTGTATTTTTCTTAGTTTGTTTTCCTACCTGTGTTCACAGTTTTCATTATGGTTGGAAATTTTTCATTTCCAAAACCACATTATTGCCAACCGCATATGTGCACCAACCGCATGTGAACTGTGAATTTCCTAATGTGTTCTAACTTGTGTGTTTTATTTGTAGAATACCAAGTATTTCCTACCAGGTTGGGAGATAAATGAACCTGAGTTGCGGTCTGATGCTCTGGGAAGGGAGATGATGAGAAGGATGCAAGCTTCTGGAATCCTTCCCCTCTTCAACAAGAACCAAACCTATACCATCCCCTCCTTCATTGACCAGTTCTATAAAACCGCAGTGAAAGGAGAGCGAGCCGTCTCGATGGTAGCAAGATCCCCAATTTGGTGGGAGAAGTTGAAGGATTCAGAGTCTCCATAGACTACTTGGACATCAGGAGCACTTACGATTTTCATGTATCTGGTGCTCCAGTTGAAGTTTCTCAGGAGGTCCAAGATGCTACCTGTTCAACTCTGACAGGAAAGCTAGATTCTCTTTCTGGCCATTATAAGACTACGCCACGAAGAGATTTTGGTGAGATGATGAGCCACCTGTGCTACCTTGTTGGGAAGTCTCGTTTGTGGGAAGACGCGGCAACCACAACAACTTCACCTCTCATCAATGGCAATCTTCGTGCCATCTACAACGGCATGAAGCTTCATTGGCCCAAGATCTTGATGAGAGAGATTGCTAGCAAAGATTGATGCGTATCAGCTTAAGGTCAAGAATGAAAAGATAAGATGGAGACCTTTTGGGAGAGTGCTGACCGCAATCTTTAGAAACTTTCAGCATTTGGAAGATCTTAGGATTGCCACCCCAGAATTATGTGTCGATTGGGGTGTTGAAGAATCCTTTGGCCTAAAAGCTATGCATTCCTTCAGAAGATCTTTTGGGAATGATGATTATAAGGCCCTATATGACGCTGATACCTCCCAAAACAAGGAAATGTATGTTGAAATGAACCCTGCTACTGCTTCAACCGCACTGGGAAAAGCAATAAAGAAGGCCTCAAGGAAGAGGAAGGCTCCTGCAGAACCACTCCCTAAGCCTACCTCAACCGCACCCTCTCAACCGCGTGGTTCAGCTGGTGCAGGCCCTAGCCAGAAGAAGCCAAGGAAAGGGAAAGAGAAGATGACCCTTCTAGATGAAGTGGTTGAAGAAGATGAAGAAGAGGAGATTGCTCCTTTGATTGCTAAAGCCAAGAAGGCAAAGCAAACTCAGGCTGATTTGGCCATGATGACTGATGAGGAGTTGTCCATCTTCTACAAAGCTGAGTTTGAGAGACTTGAGAGGGAAAGGGCTGAGAGGGAAGCTGCTAAAGGAAAATCCAAGGATCCTATTCCCCAACCGCCTCCATCTCAACCGCCCCAAACAAAACCGCTTGCCCAAACCCCACCTCAATCTCCCATCCACTCCCGTCATCCATCCCCTGCAAAATCCCCTTCCAAAGCTCCAACACCTGAACCGCATTCTCCTCCTCAACTGCAAAGAGCTGCAACCGCTCAGGGGGAGAAACCAAAAAAGGGTCAAGCAAATAGCCCAGAGAAGAACCCCAATCAAAGGACCCAAAAGATTTTTGCACCGTGTTTCCAAACAACCAACTCCTTCACCATCTTCATCCCATTCCAGTTCCCCTTCCTCTACAAGTTCATCATCAAAATCCTCTACCCAATCTCATTCTTCTTCTAGCCAGAACAAATCCCCAACTCCATCACCTCAACATTCTAACCGCTCCCCATCCGTTCACCATTCAAGGGAAAAGCCACAAAACCCTTTGACTCTTCTTATATACTTCCCCTCCGAATTTCAATTCACATATACTGTATTTCTACCCTTCCTACCCTCTAGTAAGATAGATTAACATACCCAAATCATTGCATATTGTTGCATTCAATCCTTCAAAGTCCAAAGTTCAAAACAAAGTGTTGTTCGTTAGAGTAATTGATTTGGAGTGCTCCTATCATTTACTTGTAAGTCGTTTTATCTTACTAGAAGATTGCCATATAAACCGTAAGCACCTGTGCGGGGCAATAACTTCTTACGGAGATTGTATTAAATACAAGACTCGACTTGATTTCTTTTGTTTCCAATCTCCGTTATCTTTTTCTGTTAAGATTCTAGTTAAGTTCTTGAGAAGCCTACACAATTGTCCAACAATCGTAAGAAGTTATTTAACGCTTCTTCAAGATCTTCAAGATGGCAACCGAGAAAGACACCACCGCTTCTAGTCAAGGGAATGTAACGCCTCCTTCTCAAGGTGACACTGCGTTCAACAATGTTGCACCCGCTACTACACCATCTCACTCGGTTCATGGTAAGAAACCTCCTTCTGGTACAACCTCAAGGGTTGCACCTCATAATGCTCTCCCTCCGTCTCATGTGTTCGTACATGCGGAAAGACCGGGTATTCTTACCGGGATGAACTTTAAGAGGTGGCAACAGAAAATGTTAGTCTATTTGACAACATTAAAATTGGTGCAATTTCTTTGGGAATATCCACCATTGATATCCGACGAGGATGAATCCAAAGCAAAGAATGATTTGGATACATGGAATCACAGCGATTTCTTGTGTCGCAATTATATTCTTAATGGCTTGGATTATGCACAATACAAGGTGTGTTGTGGCATAAAGACCGCGAGAGAACTTTGGGATTTTCTCGAGATGCACAATACTATGTGTATTGTGACTAAAAGACCGCGAGTGAATTTGGTGGAAACAAGTACCGGAAACAAGAGAAAGAACACCGGGAAAGTGAAGAGGACCGCCAAGAAGGTCAAAGGTAGTTGTTTTAATTGCGGCAAACCCGGGCATATGGCTAGGGAATGTCGACAACCTAGAATCAACAACCAAGATGGAAACCCTCTTCAAGCCAATGTGACTGAAGATCGATATGTTCCATTGGATTTTGATCAACTTAGCCTAGGGGCATAAGCTTGAATTGACCAAATGTGGTTATTGTGTTAGTAAAGGGTACCTTGTTGAAGGACTCCTTAACTTGAATTGTAAATGTTTTATCCGCCTAAGTGCGAAGAATAAAATTTCAAATTGTATTTACTTGGTTTGAAGTGTTCCAATTGTTATGGCGTGTTCAATTAGGTCGTGTAAATTTAAATTTACTAAGTCGACGAGTTAATTTAAAATTACTACCTAAGATGAAGTTTGATTCGCAAATCAATTGTGATTTCTTTTGTAGAAATCAGTTCAAACCAGAGATAGTAAATAGATAGTTCATTACTTCTATTAATAATTGCATTTGATAATGCAAAGTTCATCTTTTGAAAAAGTAAAAGTAAAACCTTAAAGTTTTAAGTAAACAATAAGGTTTGTGATTCATCTTAATTGACAATTAAGAATTTCGTAGTGATAGAGGTGGTTAGTATGAAGTACCGTTTGAAAAATAATTGTTGGAACGCTGACACTCATTTATCAAACGAATGCTTCTTACACACTCAAATCAATTGAATCACAAAAAAAAAAAAAAAAAAAAAAAAAGGAAAGATAGAACTTTTAAGGAGATGGTGAACTCCTTATTGATAAGTTCCGTCTTATGTGGGTATACCTAGCAAAGGTAGAAATATCTAAACCTAAAGAGGTTAAGATAGGACCCAAAACCATGAATTACGTTTTCATTGGCAATACGGTATTCTTCGAAACAAAATGATTGAAGAGACCAAGGTTGAAGAGACCTCACTTGAACATGTTGTCAGGAGATAACATGGTTATTACAATTAAATAACTTCACATAAAAGGAAAGTATTAAATATGAATTAGGATATTCATAAAATATTTGATATGTGGAGGTACACCTCAAGTGTGGGGGTACAAGCTAAATACATAAGTTTTATTGATATGAACTTCTAGTATTAACAGAAACTGTTAACAGTTAAAAGAATGGATCATCATATATTTGGAAGTTATTTGATGATAAAAACTCCTAACAAATTTGAAGTATTCGTAAGATGTTTTATAAATACCTAAACTGTGGGGGTATTCGGCTAAAGTAGTAATACTTAAGCAAGACACGTTATATTCTTTAAGAATATACTTCCTTGAAATGATAGGACTTAGACGTAGTAAAAGGGCAAGAGTGGAAAAGTCTTTTGGTCCTGATTTTCTATCATTTATGTTGGAAAACGAACCAGCAACTGTTATGGAAGCGTTATCTGGTCCGGATAGTTCGTTCTGGAAAGAAGCTATTAACAGTGAGACAAAATCCATAATGTTTGGGAATTGGTAGATCTCCCTCCAAGTTGCAAACCATTAGGTTGCAATTGGATTCTTAAAAGAAAGTATAAAGCCTATGGATTTGTTGATAAGTATAAAGCCAGGCTAGTTGTCAAAAGGACATTATGATTCATGCAAAATTATCCCAATTGACACAACAGAGCGTTCTATGTCGCACAACCGTGTTGGATCTACTTGTGTATTCATATGGACTAAAACAAGCAACTAACTAGTGGCATGAGAAGTTCGATAGAACTATGTTATCAAATGGATTCAAGATTAATGAATGTGACAAATGTGTCTACATTAAAGGAACATCTGAATCATTTGATACCAAAGACATGTTAAAGAAGAACTTTGACATGAAAGATATGGGATTAGCCGATGTCATATTAGAAATAAAGATTTCTAGAACATCAGAAGGAATAGTCCTATCAAAATCCCATTATCTTGAAAAAGTACTTCGAAAGTTCAAATAGAATCTTGAGAGGTAATCTCTGTAAAGTAGATTCCTGAAAGGTAGACTCTAAGGAGGTCAAACCACTTAGAGATACTGAATACTTGGGAAGTCGAAACAGTACAGAGATAATAACCACTTGAAGAAACTGACCGATAGAAGAATTTGATCACTCGAAGGGACTGATCATTCTAGATAGACTCAAGGTCTAATTGTAATTGTAATCAATCACCGGAATAGTATAATCATAGTACTTGGTGTACTTGAAGATATACTTATGATTAAAGATTACAATTCCTATGTAAGTTGAATGGTCTTGGAAGATATTCCTTTGTGGAATAAGTTTGTGTCTACATAACCTAAGGCATTGTGACGACAATGAGAAATAGGAAAAGGTGTAGAACATCATGGTAAGTCTAGACATATTCGTCGTAGAAACAATATCATTAAACAGTTGATCAAGAATGGCGTTATCACTATTGATTATGTAAAGTCATGTGATAACTTAGCGGATCCGTTTACCAAAGGTATTAATCAAGATCAACTGTATAAACTGTTAAGGGGAATGGGTCTAAAACCCACAACAAAAGGACTTATAGCGGACACTCAACCTTGAGAAATGGAGATCCCAGGCCCTTGGTTCAATGAGATAACCAAGTTATAAGTTCTAGTAGAGTTACTTGGAAACAACAACTCGGTTTATTAACCTGGAGATGTTGAATACTCATTCCCAGAACATCCAAGTACAAGCACATGCAGCAGTGGTAAGGATAAGTTGAGAAAACTTTTAATGATTTCTATACCTACGGGTGGAGTAGTGCATGATACTCCTTATAGTGAGAATCACCTATATAAGCGAGAGGTAATTAGGCCGCCTCTAAAAGAAACCTTATGAATGAGATACGGTCCAGGGCCAAAATGGACAAAACGTGAGAACAACAATTGTTAGAGCTGTTATTATGTGAGTATTATTGTCTTGGTATACATCCGACAGTCACTGGTTCAAAGCGACTCGCTACCAAATGGCTAGTATATCCGATAATATTTCACTAGGGAAGATTCAAGGCCACAAGCTATCTATCCCGATGTAATAATAGTTCGCCGGAACTTTGGACGAAATTGCATTCATGCATTAATTGTCATTCATGTGGGGGATTGTTGGAAATGGGTAACGGAAAGTTAAGTTTAACTTAACGTTGACCTAGGTTTCTAACGAAAGTTCGTTATTTGTTAATGAAACTAGTTACAAATGGTAATCTACATTTGTTGTAGATAATATAACTCATTTAATGTCTCAAAACCATTTTCGTGTGAATGAGAAATTAATGACAAATGATTTGTAACTTAAATATTGGGTCAAAGTGTGATTTGGGTTGGTCCCAAAATTGGTTTGGACTTGTTGTGGCTAAAGGGCTGACGAGCAGGCTGAAGAAGCTTCTGCACGACAGTGCAAGTGCCTAGGACACGGCCGTGCACCGTGCCTTGCCTTGCCACTCGACCGTGCTGAGCCTTGAACTCGACCGTGCATATTGCCTTGCACGGCCGTGCAGTTCATTGGACACGGCCGTGCAAGTGCTGTTATACCCGAAAAGTTGTGACTTTTCAAGGGAAAAGCCACAAAACCCTTTGACTCTCCTTATATACTTCCCCTCCGAATTTCAATTCACATATACTGTATTTCTACCCTTCCTACCCTCTAGTAAGATAGATTAACATACCCAAATCATTGCATATTGTTGCATTCAATCCTTCAAAGTCCAAAGTTCAAAACAAAGTGTTGTTCGTTAGAGTAATTGATTTGGAGTGCTCCTATCATTTACTTGTAAGTCGTTTTATCTTACTAGAAGATTGCCATATAAACCGTAAGCACCTGTGCGAGGCAATAACTTCTTACGGAGATTGTATTAAATACAAGACTCGACTTGATTTCTTTTATTTCCAATCTCCGTTATCTTTTTCTGTTAAGATTCTAGTTAAGTTCTTGAGAAGCCTACACAATTGTCCAACACCTCAAACAATATCACCCCAAAGGCGTACACGTCAGATTTCCTTGTCAGCCTGCGGGTCAAGAAATACTCAGGGTCCAAAAATACCCAAACGTAGCATTAACATTTGTGTTAACATGAGTGCACGGTTGATTTTTCGGGCCTATTTTGGACAACCCAAAGTTCGATATCTTTGCTTCCATGTTCTCATCCAACAATATATTCGAGCTCTTCACATCCCGGTGTATCACTCTGTGTAGAGTGCTTGTACCTGTGTGAAGGTAGTCTAAACCACGAGCTGCACCTAAAAATATCTTGAGGTGTTGTACCCAAGATAGAGGGGGACCACCATCGCGATTTGACTTTATTGACTTTATTCCAATCTTGTGCAGATTATCCTTGAGGGTCCCACCGGGCATATACTCATAAACAATGATCATCTCAAGGCGGTCATTGCAGTAACCAATGAGAGAGACAAGGTGGCTATGTCTAAACTTTGAAAGCATCTCAATCTCAGTCCAAAACTCCGGAGCTCCTTGCTGTTGGAAATCAAATTATTGCACCACAGATTAAATTAACAATTTAATCAACAGTAGGGAATTTATTGATCAAGTCAAGAACGTACCAATTAAGCCAATAGCAAAACCGAAAGCAATGGAACAGGATCAGGAAAACAGAACAGAAACAAGTAAACAATTGATTAGAAAACTTATCGTGATTTGATCGAGTCGCCTTAGGAAGACTGTCCTAAGAGAAAATATTGCCCCCAATTGGTGCAACTCAGGTACAGGCAAATTTCTCCGAGGATAAAACGATCACGGATTACGTACCACAAAGCAGCACACAGGTAGGTAATCACCGGCGGTCCTATCTCAGTCGCCTTGAATCTCACGAACGAATCTCTAATGAACCCGGAGTAATCTAACAATGAAAGAAACTAGAGAATTAATTTTTTTCTTGTTAAAATCATATAAAACTCGGCTGGAGGGATTATTGTATTTATATGTATGGTAAAACTAGGGTTTTAGGGCTTAAAAAGACCTAAAACTGATCTAATTCGGCCCAGGAAAAACACCAGATTCGACGCCAGCGCGGCCGCCCTCGAGGCTTGCGCGACCGCGCTAGGCTCCAGAAAGTTTTGGTGAGTTTTAGACAACTAAGCGCGGCCGCCCTTGTCATGAGCGCGGTCGCCCTCCTTGCCAGAAACTCAGACGCGTTTTTCCCTTGCCAAATTCAGTCCAAAACCAACAACACAACAATGTCATAGATCTATGGACTTCCATACCCACATATATCAAATATTCCAACATTCCCCCACAAGTTCATAAAAATATGACGTGTACAGATTGTCCATTGCCATGCTTTCAATAATGGTACCTTCCTGCTTGAACCACTACCTATGTTATCCAACGCAAACCTCCACAGGACCAGATGAACGGGTGTCTTGAATCTGATGCCTTTGGATGTAGAGGCCTTTGCTGGTAACAAACACGACAAAAGCTATGATAGGCCCTCTATCGAACACTTGACGCTTATAAGCCATACGTCCCGATCCTCTATCATGAGTGCTTTCAAGGAATAACCCAAATTCCTCTAGTTGCGACCAACAACAACACTCACTTAGCTGGGCATCTCAGAAGATGTACTGCTAGCATCTTGTCTAAAAGACTTGATCCCATTCAAAGTTCCAAACTTTTACTATATTAGCAGCAACGAGCACCTCTAGGCTATTCAGGGGATAGACTCGGACATGCAACATGTCAATCTATTATTAAGTGCTCCGACTCACCCCACGACTTGTTATTACCACATTGAATCTCCTTTGTGGGATCTCCACTGTAGATTGGGTTGCCACTGCGTTTAAATCAGACGGGGTTCAGTCCCATTCCCAACCTATATTTTTGAACTAGAGCAAATTCTAGCCCTTTGGTTAAAGGATCAGCTGTGTTATCCTTGGTACCAACATAATCAACAGCTATCACCTTCCGAGACACTAGATCCCTTATAGATTTTAATCTAATTTGGATGTGTCTCCTAGTTTTACAGTTGTACTTAACACTTTTTAGTTTCTCAATTGTGGCAGTGTTGTCACAATGTACAGAGATAACAGGCATGGGCTTACTGATCATGGGCAACTCAGACATAAGTCCTCGAAGCCATTCAGCTTCCAATCAAGTAGTGTCAGGGGTAACTAATTCGGCCTCAAATGTAGACCTAGACAACAGAGTTTGTTTGGTCGACCTCCAAGCGACTGCAGCTCCGCCTAAGGTGAAAACATACCCGTACATGCCCATAACTCCCGGAGTTATAGGCAATCCGGCTTTGCATCACTATATCCTTCAAGAACAGAAGGATATTTTCCATAATGCAGCCCAAGGGAAATCGTTCCCTTCAAGTACTTGAGAACTCTATCAAGAGCTTCCCAATGTGCTTTGCTTGGACATTGAGTATATCTAGCCAACCTAGTAACCGAGTAGGATATATCCGGTCTAGTACAATTGGCAAGATACATCAAACTTCCAATAATTTGAGAATATCTCAACTGAGCCATCGGTACTCCACTTTCATTCTTAGTAAGAGCAGATGAAGGGTCATATGGAGTCTTAGCCACTTTGCAATTCTTATAACCAAATTTCTCAATTACACTTTCGGTATAATGAGATTGTGATATGGTTATGCCACTAGTTGAACGAGTCAACTTAAGGCCAAGAATCACACTAGCTACTCCCATATCCTTCATCTCAAACTTACTTTTCAAGAATTCCTTAGTAGTATCAATTATCCTCATATCCGTTCCAAACAACAGAATATCATCGACATACAGACATAAGACAATACTACTATCACCAATACACTTGCTATAAACACACTTATCAAACTCATTAGTAACAAAGCCAAACGATGAGACAATTTTATCAAATTTCTCATGCCACTGCTTAGGGGCTTGTTTGAGTCCATACAAGGACTTAACAAGTTTACAAACCTTTCTCTCATTGCCAGGGGCCTCAAAACCTTCAGGTTAATCCATATAAATTTCTTCCTCTAGATCGCCATGCAAGAAAGCGGTCTTAACATCCATCTGATGGATAGGAAGATCATATACAGAGGCCAATGCGATAAGCATTCGGATTGTAGTCATTCTAGCAACTGGCGAATAGGTATCGAAATAGTCTATTCCCTCCATTTGCTTGAATCCCTTAGCTACTAACCTAGCCTTAAACTTGTCAACGGTTCCATCCGGTTTCAGTTTCCTTTTGAAGACCCACTTACATCCTATCGTGCTACAACCAGGAGGAAGATCAACCAATTCCCATGTCCCATTAGAGACAATAGAATCCATCTCACTCTTAACAGCATCCTTCCACTGCTTGGCATCAGAAGTAGCCATAGCAGCTTTGAAGGTTAGAGGATCACCCTCGACATTGTAAGTGATGAAATCACTTCCAAAATCCTTGGTGGTCCTTGCCCTTTTGCTCCTTCTTAGTTCAATCTCATCGTCAGAATGAGTTGCACTGGAATCAACCCCCACATTTGTCAGCTCCTCTACTTGAGCAGGAATGGAATTAGTGGTTGGGTTAGATTCCTTAGGAAGTCCGTCCTTCATAGGAAACATTTCCTCAAAAAATGTTGCATCACGTAACTCAACTATAGAGTTCACATCTATGCCAAAAATTTCAGATTTTATAATCAGAAATCTCAATGCATAACTTGTTTCAGAATAACCTATAAAGATAGCATCAACAGTTTTAGGTCCAATCTTTTTCCTTTTATGTGCGGGTACAAGTACCTTTGCAAGGCACCCCCACACTTTTAAGTGTTTCAAGCTAGCCTGTCGACCTCTCCAAAGTTCAAACAGACTTTCCTTTCTATGTTTAGGAGGGACTCTATTCAGAATATGGCAAGCCGTATTCAAAGCCTCTCCCCACATATATTTGGGCAGTCCAGAACTTATAAGCAAACTGTTAATCATATCAGTAAGGGTTATATTCTTACGTTCAGCAACACCATTTGATTGAGGGGTGTAGGGAGGAGTCTCTTCATGTACTATTCCGTTTTCTTGGCAATAATACATGAAGGGGTTATACTCATATTCACCTCCTCTATCAGACCTTAACCGTTTAAGTTTCTTGCCGGTTTGTGTTTCTGCTTCATTCTTAAATATAATGAATTTATCTAATGCTTCATCCTTAGAACTAAGCAAATAGACATAACAGTATTTACTAGCATCATCAATAAAGGTGAGAAAGTATTTCTTTTTGTCTTTGGTCAACACGCCATTAAATTCACAAATATCAGTATGAACTAAATCTAGTATTTCAGAATTTCTCACAACCGTCTTAAACGGACCTTTTGTAGATTTAGCTTCAACAAATACATGACATTTAGAATTCTTATCAATAGCATGTTTAGGAATAATATCTAAATTCATCATTCTTTTCACAGAATTATAGTTAATATGTCCTAAACGACCATGCCAAACATTTGAAGATTCAATGGAATAAGAAACAGGATAATCAATAGAACTAAAATTATTGTGCAAACAAACATCAGTTTCAACTCTAATTTTAAATAAACCATCCGAGGAATAACCTTTCCCCACAAAACTACCATAATCCAAAATTATGACCTTATTACACTTAAATGAAATCTCAAATCCTTCCCTAACTAGACTAGAACCACTAATAATGTTGCGACGAATATCAGGAACGTGATACACTTGATGCAAGGTAAGAATGCGCCCATTAGGAAACCTCAGGTCCACGCGTCCAGTCCCAAGCACCTTTGCAGCACTAGAGTTCCCCATCGTCACTGATCTACCACGCTCAGGCTGGTAAGACACAAATAGCAATTTATCAGCACATACGTGCACATTTGCCCCAGTGTCAACTAGCCACTCGTTGGGTTCATAGACGATAAAGATTTCAGGATAAGAAGTTACATACTTTGTAACATTGCAGGTCAGATCATCAACTCCAGGTGCGTCAGAGTCAGGATCATCATAATCCTTCGGACCCAACACCATGTTGACAGCAGGATGGTCATCAGCAGAGGCTTGTGGTCCTTTTCCTTTCTTGGACGGGCATTCCCTAGAAAAGTGTCCACCTTCTCCACAATTCCAGCAGTTATGTTTTGCTCTTGGCTTCCTGAAGTTATTTTTCTTAACTTTAAGTTTATCATGGTTTTCTTTATCCTTAGAGTGAGTTTTCACACCTTTTCCCTTAAACTTGCTTTTACCGGTTATCATATTAGTCGCAGCCTCCACAGGTACGCTAGGTTGGTTACCAGTATGCACCTCCTGAATCGCAATTGCATTCATCAACTCATTGAGTGTCAAGCTTCCAGTACGATGCTTGAGGGTCATACCGAATTCCCCCCAAGATCGAGGAAACTTCTCAATGATAGCCATGACAGCGAACTTATCAGGAAGTCCCATGTCAGCATCCTTGAGTGATTGCAAAATGATTTGGAGTTCGTGCACTTGATCGGTAACCGACTTTCCCTCACTCATGTGATAATTGAGGAACTTTCCCACTTGGTACTTTTCCACACCGGAGTCATCGATGTTGTACTTCTTGGAAAGCGAGTCCCACAGTGATGCAGCAGTGAGAGGAGCAGAGCAATAAACATCAAAGAGTGCATTCGACAAGGCTGACAGAATGCATCCTCGAACAACATCATCCTGCTCCTTCCACAGTTTAACAGCAGCCACATTAACTGGATCATCACCATTCAGAGCGGGACACTTGGATGTCAGCATACCAGACATGCCCTTAATTGACAGCCAGATCTTCATGCGTTCAGACCAACGCTTGAAGTTCTTGCCACCAAACTTCTCCGGAAGATCGGAGGTGTCAACTAGGGACTTAAAGGGAGAGCTAGAGGAGCCACCAGACATGATCAAATAAAAACTTATTTTCTCTTAGACTGTTGGAAATCAAATTATTGCACCACAGATTAAATTAACAATTTAATCAACAGTAGGGAATTTATTGATCAAGTCAAGAACGTACCAATTAAGCCAATAGCAAAACCGAAAGCAATGGAACAGGATCAGGAAAACAGAACAGAAACAAGTAAACAATTGATTAGAAAACTTATCGTGATTTGATCGAGTCGCCTTAGGAAGACTGTCCTAAGAGAAAATATTGCCCCCAATTGGTGCAACTCAGGTACAGGCAAATTTCTCCGAGGATAAAACGATCACGGATTACGTACCACAAAGCAGCACACAGGTAGGTAATCACCGGCGGTCCTATCTCAGTCGCCTTGAATCTCACGAACGAATCTCTAATGAACCCGGAGTAATCGAACAATGAAAGAAACTAGAGAATTAATTTTTCTCTTGTTAAAATCATATAAAACTCAGCTGGAGGGATTATTGTATTTTTATGTATGGTAAAACTAGGGTTTTAGGGCTTAAAAAGACCTAAAACTGATCTAATTCGGCCCAGGAAAAACACCAGATTCGACGCCAGCGCGGCCGCCCTCGAGGCTTGCGCGACCGCGCTAGGCTCCAGAAAGTTTTGGTGAGTTTTAGACAACTAAGCGCGGCCGCCCTTGTCATGAGCGCGGTCGCCCTCCTTGCCAGAAACTCAGACGCGTTTTTCCCTTGTCAAATTCAGTCCAAAACCAACAACACAACAATGTCATAGATCTATGGACTTCCATACCCACATATATCAAATATTCCAACACTTGCTTGGAATCAGAATCAAACCGCTTGATTGCAACAGTGTTTGCAATATTTTCGACCATCCCTATGTAAACTTTCCCGAAACCACCTTTCCCAATGATCAATGCTTCATCAAAGTCCTCAGTAGCGGATTTAATCTCAGCGAGCGAAAAGCGACGGCATGGATGATGTAAACGCAGCGGAATGATATAGAAATTAATCAAGAATGATTAAAACCTCTGCAGGAATTAAAGGAATTCCCAAGAACTCAAGAACGAATTCTTTCAATAAAACACGAAGTTTTATTAATAATTTGAAAACCAAAGAAAATAATAATATCAAGACTACCTAAAACTAAAACTAGAGGGGAGTATTTATAGCTCATACTCTCCTAAATCCCTAAGGAAACATAAAAAGAAAATATAGAAACTCTCCTAAATCCCTAAGAAAACATAAAAAGAAAATATAGAAACTCTCCTAAATCCCTAAGAAAACATAAAAAGGAAATATAGAAAATCCTAATAGAAAAAGGAACAAAAACGTAAATAAGGAAAATTAAAACTGCCTCGAAAGTCTTCCTCTCCTTTTGCATCAGCTTGCACTCCCAATACTTGTGTTGCATCATTCACCCCCACTTGAAAAAGGATTCGTCCCGAATTCTCGTCCGATCTTTGAAATGAGCCATTCCATCGAAATAAATACTTTGAATAAATCTTCATCTTTAACGTAGAAAGAATTGAAAGAACTTGAATTGATCCGTCCCATTGGAACAAGTACTTGGAATAAATATGACAACGAAGCATTAATATAGGCATGGGAATTTCCTCTGAAAATAAGATTATACCATCTTCCTCAACACCTTGACAAATCACCGTAAGAACATAAGGAGCCTTTGACAAATCATGGTAGAACTCCTTTGATGTGTAAAGAGAAACAAGTGCCTTGGGTTTCTTTGGGCTAGGGGAAATAACATCCTTTAAGGCATGAACATGGAAACGTTTTCCGTCTTTCTTAAAGTGAATGCTATTCTCCTTACCATCATACATCACCCCAAGGTCAAATTGCAATGGGCGACCCAACAATACATCACAGGCATTCATATCAACAATATCACATACGACTACATCCTTATAACTACCCAAATTAAAAGAAATAGAGCATTGTTCATGTACCTTGATATTGCCGATATTGCTAATCCAACCAACCGAATAGGGCGTCGAGTGTGGCTGCACTTGAAGCTTTAGTTTATTCACAAGGCCACGTGACACCAAATTCTCACTACTACCACTATCCACAATAAAGATAGAGGCCACATCGTTCACCTTGCCTTTGGTACGAAAAATATTGTGCCTTTGAGGGTGCTCATCTACCGAAGGTGTGGTTAACATAAGCTTGCGAACTACCAATGATTCATGGTTCTCTTCATCATTGTCAAGATTGGGATCGACATATACATCTTCACACTCTTCTTCATTATCCTCCCAACCAAGATCGTCACGCTCCACCATATGAACACTTTTGCCACTCGTACAATTATTAGATATGTGCCCCGATTTCCCACACTTGAAACATTTATCTCCAAAGTTCTTTGCGTAAGGATTATGTGCGGGTTGACCACTATTATGCCCCATATTGGTGTTGCGACGGACCGGATTTGTTCGCACCGGTAGTTGTTGCTTTTCACTAACCTCCTCGGACCCACCAAATTTTTCTTTCTCACTTTCATTATTCAAATCAGCCCCGGAAGTTTGTGATTTGCCACTGTGAGAAGAAGACTCACCGAACTTCTTGAACGTAGAAGGCGGGCGATATGAGGATGCCAATTGCTTCTCAACTTTCTTGGCCCTAATAATCACATCATTGACTGAAAGTGAAGTAAACAACTCCACTTGATTCTTTATATTCATTCGCAGGCCATTGGTGAATCGTGAAATAAGTTGAAATTCCGTCTCATACATACCAACTCGTGCAGTTGTGGCGTGGAACTCATACACATATTCTTCCACCGTTCGATTACCTTGTCGACATGCCAATAATTTGGAGTATAATTCCTGCTCATAATCGAAAGGCAAAAATCAATTTCGTAATTCCCTCTTCATGTCCCTCCATTCCACAATTGGGGATTAATTTGTATATGCCCTATGGCGAATCAATTGTTCCCACCATGCGGAAGCACCACCACGTAGTTTGTAGGCTACATAGGGAACTTTTCTATCATCTTCAACCATCATTAATTCGAAAAACTTATCGACCTCTCTAAGCCAATCCAAAAATTCTTCGATTGATAACTCACCCGAAAAATAGGGAATATCGGCCCTAATTTTGGGTCTATGTACTTCCGGAGGAGCTCCCCTGTCCTCGCGCCCACCGTTAGCTCTATTCTCCCGTCCAATCGGACCATCATGGCGGAGGTGTTCCCCATGAGGACCATGTTGATTGTTTGGGTTGACACCGTCACCATCTACTCGCAATCCCGCCAAGGCCGCTAATAATTGGGTGTGTTGCTCTCTTTGGAGGGCTTCTTGTCGCTCTGCACGCTCCCGATATTCACGATCTTGTCGCTCTGAACGTTCCCGATATTCACGATCTTGATTTGCTATGCGCTCAAGGATTGCTGCAAGAGTGGCTTGCGTGTCTCCGTTGGCTCCACCGGAATTGGTCATCTTCCAATGATCGCTCCTCGCTTTGATACCAACTGATGTAAACGCAGCGGAATGATATAGGAATTAATCAAGAATGATTAAAACCTCTGCAGGAATTAAAGGAATTCCCAAGAACTCAAGAACGAATTCTTTCAATAAAACACGAAGTTTTATTAATAATTTGAAAACCAAAGAAAATAATAATATCAAGACTACCTAAAACTAAAACTAGAGGGGAGTATTTATAGCTCATACTCTCCTAAATCCCTAAGGAAACATAAAAAGAAAATATAGAAACTCTCCTAAATCCCTAAGAAAACATAAAAAGAAAATATAGAAACTCTCCTAAATCCCTAAGGAAACATAAAAAGGAAATATAGAAAATCCTAATAGAAAAAGGAACAAAAACGTAAATAAGGAAAATTAAAACTGCCTCGAAAGTCTTCCTCTCCTTTTGCATCAGCTTGCACTCCCAATACTTGTGTTGCATCAATGGATGATCCGACAGCAATGATGTGGAGTAGTTCTTCCTCTCAGTACAGTCTTCATCTTCTTCTTCCTGACGCTCCGGCAAGTATTACACAAAGATGTTTAATAAGGTGATGAAAACAATGACACCTTTGACAAGGTACATGTTTTCTACTGTATATCTTAGAAATGTAAGTTGCAATAGAGGTCACAATGACAACAGATTAAGGCTGAGAGGGGAGATAGCTACAGAAGAATTTTCTGTGTCTAAAGAATAGCATCTACTGATTTGGTTGACTTGGGCTTTGTACAAGAAAGACTTGGTCAAGTCCATAGGAAATACACATCTCATTTCCAAGCAATTGCTACCCTAGCAAGTTACTCCCTCCGTCCCAGACCAAGAGTCCTACTTTCCTTTTTGATCCGTCCTAGACCAAGAGTCCCTTTCCTTAAATGAAAAGTTTTTCATATATTTATACCCTTATCATCTCCATATATTTACAAAAAAACCATTACTATTCCTCCCACTCATTCTCTCTCCTATTAAATATTACTCCCTCCGTCCCAGACCAAGAGTCCTACTTTCCTTTTTGGTCCGTCCCAGACCAAGAGTCCCTTTCCTTAAATGGAAAGTTTTTCATATATTTATACCCTTATCATCTCCATATATTTACAAAAAAACCATTACTATTCCTCCCACTCATTCTCTCTCCTATTAAATATTATTAACTTTTACATTCTCTCTCTTATTCCCTACCACACATTTAACTTTTACATTCTCTCTCCTATTCCCTACCACACATTTAACTTTTACATTCTCTCTCCTAAAAATTTTCTACCCACTTTAAAAAAAATTCTTAAGAAGCGTGAAATTCCCCCCGAGGACCCTTGGTCTGGGACGGAGGGAGTATTAACTTTTACATTCTCTCTCTTATTCCCTACCACACATTTAACTTTTACATTCTCTCTCATATTCCCTACCACACATTTAACTTTTATATTCTCTCACCTAAAATTTTCTACCCACTTTAAAAAAATTTCTTAAGAAGCGTGAAATCCCCCCCGAGGACCCTTGGTCTGGGACGGAGGGAGTACTACTTAAAGAGTCCACTTTTCATATTTAAAAGTGAAAATGAGATTAAACCAAATCAAAATTGATAACCAAAGACAAAATATGGGAACCAAAATCTTTAAAACAAAACTTAAATAAGTTTAAGGACAAAATTTCATTCATTAAAAACAACACTAAAGCTACTATTTCGACATTGTGGAAAGAAATATATTTGAAAAATGGACATTAGTTAGGAACAAAGAACATGATTCACCTTTGAGCTTAATTTGTGATCGGCGCCGGATAAATTAAAACCCTAATATATGAAAAATGAAAGACACTGAAAGATCATCTGGGGCTCAACAACTCTTCAGAAGGAATGTCTTCAGCTAGATCAGTAATCCAACAATTCTCTGAGTGGCTGGTAGTGCCGAATGTATTTCCCTTCTGGAACTCTACCCACCTATCAGCTAAACCATCACCTTGAAGCATACTGACAACTTCTGACATCTTAGGGCGGTCCATTGAAGAAGCCTGTGTACAGAGCAGAGCCACCTGTGTTAGCTGCTCCACCTCTTCATATACGTATTTACCAATTAGACCAACATCAATAAGTTTTTCCAACTTCTTTTCTATTAAAAATTGCTTTACCTGAAGTTACAAACACATTAGTCAGTACCAGAAGAGCTGGAAATAGTTATGCCACAGTGAGTGAGATGAGGTCTATTCAAGTGCCATATTAACAAGTACACAACCATAATAATCCCTCCGTCCCAAAATGAATGTTCATTTTTTAGAAAATTTTGTCCCAAAATGAATGACCATTTTCTAAATAACTTTGTCTCTAAATGTTTCATTTACCAAATCTTTTTCTACATTTCATTATAGACTTACAAAATTAGAAGTGGATAACGAGAATATCTATAATCTTTGCCATTAAATTCTAACATTTACAAAATGTCCCTTAAATAAAATGGACATTCATTTTGGGACGGAGGGAATAATAGAATAATATGTCGATAAAGGGATGTGTTATGTGCTTATTGGAGCTTGTAGATGAGAAGCATGACACTCATTATTGGAAGGAGGAAGCTTTATTTGACTTCATCGAATTCCCACAACGGAATTTGTACAATAATGGAAATGAACTCAAGAGATTGTCATAAAACAAGATGGAGAGTGATTACCCAATCAAATATCCAGACATTCTCAGCATCTGCACGCTCAGCAAGATCAAAAGGCCTTTGTCCGGTGATAAGCTCCAGAAGCATAACACCATATGCATACACATCTGTCTTCTTAGAAAACTTTCCGGTGGTGAGGTACTTTGGAGCCGTGACACCAATAATGACCGGGTAAATAAGAGCATCACTTTCATACATACATTGAGCCACCCCAAAGTTTCCAATGACTACTTCAAACTCCTCATTTAAAAAAATATTTGCTGTTTTAATTTTGCGGTGAATAATAGCAGGGATGCAGTCATCATGTAAATAAGCAAGCCCCCTTGCAGAACTCAGTGCGATTCGCTTCCTTGTCAACCAATCAAGAGCAGACTGCCCTTCACGTCGTTCTACAACAGATCAACCGAACATGAGAACTGAGCCCTTCCATTTGATGTATAATTAAGTGGAGCATCAAGAAATCTAACTTAATAATCATGATAATAATTATAAAACAAAACAAAACAAAAAACTAGGAAAAAAATTAAGTAATATAAAGATCAGAGATACGAGATAGGCCAGTTAAGAATACCTTTTAAATGTGAAGCGACACTACCATTTCTCATATATGGGTAAATAAGTACCCTTTCTGTAGATGTCATGCAAAAGCCACGCAATTGGAGTAGATTTTTATGTACAGCTTTGCCAATTGCTTCTACTTCTTTTTGGAATTGCAACTTTCCACCATAAATATGCCTTTTGTCATGTGTTTTTATGGCTACCACAGAGTCATCAGTCAAACGCCCTTGATAAACTTTATCGAATCCACAGCTGCTCAAACAATTATGGCTACTATAATTATTAGTTGCAACTTGAATTTCAGGAAGGGAAAACCTCTTAAATTGTCCAAGACGACGATCTGAATGTTCAGCATCTGCAAATGGGAAGGTAAAACTGATAAGACATCAATGGAAATCCAATATGATGCAGCTTTTGCATTTAGAAGAAAGTACTGCTATCCGTTCCTCAGAAGCAGTTCCTTAGTGACAACTTCATATTTGATACAAACCTCACGTTTAATGCCTTTGGTTGTATTACAGACCCACTTAAATTTCAAGGCAAGATCCTTGTGCAGTAAAGAATTGGAAGAAGAAGAAGAAAAGAGAATCACTTTACACATAACAAGGACAACAAAACCTTAGTCCCAAATAATTTGGGGTCGGCTAACATGAATCGACATATGGACTCCTCAATGAGATAGGTGAAAAGAAAAAAAGGAGCGATGGAAAAAAAAGTTTAAAAAAAAAATGAAAGCTAAGAAGAAGTTTAAAACTGAAGACACAAAAACATAAACTTAATCACCCTGTATTATACTACAAACTAAAGCTGCCGTTCATGAAATGCTGGAGTATTTGTTACAATTTGGAACAAACCAATACAAAAAGATCACATAGTTTTATAGTACGCAAGTACCGCTTTCAAAAGAAAAGATGCATCTCAAATGATAATATCACTACTAGAAAAATGTCTTTTAGAGACTATTTGTTTGGGACAACTTTTGTTTGGGACAACAACTTTAATAGTCCCTATTAAAAAAAAAAAAATGAGACAACATTTTCTAGTGGTCCCTTATTTTAACATGTTATAAGTATGTCAAGGACCGTAATTGTTGTCTCTAAACTATTTGTGACACCCACTTAATGAGACCCCTATTATGTCCTTGTTCTATCCTAAATTCAAACAGGGACGGTATTAAAGGCTATTTAGGACAGTAAACAACTGTGACAATAACTATGTTTATGGTATTACCTGTGACAAGCCGAACTTTGGTTGAAAACAATGACCCCATTGATTTTACAAATTTCATTTTCTTGACAGACGGTATGAGTGACATGCTCCTTCCGGCAGCATGCTTTTGATGATACCCACCAGTTCCAGCATTAAAAACCACCAGTTCTCTGGCGCAGTTCATGTCCCCAGAATCTCTAGGCTCTGCTTCTGTGGACAAACCTGAAGCCTCTTGTCTGTCATATTTTCCACCACTAATCTCCGCATCAATTAGAGAAAAACTATTTCCCTCCTGCAATGATAACGCATATTCAAGCCTGGTGACAACCTGAGTCATTGTTGGCCGCTTTTTCGAACTGTTATTTAAGCAATGTTCTGCAATTTGTGCAAACACGTTCAAACACTCTGACAAGATACTCCCTCTCAGATGAGGGTCGACAATCTCATGTAATCTTCCTTCCTTGATACAGCGTTTGGCCCATTTGGCTAAACTCCATTGCTCCTCCTCCTCCAGTTTTACATTCACTGCCGCCCTCCCACACAATGTTTCAAACATTACCACCCCAAAAGCATACACATCAGACTTTCTCGTCAGCCTGCGGGTCAATAGATACTCAGGATCCAAATACCCAAATGTCCCTTTAACATGAGTACTAACATGTGTGAAAGGTTGTTCCGTGGGCCCAATTTTCGACAACCCAAAGTCTGAGATTTTATCTTCAAGATTCGCATCCAACAAAATATTTGAACTTTTAACATCTCGATGAATTACTCTAGTTTGGATATTCGTACCTGTGTGAAGGTAGTCCAACCCACGAGCGCCACCTATGCATGCCTTCAGGCGTTGCTCCCAAGATAAAGCTCGGTTTGAACTACCAATCTTATGCAAATTATCAGCTAAAGTGCCACCAGGCATATACTCATAAACAATAACCATCTCAGGCTTTTCATCACAATAACCGATAAGAGAAACAAGATGGCTATGTCTAAACTTTGAAAGCATCTCAATCTCAGTCCAAAACTCAGGAGCTCCTTGCTTGGACCAAAACCCCAACCGCTTGATCGCAACTGTAGTTTCCCCATTGTCGATAATCCCTTTATACACTTCCCCAAATCCACCCTTCCCGATGACCAACCTTTCATCAAAATTTTGGGTTGCAGATTTAATCTCCGCCAGTGAAAAGCAGCGACACTGGGAAGCTGACAATGATGAAGATGATAAAGATGAATTGTTTCTACGCTCATAATCTTGTTCTTCTTCCTGATGCTGTCTCAAGTAATAGAAAATAATATTCAATG
The DNA here is from genome assembly GCA_022495995.1 of Adenophora triphylla var. japonica. NCBI lineage: Eukaryota > Viridiplantae > Streptophyta > Magnoliopsida > Asterales > Campanulaceae > Adenophora > Adenophora triphylla. The sequence continues at coordinate 167,719 of JAFEMH010004309.1, read as the reverse complement.
CAGTGATCAAAATTATGAGACCAGTGATGAAGAACATACTCCCCAAATGAGGTGGTTTGCAGATTGGCACTCTGTAATTTAATCACTAAGGAATACAGAAGCAGCAGCTAAGAGGGTTTAGCTATATTGTGAACAAGAAAATTCTTGTGCATTCAAGATCTAAAAGAAGTATCCAACTTTGGTGTGGACACTTTTTTTGCCCACACCAGATATCTTTTTTCTTTTTGTGGATAGGAAGCTTCATTGTAATGAGTTGACTTTTAGAACCAGTATGCTTGTATTTCAAATGTATGGACTTGGGGCTTCCACTCAAATTATATCATGCTGCATAGTATATAGTTTCTTACATTTATTTGTACCAAAAAAAAAAACCAAAAAAACTCTTTACATTAGAACTCTACTTCATCTGTCATTCAAGTAAGAATCAGTTGGAGCTAACTTTTAAATATATGTGAAAAAATTAAAGAAAATATTAAAAAAAATTACAGAACTATGAATAATTACCTAATTTTGACGACCCAATTTGAAGATGGTCAGCTGTTGAAATCTTGAATGGTCCAGACCAGACCCCTCAGCTTCTCTCTTTCCCCGATTTCACCCTTTCTCCGCAGCTTCTGAGCCACATTTTCCTTGGTGAAGGTGATTGGTTGAACGGCCTTGTTTTCCAAAGAAATCAACATGTGCATGCTTGTATTTCAAATGTATGGACTTATCACTTTTGCCATTGCAGAATCATCCATCGAATAATGATCCCCGATAGTGTAAATTGGAGACGATTTTTGTCATTTAGAAATCAAATCCATCGTCTCTAATTTCTGTTTTTCTAGTAGTGCTTATCTTTTTCTCGCCCTCTAGAATTTTCACCACTTCAGACATTTTTGGCCTCAGTTTATATGATCGGTCAGTGCACAACAATGCTAGATTCAATATTATATTTGCTTCATCAAAAGAGTAGTCTTCCAGGCATGGATCCACTAGCTCCATTATATTTCCATCCTTTTGCAAGGTGTACGCCTGCACAATTTTTTTTTTTTTAGAAATATACGGATACAATTATATTTCCAGCGCTGGATCCACTAGCTCCACTAGATTCAAAATTTTAGCTTTGCAAAAATATAATGAACTAAGAATTTTTTTTTTTTTTTTTTTTTTTTTTTGAAAATAATCATTAGGGACAAAGACAGTTTCAAAAGGTCATTCTTTTGGAGATAAAAAAGGACATTCATTTTGGGAAAAGGGAGTACTATTTATCATTAACGCTCAAATACTAATGCTTAAAAGTAGAAACTATAGAGTTGGGCTCACCAACTCCAAAAGATAAACACTTTGATCATCTGGTAAATATTTAGCAATGTTCTTCCCACCGACAATTTCGAGTAGGACAGCTCCAAAGCTAAAAACATCTGCTTTGTAAGTTAAATGGCCCATCATTGCATACTCAGGTGCCAAATACCCTCTGCAGAACATCTCAAGTATGAGAGATTATATAATAATTCAATGAAAATTGTGGGAGAAAGAGAGGGTAGTATTTATTTCGTTAATTAATTACATGGTTCCTGCAACGCGAGTGCTGATATGAGTTGCTTCTCCCTCGTAAAATTTAGCAAATCCGAAATTAGTTATCTTCGGAGTGAGATCCTTGTCTAGAAGAATGTTTGTGGGATTAATGTCTCTATGAACAACTTTCAGTTCAGATTCTTCATGGAGAAAAGCCAAACCTTTCGCAATCCCATGACAAATTTTTACCCTGGTTGCCCAATCTAGTCTTTTCTTAAGTTCTTGTGAACCTAAAGCACCAAATATATACAATTTCAGCGAACAAATTATGCTCAATGAACTTACTAAAGGATTCGTAAAATAAGCTTGTTGGATTTACCAAATAAAGCATGTTCTAGTGAGTTGCATTCCATGTACTCGTAGACAAATAGGCGTTGACTATTTTCTACACAACATCCCAATAGCTTTACCAGATTTGGATGTAGCAAGCCAGAAAGGATAGCAATTTCATTTGTAAACTCGCGAATTCCTTGCATTGATCTTGCTGAAAATTGTTTAACAGCTATTGCAGTGCCATCAGACAATATACCCTGCATTAAGTTGCAAAAGTTTAGATTCTACAGAAGAAACATCCAGAATATGTAATCCAGGAACTAGGTTACGTATGCATGCAGATGTTGGTATGTGTTTTCTCCACATTGGTTACTTTGGAGCGGCAAATTAATAACATGGGGAATTTTCGGCTCTTTTATATGAATGAAAAACTAGATACTCAACCCTTACCAAAATGAATGTCCAATTTGGACTTGGCTGGGAATTTTGAAGGTGAATATCTAGAATTTAAATTTTGCTATTACACATAGGAACATCATACTTGATAATAGTGAATTTAGTAATTTTCTATAAAATGGGTACTCATATAGGGACAAAGTTTTGGGAAATAGAAACTCATTTTGTGACCGAATAAATACAAAAAACATAACCAAAATGTATAGGAGAAAAACATGGACCTTGAAATCGGATCCAAAATCTCCTTCACCAAGCTTGTTATCGCTGCTGAAATTTTGCGTCGCAGCTTTTAATTGTTTGAAGTTGAAAATTTTTCCTTGTAATTCTGCCTTTATATCTGTTCAATCAACAAAACCCCAAAGAATCAAACCAAAAGGGTAAAATTATGTGGTAAAATTGACACTAAGTTGTGATCAGAATCTATTCTATCCTAAATTCAAACAGGGACGATATTAAAGGCTATTTAGGACAGTAAACAACTGTCTCAATAACTATGTTTATGGTATTACCTGTGACAAGCCGAACATTGGTTGAAAACAATGACCCCATAGATTTTACAAATTTCATTTTCTTGACAGACGATATGAGTGACTTGATCCTTCCGGCAGCATGCTTTTGATGATACTCACCAGTTCCAGCATTAAAAACCACCAGTTCTCTGGCGCAGTTCATGTCCCCAGAATCTCTAGGCTGTGCTTCTGTGGATAAACCTGAAGCCTCTTGTCTGTCATATTTTCCACCACTAATCTCTGCATCAATTAGAGAAAAACTATTTCCCTCCTGCAATGATAACGCATATTCAAGCCTGGTGACAACCTGAGTCATTGTTGGCCGCTTTTTCGAACTGTTATTTAAGCAATGTTCTGCAATTTGTGCAAACACGTTCAAACACTCTGACAAGATACTCCCTCTCAGATGAGGGTCGACAATCTTATGTAATCTTCCTTCCTTGATACAGCGTTTGGCCCATTCGGCTAAACTCCATTGCTCCTCATCCTCCAGTTTTACATTCACTGCCGCCCTCCCACACAATGTTTCAAACATTACCACCCCAAAAGCATACACATCAGACTTTCTCGTCACCCTGCGGGTCAATAGATACTCAGGATCCAAATACCCAAATGTCCCTTTAACATGAGTACTAACATGTGTGAAAGGTTGTTCCGTGGGCCCAATTTTCGACAACCCAAAGTCTGAGATTTTAGCTTCAAGATTCGCATCCAACAAAATATTTGAACTTTTAACATCTCGATGAATTACTCTAGTTTGGATATCCGTACCTGTGTGAAGGTAGTCCAACCCACGAGCGCCACCTATGCATGCCTTCAGGCGTTGCTCCCAAGATAAAGCTCGGTTTGAGCTACCAATCTTATGCAAATTATCAGCTAAAGTGCCACCAGGCATATACTCATAAACAATAACCATCTCAGGCTTTTCATCACAATAACCGATAAGAGAAACAAGATGGCTATGTCTAAACTTTGAAAGCATCTCAATCTCAGTCCAGAATTCCGGAGCTCCTTGTCTCGACCCGATATCCAACCGCTTGATGGCAACAGTACTAGCCCCACTGTCAATGATCCCTTTGTAGACCTTCCCAAATCCGCCCTTCCCAATAACCAATGCTTCGTTGAAATTCTGGGTAGCAAATTGAATCTCTGTGAGTGAAAAGCGTCGGCATCCATTATCCGGCAGCAATGCCGCGGATGAAATCGTCCTCTCACCATAGTCATTTTCCTCAAGATGCAGCCGCAAATAATACACAATTGTATTCAGTAACGCTATACAAATTATTACACCAGTGAAAAATAACATGTTTCCAACAGATAGATGTATGGTGAAACAGAGAGAGAATAGAGAAAAAGGGATAGGTGGAGACTGGAACAGAGTTGTTCAAACGTGTATGCAAATTAAGATATACTCTACTTTCTGAGATACTATTAATTTTAGTGCGCGGGCCCCGCTTGACTTGGACTTTTAGCACAGCCACAGAAAGACCTAAGAAGTATCTACATCATTTCTAAGAAACACCCATCCAGCTAGTCAGAGTATTGCTTCATTTTTGGAATATGCTCCTTTTGTTCAATCATTAAAGTAGAATGACTAAGGGATACTTTATTTTCCATAGAGTTTATCATAATTAGATAAATCATTAAAGTGCCCAAAATATTACTACCTCCTTTTCCAAATGAATGTCCAAAATATTTCAAAATTGCTCTTGATCAAGAGCCAATTGAAAATGTTTTTTGACATTCATTTTGAGACGTAGGGAGTAGTATTTATGTAAAGTGTAAATTTTAAGATGCCTATGAAGATTTTGACATAATATTTTCTTTCGGGTGTGAAACTTTCAAATAGAATGTACGGAAAATCCATATAAAAACCTATTAAATGGGAGTAACCCGTCTAAAAACTCATAATAGAGAGACAAATAAGATTATTTCATGGATCTCAATATGGTTTGTGGATCTGATCATGCAACAGTATAACAGGTTAACCAGTTCTTAGATTTGATGGCAACATCCTTGGGTGAAGTTCTGCATATTGCAAGAGAGTGAAGGGGCAATCTGTGTAGTCTTTGCTCTGTGTTCAAAAGCAATCAGATGAATTAAATTGCCGCACAACTTCAAATATATGCAGCCGGGAAAATCAATGCTGAAAACTCACAAGCTGGATAATTCAAATTTCTGTCAACAATCTGATTTAAGTGATAAAACTAGAGCGTTTACATAAAAAAAATAATAGGAAGTTCAAATGTGTATGCAAATTAAGATATACTCTACTTTCTGAGATATTAATTTTAGTGCGCGGGCCCCGCTTGACTTGGACTTTTACCATAGCCACAGAAAGACCTAAGACTACCCACAATGGGTAGATGAAATGGGATTTCATCTACCTGGGTTCTTGCAATGGTTGTCGGGAGTGGGTTCTATTAATTCACGGGATTAAAACTTTCATCCCGTTTGAAACCTTTTTTTTTTTAATTGGACACGTGACGGCAGCGTATTGGAGGAGGCCAAGGCGCGTGCGCCTCACGCTCCGGATAGGCTCGTGAGGCACAGGGTTTTTTTTTTTTTGCTGAGTTTGCCACGTGTCAAATCACCATTGGTCCGTACTTTATTATTTTTTCACCCAATTATTTAAACTCAATTATATCATAATAAATGATTTAAAAATCAAAAGAAAAATTCACCAAAATTCATCATTTTTTTTCCTACAAATTGATATAAGTTTCATTTGATTTGGACACAAAAAAAACACTCATTTTTTCAATTTGAACTGAATTATCACCTAATAAATTAATTTTTTTTTCACCAAAATTCATCATTTTTTTCCCTACAAATTGATATAAGTTTCATTTGATTTGGACAAAAAAAAACACTCAAAGTGGTGGGGTATAGAATGATGAGTTGGAGGGAGTTGAAATTTAATTTAAGTTAGTTATTGTAGGGGTAGATGAAATGAGTAGATAAAATATTAAGTGGATGAGAAAAAGTGTAAAAAGTGTTAGATGAAATGAAAGCGTGGGTTGAAACCATTGTGGGTAGTCTAAGAAGAAGTATCTACATCATTTTTAAGAAACACCCATCCAGCTAGTCAGAGTATTACTTCTTTATTGGAATATGCTCCTTTTGTTCAATCATTAAAGTAGAATGACTAAGGGATACTTTATTTTCCATAGAGTTTATCATAATTAGATAAATCATTAAAGTGCCCAAAATATTACTACCTCCTTTCCAAAATGAATGTCCAAAATATTTCAAAATTGCTCTTGATCAAGAGCCAATTGGAAATGTTTTTTGACATTCATTTTGAGACGTAGGGAGTAGTATTTATGTAAAGTGTAAATTTTAAGATGCCTATGAAGATTTTGACATAATATTTTCTTTCGGGTGTGAAACTTTCAAATAGAATGTACGAAAAATCCATATAAAAACCTATTAAATGGGAGTAACCCGTCTAAAAACTCATAATAGAGAGACAAATAAGATTATTTCATGGATCTCAATATGGTTTGTGGATCTGATCATGCAACAGTATAACAGGTTAACCAGTTCTTAGATTTGATGGCAACATCCTTGGGTGAAGTTCTGCATATTGCAAGAGAGTGAAGGGGCAATCTGTGTAGTCTTTGCTCTGTGTTCAAAAGCAATCAGATGAATTAAATTGCCGCACAACTTCAAATATATGCAGCCGGGAAAATCAATGCGGAAAACTCACAAGCTGGATAATTCAAATTTCTGTCAACAATCCGATTTAAGTGATAAAACTAACGCGTTTACATGAAAAAGAATAATAGGAAGTTCAAATGTGTATGCAAATTAAGATATACTCTACTTTCTGAGATATTAATTTTAGTGCGCGGGCCCCGCTTGACTTGGACTTTTAGCACAGCCACAGAAAGACCTAAGACTACCCCCAATGGGTAGATGAAATGGGATTTCATCTACCTGGGTTCTTGCAATGGTTGTCGGGAGTGGGTTCTATTAATTCACGGGATGAAAACTTTCATCCCGTTTGAAACCCTTTTTTTTAATTGGGCACGTGTCAGCAGCGTATTGGAGGGGGCCAAGGCGCGTGCGCCTCACGCTCCGGATAGGCGCGTGAGGCGCAGTGTTTTTTTTCCTGAGTTTGCCACGTGTCAAATCACCATTGGTCCGTACTTTATTATTTTTTCACCCAATTATTTAAACTCAATTATATCATATTAAATGATTTAAAAATCAAAAGAAAAATTCACCAAAATTCATCATTTTTTTCCTACAAATTGATATAAGTTTCATTTGATTTGGACACAAATAAAAACACTCATTATTTCAATTTGAACTGAATTATCACCTAGTAAATTAATTTTATTTTAATTTTTTTTTCACCAAAATTCATCATTTTTTTTCCTAAAAATTGATATAAGTTTCATTTGATTTGGACAAAAAAAAACACTCAAAGTGTGGGGTATAGAATGATGAGTTGGAGGGAGTTGAAATTTAATTTAAGTTAGTTATTGTAGGGGTAGATGAAATGAGTAGATGAAATATTAGGTGGATGAGAAAAAGTGTAAAAAGTGTTAGATGAAATGAGAGAGTGGGTTGAAACCATTGTGGGTAGTCTAAGAAGAAGTATCTACATCATTTTTAAGAAACACCCATCCAGCTAGTCAGAGTATTACTTCTTCTTTACCGAATGGGCTTTGGCCCAATGGTATCTTGGGTGACTTCCCGAAGGGGAGGACACCGGTTCGATTCCCCCCAAGGGGAATCGTTGTGGTTTAATTCCTTTCTTGGGTTTCAGGGTCCTTTGGAGCCCAGAGACATCCATTCGGTTAAGGAAAGCAGCATTCTTGAGAACTGCAGCCTCGGTGTGGGGAGTTCAACTTGCTCGCGTTGTAGGAGAAGGCCACTTGAGGCGGGAGTATAAGGGTGCGGCGCGCAGGCTGCATTGGGCATATCCGCGATTTTATTGGAATATGCTCCTTTTGTTCAATCATTAAAGTAGAATGACTAAGGGATACTTTATTTTCCATAGAGTTTATCATAATTAGATAAATCATTAAAGTGCCCAAAATATTACTACCTCCTTTCCAAAATGAATGTCCAAAATATTTCAAAATTGCTCTTGATCAAGAGCCAATTGGAAATGTTTTTTGACATTCATTTTGAGACGTAGGGAGTAGTATTTATGTAAAGTGTAAATTTTAAGATGCCTATGAAGATTTTGACATAATATTTTCTTTCGGGTGTGAAACTTTCAAATAGAATGTACGGAAAATCCATATAAAAACCTATTAAATGGGAGTAACCCGTCTAAAAACTCATAATAGAGAGACAAATAAGATTATTTCATGGATCTCAATATGGTTTGTGGATCTGATCATGCAACAGTATAACAGGTTAACCAGTTCTTAGATTTGATGGCAACATCCTTGGGTGAAGTTCTGCATATTGCAAGAGAGTGAAGGGGCAATCTGTGTAGTCTTTGCTCTGTGTTCAAAAGCAATCAGATGAATTAAATTGCCGCACAACTTCAAATATATGCAGCCGGGAAAATCAATGCGGAAAACTCACAAGCTGGATAATTCAAATTTCTGTCAACAATCTGATGTAAGTGATAAAACTAGAGCGTTTACATGAAAAAGAATAATATGAAGTTCAAATGTGTATGCAAATTAAGATATACTCTACTTTCTGAGATATTAATTTTAGTGCGCGGGCCCCGCTTGACTTGGACTTTTAGCACAGCCACAGAAAGACCTAAGACTACCCACAATGGGTAGATGAAATGGGATTTCATCTACCTGGGTTCTTGCAATGGTTGTCGGGAGTGGGTTCTATTAATTCACGGGATGAAAACTTTCATCCCATTTGAAACCTTTTTATTTTTAATTGGACACGTGTCGGCAGCGTATTGGAGGGGGCCAAGGCGCGTGCGCCTCACGCTCCGGATAGGCGCGTGAGGCGCAGGGTTTTTTTTTTTCCCGAGTTTGCCACGTGTCAAATCACCATTGGTCCGTACTTTATTATTTTTTCACCCAATTATTTAAACTCAATTATATCATAATAAATGATTTAAAAATCAAAAGAAAAATTCACCAAAATTCATCATTTTTTTTCCTACAAATTGATATAAGTTTCATTTGATTTGGACACAAAAAAAAACACTCATTTTTTCAATTTGAACTGAATTATCACCTAGTAAATTAATTTTTTTTATTTTTTTTTCACCAAAATTCATCATTTTTTTTCCCTACAAATTGATATAAGTTTCATTTGATTTGGACAAAAAAAAAAACACTCAAAGTGGTGGGGTATAGAATGATGAGTTGGAGGGAGTTGAAATTTAATTTAAGTTAGTTATTGTAGGGGTAGATGAAATGAGTAGATGAAATATTAGGTGGATGAGAAAAAGTGTAAAAAGTGTTAGATGAAATGAGAGAGTGGGTTGAAACCATTGTGGGTAGTCTAAGAAGAAGTATCTACATCATTTTTAAGAAACACCCATCCAGCTAGTCAGAGTATAACTTCTTTATTGGAATATGCTCCTTTTGTTCAATCATTAAAGTACAATGACTAAGGGATACTTTATTTTCCATAGAGTTTATCATAATTAGATAAATCATTAAAGTGCCCAAAATATTACTACCTCCTTTCCAAAATGAATGTCCAAAATATTTCAAAATTGCTCTTGATCAAGAGCCAATTGGAAATGTTTTTTGACATTCATTTTGAGACGTAGGGAGTAGTATTTATGTAAAGTGTAAATTTTAAGATGCCTATGAAGATTTTGACATAATATTTTCTTTCGGGTGTGAAACTTTCAAATAGAATGTACGAAAAATCCATATAAAAACCTATTAAATGGGAGTAACCCGTCTAAAAACTCATAATAGAGAGACAAATAAGATTATTTCATGGATCTCAATATGGTTTGTGGATCTGATCATGCAACAGTATAACAGGTTAACCAGTTCTTAGATTTGATGGCAACATCCTTGGGTGAAGTTCTGCATATTGCAAGAGAGTGAAGGGGCAATCTGTGTAGTCTTTGCTTTGTGTTCAAAAGCAATCAGATGAATTAAATTGCCGCACAACTTCAAATATATGCAGCCGGGAAAATCAATGCGGAAAACTCACAAGCTGGATAATTCAAATTTCTATCAACAATCTGATTTAAGTGATAAAACTAGAGCGTTTACATGAAAAAGAATAATAGGAAGTTCAGGAAAAGTATACATAGGAGTTGAACAGTATAAATCGAGATACGAACATGGGCTTGGCCGGGTCAAGCCCAAATGGATTGGGCTATAAACATAATCCACATACAAGTTATTAGAAGCAGCCATGGACTTCCTCGGTCTCGTACTTCGTCATCAACAAAGCCAGTCAAGGCCCAATGTACAAGTATAAATGCCCCAATTACAAGTGCTGAGGGGTATCTCCTCGGCCTTACATTGACAACGGGCTCTTCATACTATTTCCTTGGCTCATCGCGCTCCGAGATGTCTTAAATGACGAGGAGAGGAAAGTTCTTACCTCGGCATATCTTCATATGACGAGGAGACAGAATCATGCTTCTCGGCATATTCACATGCCGTCAGACCATCAATGGACGAGGAAGCTAAATCACGCATATCGGCTTACATACAAATGCCGAGATGAGACATTTACGTTCCTCGGCTTTTCGGCTAGCAGATTGAACAGTCCTATTCAAACAAGGATTCAACAGTTATTATCCAATCAGGATTGTAACCATCTACATTAATTCAAGTTAAACAATGACTCCTTAACAAATATAATCCTCCTAGGATTATATCTTATCTCTTTACAAGTTCTATTCAATATGGATTCTATCAATCCATCCCTATAAATACAAGTCATATAGCACAATATTGGGTACGTTACTTTTTACATACATAAACTCTGTCAATTTAGTTTCTCACACCAAAACTGTGACTTATTCTCACGCCGGAGGGCCTTCGCCGGTCAAGCCCCGACTTAGTTTACGTGCTTTGTCTTATTTTCAGGCCTAGCAATCTCCGGAGCAGACGATCGCTTGGATTTGGGCTGATTTGACGATTTTGGCATCATCAATTGGTTCCATTGCCGGGAAATCGATTCAAACGCCCTTTGTTTGGCCTGGAAAAAGTTCGCCTGAAGCCATAATTCTCGCCAGATTTGTTCTTGATTATTGAAAAAATCTGTTCCGTTTGGCTCTGATCTTGATTTCGCCGAATTCTGCAAAATTTGGCCGGAATCTGCAAATATCCGTCTGAAGCAACCGTGTGTGGCTGAAAATTTTCTTGGTATTAAATTCGCAATTGCAATTTGGCTTTAAGTGTTCAGAATATGTCCCAAATTTCGGCTCAAAATTCTGTTCTATTGAAAAAACCGCTGTTCAACAATTTTCTATCCACAATCACTGATTCGCAATGGAGGACGGACAATTCACAAGTGTTACTGCCGAGGAGCAGACTCAAGTGAACGGGGTCAACCCCAATGCCAAGCTGCCTCCTCCTCCTCCACCTCAGCCTGACGGACCACCTCCCCTCGCCATGACACTTCGCTCCATGGGTCAACCAACTGCCAAGGGAGAAGGTGCCAACCTTCCTCGTCCTACTCGTCCTCGGGGAAAACGAATGGGAAGGAAAGCGACGAAGAATGCCGACGTCGGCCAAGAAGAGGGCACTTAGCCCGTTGACCGACGAACGTTGTTACATAGGCAAATGGAGACGTTGCAAAGAATGTATGAGACACAGGCTGCTCTTTTGCAATTGGATCCAGACAATTCCATGGCTGAATTCATGTTGCCGTCGATAGGCAACCCTCGTGGAAGGGAGCAGGGTGAGCGACGAGGTCCTCCCCTCGATCCTGCTGTACCACCTAAGCAGGCCCTCCGAGATTCCCCCCGTCCTCGGCATGACAATTAGAAGAAAGACCAGGTGGTTGACCTGAGAAGCCAGTTGAGTTCCAAGGAACAAGAAGTGAATTCAAGAGACCTAAGGACGAGGCTCAGCTTGTCCAAACGACTCTCCCCTCCTCGTCTCGTCATGGCACCTCGTCGTCCCGGATCACCACGACCTCGTCGACCTCTCCATGATTCTCCTCGTCCTCGGAGAGACTCTCCTCGACCTCATCCTCGTGAATTCGTACGGCCGAGAACTCCCGAGCCATACAGAATGTTGCTTGGTGGCCACGAGTTGGAGCAGAGGCAAAATAAAGCACCATCAAAATGACGTGACAGCCACCGAAACGACGTGGAACACAGTAGGGTGAATGGTCACCCAAAGGATAAATCAACCCGTAGCTCCCAACACAGCACCCACTCTAGCAACGATAAGGGAGTGGAAACCAAACAATGGGAACTCTTGAAACAGAGACTTGATGACATGGAGATGGGAAAGAAGGTTGATGACGATGACTTCGACTGGTCAACTCATCCGTTCTCCCGGAGGATAACTGCTGCACCACCAAATCCTCACTTTAAGGTCCCGAACTTTGAAAAGTACAATGGAACCACCGATGCGAAAGACAATGTGCAAAGTTTTGAGCAGACCATGAACCTCCTCACTATAGCTGACGACATGCTCTGTAAAGCTTTCGCGAGCACCTTCTCCGGAACAGCCTTGACCTGGTTCTGTGAGCTGAAAAAAGGTTGCATCGATAGCTGGAGAGGCATGAGGAGAATGTTTTTGAACCACTTTGCCACAGCTGGAAGGAGAAAGATGAGATCAACCGACCTTGCCAATATTGAGCAAGGGAAGGGAGAAAACACCCTCAGTTATTACAACCGATTTCGCAAAATGGCAGACCAAGTGGAGGAAAGCCTCACTGACAGGGAGGTCATTGTTTATTTTAACTCCAGATTGAAATCCGGTCCCCTCATCTATGAACTCTCCGCCCGAGAACCTAAGTCCATGTCTGAATTGTACCAAGTAGCTTACGCCATCGCAATGGCTGAAGATAAAAGCAAGAAAAGGGGATCTGACAAGGCAGAACCAGAGGCAGCTGGAAATCGCCACAATGACAATGGGAATGGTAAAGGGTCGAATTGACAATGTGGAATTGGAAAGATTGCTTGTTGACACGGGGGCCTCCCAAGACATTCTGTATTACTCTGCCTTCCAACAGATGGGACTGAAAGATACATCACTGGAACCTTATCACGGAAGGTTGGAAGGCTTCACCAACCACAAAGTTGGTGCCAAGGGAACGTTTGAGCTCGAACTGGAAATTAGCGAACATCCCTTTCGATCCACGGCTACCGTGACCTTCGTAGTCATGGATCTAACAAGCAACTATCATGCAATACTGGGCATTCCAAGTCAAGCGAAACTTGCGTTGGTCGCCTCCCTTCCTCACCAACGAGTCAAATTTCCTACTCGTTCTGGAATTGGATGCATGAGGGCAACCGCCAAGGACTTCTTAGAGCATGTCGTGAAGAGTCGGAAAAAATCAAAAAGTGTGTTGATAGACACCCCGGAGGACAATATCAAAATCTCTAAGTCTCTGAAAACCACCCATACCAGCTCTAGGGTGAGCTATATTCGTGAGATCCTAGACGAAGAGCCTATGGTCCTAGAAATTGCAGCTGACCAAGGCATAGTTCCACCCGTCTCTGAGCAAGACCCCATTCTCGTCAACGACCAGAACTCGGGGGCCAACTATGACTTGAGGACGGTCGATCCGCTCAACGTTGATGAACTAATGGAGGAAGAGGGCCTCAACGTGAATGACCATGAGGGCATGAGAGTTAGAGAAATCATTATCAAATCTCTGGAATTTTGAGACGGTCCTGAAATGAAGCCTGTGAACGAGCTGGAAGAGGTAGTCATCAACCCGGACTATCCTGAACAAAAAATCAAACTCGGAGGCCAGCTATCTCCAGAAGAAAAGGAAGAGATCATTTCCCTCTTGAAAAACAGTCTCGACGTCTTTGCATGGAGAGTCGAAGACATGAGGGGAATCAATGAAGAAGTAGCCCTCCACCGCTTGGAAGTTGATCCATTAGCGAAAACTATCTCCCAGACAAGGAGGAATTTTGCAAGGGACAAGGAGGAAGCTATCAAGGAAGAAGTGCAAAAGTTACTGAGTGCCGGAATTATCCGTGAAATAAAGTACCCCGTTTGGTTGGCCAATGTGGTAATGGTGAAGAAACAAAATGGGAAGTGGCGAATGTGCATCGATTTTACCGATCTTAACAAGGCCTGCCCTAAAGACAGTTATCCTCTCCCCAAAATTGACAAGTTGGTTGACTCCATTGCTGGACACCGTACACTCAGTTTCCTAGATGCCTATTCAGGCTATCATCAGATCAAAATGGCGAAAGAGGACATCGAGAAGACGGCTTTCCAAACACCTGGGGGAAATTATTGCTATGTTATGATGCCTTTTGGACTCAAGAATGCGGGTGCCACGTACCAATGAATGGTGAATCAAGTATTTGGTGCACAAATAGGCCGGAACATGGAAGCCTACATTGACGACATGGTCATAAAGACCAAGGAGGGTAGCCACGCCCCGGACCTGGAAGAGACAATAAACAACCTCCGAGCCAACAACATGAAGCTAAACCCAAGTAAGTGTGTATTTCGGGTGACAGCTGGAAAGTTCTTGGGCTTTATGGTATCGCAAAGGGGAATTGAGGCAAATCTAGAGAAAATCAAGGGACTAATTGACATGAAGGAACCTACCAACATCAAGGAGGTTCAGAGATTAAATGGAAGAATAGCGGTATTGGGAAGATTCATAACCAAGTTCGCCGAAAAATCACTGCCTTTCTTCAAGGTCTTGAAGGGTACCAAGAGCTTCTCCTGGACTTCCGAATGCTCCGAAGCATTCCTCCGGTTGAAGGAGTACTTGGGTTCCCCTCCCTTGCTTAGTAGTCTGATTACCGGTGAGATGATGTATGTATTCCTAGCCGCCACTGATCATGCAGTCGCAGCTGTTATGGTTCAGAATGAAGAAGGAACGCAAAATCCCGTCTACTATATCTCCAAGGCATTGTCTGACGTGGAGAGAAGATATTTCAACGTGGAAAAAATAGCGTATGCACTAGTTATTGCCTCAAGAAAACTACGTGCCTACTTTTCTGCGCACCCTATCACTGTTTACACCAATGAACCATTGAAGAAGATCCTGCATAAGTTGGACGGCTCCGGACGTCTCCTAAATTGGTCAATCGCTCTAACTGAGTTTGATATCACTTATCAATCGAGGAAGACCCTCCTGGCATAGCCTCTGGTTGACTTCATGGTTGAGACTGCCTTCATGGGTGAGCACCTCCCCACTTCCCGTAAACAAAATGCTACGGAAGAAGAAGAGCCTCCTATTGAACTCCCATCCAACTGTTGGATCTTGTACACTGAAGGATCGGCTACAAAGGAAAGAAGCAGAGCGGGAGTTGTACTAGCAAGCACAGAAGGAGAGTACACCATGCAAGATATCATCTGATTCAAGTTCCCTGCCTCCAACAATCAAGCCGAATACGAAGCTCTAATATTTGGTATCGAGTTGGCTTCATTCTACGGAGCAACCAAGGTGGCGGCATTCTGTGACTCCCAACTGGTTGTTAAACAAGTGAAGGGAGAGTATAACACCCAAGACCCCACCCTTATCAAATATAGAGATCTGGTCCTAGACATGACGAAAAAGATGGAATTCTTTGAACTCAAGCAAATTGGCAGAGAAGATAACCAGATCGCAGACGTTCTATCTAAACTAGCGACTATGTATGTGGCAAAGTCTAAGACCAATCCATATGTAGTTTTTGCTGAGGAACCTGCGTATGAAAGATTACAAATCATGCTCCTAGATGAAGAGGAGAGATGCTGGATCGATAACTACATGGACTACATCGAGAAGGGCCAACTTTCGGAAGATGAAGCACAAGCCAAACTTATCAAGAAGAGGTCCCCAAGGTTCAGAGTCATGAATGGAGTCCTCTACCGAAGATCTTTCACCAAGCCCCTTCTAAGGTGTGTCTATCCAAAGGAAATTGAGAACCTCTTGGGAGAAGTACATGAAGGTGTTTGCGGCGGACACCCGGGGGGCTAGAACCTTAGCTGACAAGATCATCTCGCTAGGTTACTATTGGCTAAACCTGAGGGAGGACGTGCACGCCTATGTTAGAAAATGTGACAAGTGCCAGAGATTCTCTGACATTCCTAGACTACCGGCAGTTGAGCAGACACTTGTGATACCCACGTGGCCATTTGATATGTGGGGGATCGACATCATCGGACCCTTCCCTCCCGCCCGTGGTAATTGCAAGTATGTGATAGTGGCTGTTGATTATTTCTCCAAGTGGATAGAAGCCAAGGCATTAGCCAAGATAACGGAAGAGAACACAATCAACTTTGTCCACGACTATATCTGGTGTCGAGTTGGCCTCCCCCACACAATTGTGTCAGATCATGGACTCCAGTTTTCTACGGCATTTACGACAGAATTGGAGAGAGTCAAAGTCTGCCACACAAAGTCATCAGTTAGCAGACCCCAAGGCAATGGTCAATCAGAAGCTGCCAATAAACTGGTCCTAACAGCCCTTACCAAGAACCTTGAAGGGCGCGAGGGTAGATGGTTGGACGAACTTCCTCTAGCCTTATGGGCTGTTCGCACAACCACCCGGGGGGCAACCGGGGAAACCCCATTTGCATTAACATTCGGTTCCGAGGCTATGGCACCAGCTGAAATGGCCATCCCCACTGTGAGAAACTCCCACTACGATGAGCAAGTCAACAGGGTTAATAGGCTCCTAGACCTAGACCTGGTAGATGAAAGATGACTAGCTGCACAGATGAGGATGGTAAACTATAAACAAAGGACCAAGGCATATCATGACAAGAGAGTCATTAGAAGAGTATTCCAAGTAGGTGATTGGGTACTTAGAAAAATCAAGGCAACTGGTCGGAAGGCAGAACAGAACAAGCTCTCCCCTAATTGGGAAGGTCCCTACATCATCACTCAAGTCATTCGAGAAGGGGCCTACAGATTGAAGACTAAGGAGGGGAAGGATCTCAAGCATCCATGGCACTCCGACAATCTTCGAAAATACTATCATTAGTCTAGTTCATTTTTGTAATAGATTAGTTTCCCATTTTCAGTCTTTTACTTTTCAGTTTGGTAGGATGGCAGTTTGATGTAATCACGTTTCAGTTTATGAAAGCAACTTCTTCCAACCTGCAAGGCAACTATCAACTCCTGACACAAGCACCGGAAGACGAGGATCTTATCCCCAACTCTTCAAAGCACATGTCTTACGTCTTGACAAGGGTCCGCCTTGACTCAATGACTAAGTTCCTAACAGCCAACACGAGGATCTTCCCTCAGCTTACTGGCTTACCTTACATCCTGACAAGGGTCCGCCTTGATTCAAGGATTACAAGGTTCAAACAGTCAAGACCAAGGACCTCTCCTCGGCCTATTGACTTGCCTCACGTCAAGACAAGGAAACACCTTGTCACTACGACTAAAAGGCATCACGCCTGAAACCTGTGCATGAGTCATCTTCCTCGGCATAAGGAGACGAAAAAGAAGAAATCACCTAACAGACAAAGCCGAGGAGCCCCTTGAATGAACGCCCTCCAAAAATTTAATAAAATATTTCTTTTTGTCTTTTTATTTTTGGGAGTCGCCACGCCGTTTTTAAGGAAAACATTGAAAAACCTTCGGGAATGAGAAAATGGGTTCGGGGGTCAAGTTACGATGTGGGAAGAGAATATGGAGCTCACCCACATCGCCTCTTTCGAGACTTTCAATCAAACATTGGACAATTATAATCATTCAAAGTGTGTGCAATTTGTTTCAATCAAACAAGGCATGCGAATTTGGATTTCATTAATGATAGTGAACTGGATACAACTTGTGAACCATGAAAGGGGGCCACACCCTTACAAACAATGACTTGCATTATAAGGCAAGAGATGAGACAATCTGTCCAGGGAACTCGGATGTCGTCCGACACAGGACTTCCTCAGAAGAGGGATGTCGGACGACATTAGACATCCTGGTCAGGTTTTCTCTTACAACACCAAAGCTATTCTAGAATTAAAAACAAGGCTATTTTAACTAAGAAGTGACACTATTTAGGGTCCAAGACCAATTCAGGGTTGATTGGAGTGAGCAAAGTCAAAGTTGACTTTTAATGATACGGATGTCGTATGGCATAGGACACCCAAGGCCATCCATGCCACACGACAAACTGCCTCCATCAATGGGTTACACCCAAACAGATCTTAGGCTTCCCAAATAGTGGTAAATGAAATAAAAATACTTAAACACAGCTCTTAAGCACAAAGAGGATCAATCTGGGCAGATCTGAAGTCACTGAAAACCAAACAGCTTTTTGGGAGCTCTATGTCGTATGACACAGGACCCCTTGAGGAGTCCCATGTCATCCGACATAGGTGTCCTATTTCAGTGTCCTTCAGCAGACTGATCCCACCTTGGTTAAGACATGAATCTAAGCTATAATACCAACTGGAAATAGCATAATAGCAATATTAAGTGAGTATTATGGAAGGATCACATGGATTTAATGGCCAAATGTGAATAGTCACATGTTTATGGCCATTATCATGTAGCCATCACCTCCTAACTCAAACACAAGTAAACAAGATGCAAACTTTAATGCAACTAAGGCTACTAAATGTCCAGATCTGAGGTGAGGAGATGTGAATATGGAAGATTCACATCTCCACCACCTTTGTCATGCAAAATCCCAAATATTCACATAATGTTAAACAATATAAGCATGAAAGATGAAATGAACAAGTATGCAAGATGTAATCAGAGAGAGAGAGAGAGAGTTTAGGGACTACCTATTGTAGTCCACAAGGTAGAAGCACCAATAGTATGGTGTTCACCCCTTCAAAACACCAACAAAGAAGATCCTTCTTTGAATCTTAGCTTAGATGTGTGTATGTATGAGGAGGGAGGTAAGTGTGTGTGTGTGAGAGAGAGAGTGAGTCTCTATTTTAGCAGAGTGACCTTACTTGCCCCAGTCCTTCTCAAAATGATCAGCCAAGCCCTTTATTTATAGGCATGCTGATGGGAGCTCTTATGTCGTACGACATAGGGCGTTAACCGCCTTTAGGTCGCCCTATGTCGGACGACACCGGTCAACTTTATGACAAACTGGGCCGCAGGAAGGCATGCCCAATGGATCAAGCAAATGAATGGATAATTTAGGGCCAAAATGCACTTTAGCAAATAAATGAGCCCAAAATTAATGCCAACCATGGAAATCGGACCCAAAAACACGAGTTCGGGTCGGGGTACTCACAGAGCCCCTTGGCGACGTCACTTCCGCGAGAAGTGGGGTCGTCGACAAAATGAGAATCCCGAGTCGGACAACGAACGGCGGGGAAAGTGGGATGACCAGGATGGTCGGGTGGCTGGACCTTTTATGAAAAGGATTCCTACGTATCTGTAAGTACCCAAATCTGGCTCATGCCTTCCGGTTAAGTTTCCCGGCAATTCCCCGGACTTTCCTAAAGTTCGGGAGCAATTCGGGAACTGTTCCGAACCTTCCGAGGGGTGAAGGGATTACTTGGAATTAAAAAACCACGTTTTCCTTTAATATAAAACCCTTCTAGAAAGGCCACCTTGCATGATTCTAGAAAGGTGCTGAGTCATAGTGGATAATGCCGCACGGCTGCATTAGGAGAGAACTCCAAGTCGCACGGCTTCATTAGCTATTTCCAGAGTGCCTATAAATAAAGGCCTCCTCTACCCATTTTCATATACAGTTTTCAGCATTAAAACTCTACCAAAATATCATTACAAAAATACAGAAAGCTGAGAGTGCCAAACCACCTCCCTCCTCCTTAAAACCTCCAAAAGTTGGTCCCTTCCCTAGGCGAAACTTCAAAGAGAAAGAGGTCACCACCATTGGTAACCTCTCATCCCCTTTATCTTGCATTATACTTGTATATATGTGATATATTTGCTCCTTACTTTACATATTACTATATATTTGTTTGGGACTTGGTATATTGTCATTAAAGGTCATATCTTTAAGCATGTAAATCATATCCCCCTCCTTTTGCATCATTTGCATTAAAGTAGCATCCTTTGCTCCTAAAAATGATATCCTATGAATCCTTTGCTCCTAAAAATGATATCTTTATGCATCCTTTGCTCATAAAAATGTTATCTTTGCATAAAAGTTGCATCATTTGCACTTAAAAATGATTCCTTTACATTAAAGTTGCATCCTTTGCACCTAAAACCTTTTTTCATACATAAAGATGCATCATTTGCATTAAAAATCATTTCTTTACATCAAAAAGCATCCTTTGCATTAAAAATCATTTCTTTACATCAAAAAGCATCCTTTGCATTAAAAATCATTTCTTTACATCAAAAAGCATCCTTTGCAACCAAATAGCATCCTTTGCACCTAAAATGTCATATTTTCATTAAAAATGTCATTTTTATGTAAAAACATGCATTCCCCATGTCCCCATTGGTATTTGGAGCATCTCTTGGAGCGGACCGGTGTAAAGATCCTATCTTTACATCGTTTCTTCTATTAAAGATGCCACAATCTCTTTAGAAAGGGATAAACCTTGAACCCTATATCTCCGATCATCACTTGAGACGAGCATAATAGTCCCTACATAAGCTCAATCGTCTCAAGATGTAGGATTGATGGGCTAAGGATACCCCTTTCTAAAGAACCTCATTTTGGACTATAAAAGAGAGTCCTTCTCTCGATCAAGCAAGACCCAAGGTCAAATAGCGATGATCACAAGTCCAAGATAAGGACGGGACCAAAGTCCCGAACACATAAAAATCCAAGGAATCCCGAGCGATAACCACCAAATGGTTTATACGCCCGGAAGACAACTTGGAACATCCCCCCCCTCTTTTCAACACATGCACACAAGAAAGCACACAAGCAAGCACGAAAAATGGAATCTTGGGAGTCTTGCTTCGGCAAGGCACATTGGGTGAACGACGATCCGTTCTTCCCAAGGGGTAAATTAACCTCTGAACCCTAATTCCTTTTTTTCAAAGTTTTGAGGAAATCAAAATGGCGTGGCAACTTCGTTTTTCAAATTAAACCGGATGTTTTCAAACTCAAGTGAATCCAAATTTAAAACACAAAAAAAAATTTGGGCGCACATTCACAGTTTGGCTACTCCGCTGGGGAAATTACCCAAAGGAGAAAAGCTTTTATTTTTAAAATAAAAAAAAAACGATACCCGGTATATAGGTGGAAACCACTAACCTTCCTGTATCGCTTCCTAACCGGGGGCTTGGGATAAAAGGTGGTCTAACAATCCCACGTACCGGTATCCTTTTTTCGAAAAATAATAAAAAAAAGTGAAAGTTTTTTTTTCCTTTGAGCGGGTTAGCCTCCCGTCACGGATTCCATTTATCGTGCTTGCTTTCTTTCTTTGCATTGCATTGCATATTGCATCTTGGGAATTGTGCATACTCTGGAAACTGAACAGGAAGCCTTCTGAAGCTGAAAGGTGCTGAAAATGTTCGGGGAGCAACCTGAAACTGCAAAGGATTGGAACCTGGAAAATTGATCCACGCGGGTAGCACGGCTTAATCCGCCTCGGATTCCAGCCGGGCGGCCTCATTGGCAATTCCACCAGGACAAAATTGAGGTTAATCTGGTAGCTTAGGCAGCTTGGGGCTATTCGGGCCCAAAGCCGACTGTGCTCCGTAAAATTTACGTGCCTTAACTGTTGCATTTTTCCCCTGTCCCGAAAAATCATTCCTTTTAAAACACATTTCTGAAAATCTCTGTTTTAACTCAAAAAGGAACATTTTTAGGAGACCGCACACTACGCGCACCTTATATATCCTGTACACTTTGCACGCACGTCCCTTTAACCCAGGGTGGTTGTTTAGTTGCAGTCACGGACAGCCTTACGATGCTCCCGGGCGCGCACGGAATCACCCCAAACTCCCTATGGCAGCCAGTGTCGACCAATGCACAGTCCGTGTCACACGTTTCAAAAAACCGTGACTTTTGGTTGGTTTTTGGTTTAGTATATGTCATATAGCCCAGTTGCATACCCCCGTAAAGGTCAAGCCTTAGTCCATAACGGAAGTCAAGGTCCTTCGCGTAAGCGGAGCTCTGCCGAAATTCCGACAAGGAAAAAATTGGTAGAATCTTGACTCCGGCATTGACTTTGACTTTGACCCGCACGGAATGCGTAAGAGTCAAGACCGAGTCCGTGCCAAAAATCCAAAGATCTTTCGCGCAAGCGGAGCTCTGCCAAAATTCCGACAAGGAAAAATTGGCCAGATCTTGACCCGACATTGACATCGACTTTGACTCACGCACTGCGTATGCAACGAAGTTCAATGTGACACTGTGTCATCCGGCTTTTATCGCCCGACCCATGCCTATTATCTTCTCGGACATTACCGAAAAGTCAAAACGTCATTCGCGCAAGCGAAACTCTGCCGAAATTCCGTTAAGGCTGAAAGACGAGACTTTCCCGGTATTGCCTTGACTATAATCCGCATCGCTCGTGCGTTAAAAGTTCCTATGACCCGCTAGACCCGTTAGGAGCGTTCTTCTCTCTCGGTCGGTGGGATCCGCGTGCCCTATAGGACCCTCGCCCGGGGCTGTCCACCTTGGGAGGTCAAAATACAGGTGGAATACGAGGGGCTTATAGACGTAGTGACGGAGCCCACTGATCCAGGATCTAGAGTAGTTGCGAAAAAGAAGGGCAGAACCCCTTTTCCAACCAAATAGAAATTAATAAAAGACACTGTTTTAAGTAAACCGGAAGATTCTTAATTTGCATATTGCTTGAGTCTTCAGCCTAAACACCTACCCCGAGTCTAAACCTCTCCTATCCCTTTCCCGCAGCGAGAAAGAAGTGGGTGAGAATACCGGGTCAGCGGCTTGTTAGCGCAGAATTCTCAGACAGTTCGCCAGAATCCTCAGTTTTGTCAGTCCAGAGAGTCAGAATGGCCGATATGACGAAAAACAGCAGTGGTCTGGGTAATCAGATGACTAGGGAAGAAGAGCTAGCATTAGCCTTGGAAAATAGTCGTAAGGCCCATGAGGAACAGCAAGCCATGCTCATTGATGCGCTCCGTCGTCATGGGGTTCAGATAGGGGTCGAGTCTAACGGTTCCCTGGTTATGGTAGAAGATGAGACTCCAGAAGTAGCCATCTCAGCTCCCCCAGCCTATAACCAATGCCCTCCTCCATCCACATATGATCCATTGCCAAGGACTACTCCTTTCCAGTCCTTTCCAGCATCCCAGGCCGTCAGGGTTCCAACACCCTCGTCTCCTCAAATGAGACCCAGCTTTGTTCCCTTCCAACAGAGAGCAAACGCCACAGCTATCCCAGTCACGCAGCCTCTGCATTACCCCATGGGACTCATTCCCTCCTTTCAGCCTGATCCAAATCTCCTTACCCTGGAATTCCAATACCAGCCTGACCTTTCCAACTTTGTCAACGCCTGTGAATTTGCCTATCTCCCAGACAGCGACAGTGAAGAGTCAGTCGGAAATGAGAATAGGAATGGATGGATTTACAATGATGATGACAGTTCAGTAGAAGGAATCAACCTGGAGTCGATGGAAGTGAAACCCAGAGGGCAAGATGAAGTAGAAAACCACAGACCTGGAATGGGAGATGGTATCACTTCAAAGTGTGTCTGTAGCCTTTGTGAGGGCTCGGAAGAGGAAAAGGATGTGAGCTCAGATGAGGCAGCATATGAATTCCACATCCTAGAATTCAATACTCCTTACAAAGACTTGGTCGGTGAATGGAGGAACTTGATCGAAGCTTTAGCTGAAAGAGGAAAGTGGGCTTCACCCGCCGATCTAGAACATGTAAGCGTCATTGAGGCCAAACCCCCAGTAGGAAGAGTAGACTCCATTGCAGTGCTAAGAGTCACCCCTGAGACCTTGTCCGAAGAAGAGTGTATGGAAGCTCTAGAAAGAGTCTTAAAGTTTGAAGCGACCCCGGTCCCCTTCCTATCCTATGACGACAGTGATGTTTTCTTGGTGATCCCCAAGTCAGAGGAAGAGTCCAGGATACCTCTTATATGGCGCCAAGTGTCCCGACCTGCTTTTGCCCTCATTGGTCATCAGAGTCAAGATGAAAGTTCTCACGGGAGTTACTGTAGTGATACTGAGGAAGACACAGTCGAAATACCGGAAGGAACGGTGGAAGAATGGTCAGCCCAGAAACCAAAAAGCCCAGAAAACTTTCCCGACAGTAAAGGACAGGAACCCACCATGAGGTTTAACCCTACGGAAATCCTTCTCGATGATGGAATCTCCCACTTCAGAAAGTGTTTGGCCAATGTCAAAGATGCCGTCAGAAGGCTGACCCCTAGAGAAAGAAGGGATATGCTTGACAGTGACATTTCTTGATGAGTTCAAGCACGGTCTACTCTCAAGTTCACAACATGCTAAAAGACAGCTTAATACATTTAACAAATAATGTGTTTGCAATGCAATGAATGGATACCTAGGAGGTCATTCCGCGCCATCTGCGCGTGTCTCCTCGCCATTCTTCCCTTTCTTCCCTCGTCCCCGGTGAGTCTTCTTTCGCTCCACGCAAACCAACTCTGCGTCTCTCAGTCAGAGATCAGGGGTCCTCCCCGTAGAGTCAAACAACCCAGCAGCTCTCAGGGCTTCATTCGCCCGTGCTTCGGCTCGGATCTCCTCCCTGCGAGTCTGCAAAAGTGGACCTCTCCCCGCTAGTCGATCAACTCTAGTCTCGTAGTCAAACAAAGCGTCTCCCGTCACATCCTGAGGGTCAGACCAGGCTTCGGCACTCCTAAGACAGTAGCTACTACGGCAACCGGGCCCCAGGATCACTCCGCGCCTGCTCCCCAAAGCCACTTGGGACTGCCCAACATGCTGCTCATACCAGGCCAAGTACTGAGTCATCAATACGACACTCCCCCGACGTCTAAGGAGCACCACAGGAGGGAAAGCGGAATACTTCCATACCCTCAGAAAATACAAGAAAGCACCTGGAGCTGCCATACAAAGAGGAGCTATCTCCGTAGTAGCAAGGTCATCCCCAGCCCAACAAAGGCTCCTGCTTCATCCCAAACTGTCGGGAAACAAGCAACGGAATATAGAAAGAGGACCAAGACAAGCCTGGAACTCTGACAACATAGGACCCTTCCTGAAAGGCCCTCCTAGTCTCAATCCCCCAGTGTGGAACCCACCAACGGATCTGATGCGTACCAAGCCTTGCCATCCATCTCTCCCAGGCGGACTAATCCATATCCAACACAAGAGGTCGTTGAGCAAATGACCACGGGCTAAACGACGTCGGAGCCTCAGGCATGGCCTGAAGTCTCTCTCGCAGCCACAAGGTGAGCAAAGCGCGGCTTCCCCCTCTCATGAACCGATCCCCAGTCGCCAGACGGTCAATACCATGAAGAGTCTCCCCCTGCACTAACGTGACAATATCCTCTCCAGCTCTGTAGTGCCCAACTACATCTAGCAAAGCGCCATCACAAACCCCAAGGGAGCTGACCATGAAAAGCGTCGCTATCACGCACAAGGCGAATGCATCCCAAGAGACATCACTCTCATCATCAACCATGAACCGCTCCGGCAGCTCAGAAATGTCAATATGACCCGAATCAAGGATCATGCCCTGCACTTCTTCCAACGAAGTCCGAAGGAAGCCTGCAAGCTTCACGCTCACGGCAGCACCGCCAATCAAAGGAAGCGAGATGGTCTCCACCTCCTGTTCTCCAATCAAAGCCCGAAAATCCTCGAAGGTGGGCACCACTTCATTGTAAGAGAAGCAATACACATGCCTCCTAACATCCCACAACTTCGCGGCAGCCCGCAACAACTCCCAATCAGGAACCAACTCCTTAAAAGACCAAATCGAGCAAAGTCGAAACCTTACCTCGAAAGCCCGCCTCTGATGCCTCATACGGCGTCGCATCCACGTTTTCAGCTGCCCAAGGAAGTGTGCTTGCCGTTCCTGCGAAAGCCTTGGCAAAATTCTGGGAACGTACGAAGAATCCATGGCAAAAATGGAGGTGCCTAGAGAAAATGGGGAAGAAAGCTCAAAAATGGCTGCAAATGGGGAATGGGGAAAGTCCAGACACTGGAAAGCATTTATTTCCTTCCCAAAAGCAAGGCTGGTCCGTACGGACCTCTTTGCAATCTAGGTCTGTCCGTACGGACCTCTTTGCAACCAGGACCCACTTCCCCAGCAAACAGTACAACAACCACTGTTCCCAGCAGGACCTTGCTCCAAACTGCCCAAACACTGGCCAAAACCATTTCCGGCAAGCATACACTACCCACAAACGCACTCTCAGCTCACGTGGCATGCATAAATAAAAAAAAATAGCAACAATTCCTAGGACAATTCCCGGGAATCACAAAAAGGACATTACATCTTAAAATAAAATGTGTTTGCCATGCAAATACGAGTGTTTTATTACAGGTACATCTAATGTCTGTTGCTAAAGAACAAAAAAAGAAGATATGGAAAGAGGGAAAGCAAATGAACCCTAATCCGACTCTTCAGCATCATCATCCTCCCCAAGATCATCAAGTGAGAAGTCGGGCATCCCGGTGAACTCGCCCGTCACATCCTCGTCGTCAGAATACTGAACCCCCTCCTGAGGCTGGTACTCAAAGTAATCCGAAGGATCAAATCCGACGAAAGGATCAAAGAAGGAAGGCTCTGACGAACCCTCACCCTGTGCATCTGGCGGAGGAAAGAAATGGTAAAGGGTCTGTGACCTCGGAGCTCCCGAAGACGTCCCGACATCCATGCTATGTCGCCCCCGCGAAGGTCCCTCCTGCTGTGGCTCCGGCTCAGCCCTCGGTGGAGGAACATCTACAGAATGCCTCGAAGGCATCGGCTGATACGCCGGCACACGCCGCGAAGACCGGCAAGACATCTTCGACGCCATCTTCTTCGCGAAGGACCGCATCGCCACGTAACGGCGGGTCAGCATGTCATAGGCTCTCCCCGGGACCTGCACAAGCAAACAGCCAAAGAAACGCTCAGCAATACAGGCATACTCAACAAAAAAAAAGAGAAAAACAAAAAAAGATGCCAAGATGGAAAAGAGTAAGCACACTCACTGGTCTATCAGGATCCACTCGGTAGGCAGCAGGAGCCTGCTCAGGGACGGGTACAGATACCCTCCTCCTCAATGAGTCCCCACGTACATACGTGAAATCCGGCCCAGGCACCGGAACCTCTGGGGGACACTGCGGACAAGCCTCCCTCTCCCTCGCCAACACCTGCGGCGTCCTCAGCTTCCTCCTCACGAAGGCTCCGTACTCCTCTCGATACAAAATAAACTCCTCGGCACCCACGCCGCCAAGATACCTCTCAAAATCCAACACATCCATATCCCGGGAATCCAACATCCCAAAAGGAGGGTCCCTCGGAGCCAAGGGAAGCATACCCGGGCCATGCTGCCAGAAGACCCGCTCTCCCAAGTAAATGACGTCGCAGGTCAGGCACCGCAGCATCTTCCGCTGCGCTGTCACCACAGGAGTCCCCTCGAAATCATCACCCTCATACCGAGCCCAGGGATACAGAACAAACCTCTCCGGGCTATCTCTCTCCAAATGCTCCTGCACATCCCCGTAGGCGATGGTGAGCTTCCCCCTGCTGGTCCTCCTCCTCCTCGTCGGGCGGGCCCAGCCTAAGATAGCAGGATACGCCGCTATGGCCCCAGGATCTCTATCCCACGGGAAGCACTGGAAAATCTCGTAGTTACACACCTGCGACAAAAGCAGAAAAGGCTCAGTGCAAAAGAAAAAGGAGAAATGACAAGACTGCTAAATCAAAAACAGCAATAAACTCATACCTCCAAAGCAAAGTCAAAACAGGACAAAGAACTGGTCACACCCCGGCTAAACCGGTCCAAAGAGAAGTAGAGCTCGACCAAGCCCGCCTCGTCCCAAGCAATATCACAGACTCTCTCCAAGTCAATCAAGCTCTCCAGCAGAGCAAAAGGAGCCGTGGTCGCATGGTTCGAGAACAAAGTCTCAGAAAGGGCAAACCACAGGAAAGAGCGCGCCAACTGCTCCGCCGTCACCTGGCCGGTACCCCGAACATAGGCCTCAATACTGGCCGTGATCCTCATCTCAACATCACTATACAACATGCCCAAGCCCCTGCGAGGAAGAGGCGCAAATCCCAGCAGCTCAGTCAGCACATCCTCAGCTATCCTATCCCTCCACCGCACTGGCCCTCCTTTGAATGAAAGCCCGGTGATAGCAGCAAAGTTGGTGGGCGTCACTGTCACCTCGCCCCAGCTCAGATGGAAGGTGTGGGTGGTATCTCACCAATACTCAGATAGGCCAAGGAAGATGCTCTTGTTCTTCCTCGTGTCAGAAATCCCGGCCAAGTTCTCCACGAACACGCCCAGGCCAGAAGCATAGACCAGCCTCCTGGGGCTCGGCCTGCCATCCACAGAGATATCCGGCATCCGCTGCCACAACTCAACAACAGCCTCGAGCGATCCCCGAGTCTTCATCTTCTTGGCTTTCCCAGCCAAAAGCCCCTCATCCTGCAGGTAAACACAGCAAAGGTACGTCAGCCACAGTACTTAATGCAAAATGACAAAAGAAAATCAAAGCACAAAAAAAAAATCCGTCCCAACACGGCAAAGCACATATAACCCGTCACAAAACACGGCACATATTGCACATAATTTTCACATGCAACTCGTCACAAAAACACGACATGCAATTTTCCCCACATAGTCCGTCACCAAAGACACGGCACACACTGCATGACACATTTTCAAAAGAAAAATCCGTCCCTACACGGCACAGACTTTCAGACAAAACCCGTCACACACGACACATGTCACATTTTTTTTTACAAAAATCTGTCCCTACATGACAATTTTTCTCACAATGTACATACATAAATAACATAATGCACAAAACACCAAAGCATGCAATTCATTAGAGAGGCACTTTATTTTCACAAATAAGAGCTAATCTACACATTTCTGCACAAAATCCACATACCCACAATTTTTACATGCCCAATTTCAACAATTCATCAAGAATTTCACAAAAAGCATGACAAATAACAAAAGCCCCAAATATGCGAAAAACTAAAACCTAGTTTTAGCATTCAAAATTTCAAGCAGGGAATCAAGACAAAATTGATTTCTTACCTCCCTGACGTTCCTAGATCGACAATTGTGCACCTCCGGATTCGGATATAATACATCCGGGTTCTTCGAAGATGGAACAAAGGAGATCCAATTTCTTTGGAGCTCCATCCATTGCTCGATCACTTCTTGACTGCGTTGTCGATGACCTCTCCGAGATCCTTCCGCCATTGCGAACAATTCAAGCTAAAAATGGAGGATTTTGGTATAACAATGGAGGTTTTCTCTCTTTCTCTCTCTCGGGTGCACGAACTGAAGAAGAAGAAATGAAGGGGGCCTCGGGTTTTTAACCCAGTCAAAATCTGGGAACTGTAAAAAACCAACCTAGTCCGTACGGACCTCTTTACATCCCAGGTTGGTCCGTACGGACCTTCTTGCAAGGGAGGGCCAAATTACTTTCCTGCCCTTATAATCTTTGCCCCTGGCTGTCCTAAGGCCTATTTCAGCAAATTCAGTGCAATTCGGTCCTTAACCAACGGCAATTCAACCACCGGCCGTCAGTGTAAGCCCGGACCTCGCCCACTCAATGGCAATTCAACCACCGGCCGTCAGTGTAAGCCCGGACCTCGCCCACTCAACGGCAATTCAACCACCGGCCGTCAGTGTAAGCCCGGACCTCGCCCGCTCAACGGCAATTCAACCACCGGCCGTCAGTGTAAGCCCGGACCTCGCCCGCTCAACGGCAATTCAACCACCGACCGTCAGTGTAAGCCCGGACCTCGCCTGCTCAACGGCAATTCAACCACCGGCCGTCAGTGTAAGCCCGAACCTCGCCCACTCAACGGCAATTCAACCACCGGCCGTCAGTGTAAGCCCGGACCTCGCCCGCTCAACGGTAATTCAACCACCGGCCGTCAGTGTAAGCCCGGACCTCGCCCGCTCAACGACAATTCAACCACCGGCCGTCAGTGTAATCCCGGACCTCGCCCGCTCAATGGCAATTCAACCACCGGCCGTCATTGTAAGCTCGGACTTCGCCCACTCAACGGCAAAACAAGCGCAAGAAGGAGCCAGCACCTCCCAGCACAAATCTCAAGGAACAGGACGCCGGCACATCCTCACCATCGACCTATGCGGTCACCCGACCATCAAAGTAAGCCCGAGCTCCTTCCATAACAAGTCAAAAGGGACTTCTTTCAAACCCGCACATCCCCATGCACCGGCCATCAACGTAAGCCCGAAGTCACCTCCTCAGCAGGAAAAGCCCCTACAAGGCCACAATGACCCCCAATGGATGAACACCGGCAGTCATCGTAAGTCCAACCTTCTTCCCCAACAGACGAAACGCGAGCCAGTCGCACCTTTCACAGTCAAGGCTCAAGGCAGCCATGCCTCCACAACCGCCGCCAGAAGATGATTCAAGTCCTCACACATGGCACAACCACCGCCAGAAGATGATTCAAGTCCTCACACATGGCCCAACCGCCGCCAGAAGATGATTCAAGTCTTCACACATGGCCCAACCGCCGCCAGAAGATGATTCAAGTCCTCACACTTGGCACAGCCACCGCCAGAAGATGATTCAAGTCCTCACACATGGCCCAACCGCCGCCAGAAGATGATTCAAGTCCTCACACATGGCCCAACCGCCGCCAGAAGATGATTCAAGTCCTCACGCATGGCACAACCACCGCCAGAAGACGATTCAAGTCCTCATGCATGGCACAACCACTGCCAGAAGACGATTCAATTCCTCACGCATGGCACAACCGCAGCCAGAAGACGATTCAAGTCCTCACCCATTACTATCTCCAGCCCGGAAGGCTTTAAACCACTCAATCCGGGAGACTGTATAAATCAGCCAAACTACTATCCCCAGCCCGGAAGGCTTTAAACTACTCGGTCCGGAAGACCGTATAAATCTCCCAAATCATTATCCCCGGCCCGGAAGGCCTTAAACCACCCGATTAGGAAAATCGTAAAATTTCCATCCCAGGACGCCACCACGCCCTCACAATTGACCTCGGCGGTCACCACATCTTAGGACACCACCCCGTCCTTACCACTGACCTCGGCGGTCACACGACACTTCAGGGCACCACCTCGCCCACATGCACTCACAAATTCACGACCTCTGAACTACGACCAGGCTTGATTCCCGCCAGGGATACGTAGGAATCCTATCACAGGGTCCAGCCATCGACCTATACGGTCAATCAGGACGCCGCCACGTCCTCACCATCGACCTATGCGGTTACCCACAGGACACCACCACGTCCATGCACAAAGTTTCAGTCAGAGGACCCTTTCCATCCTCGTGCACCACAACACTCACCCCACACCCGAACTATGATCAGGCTTGATTCCCGCTAGGGATACGTAGGAATCCTATCACAGGGTCCAGCCAACTGACCTAAACTGTCACACAACAGGACCCCACGTCCTCACAATTGACCTCGGCGGTCACCACTTCCTCTCCCGGCACGCAATCCAGATTAGGACCCTTATCTTATCGACGACCCCACTTCCTCCGTAAGTGACGTCGTCGAGGGGCTTCTGTAAGTACCCCAATCTGGATCACCTTCTTTTGAGCACATGGGAAACACCGCAGACTCACAGACGCAGTCTCGAAGACCTCTGGCACTCAAAACCCTCTCAAAACCCTCAGCCAAACCAAGGGAGGAGCCTTTCTGGGATAAAAAGGGACAAAAGGACCTTTTGGGAATTTTCAGGAAATTGGAAAAGCAAATAAGGTCCGTACGAACCTCTTTGTTGCAATAATTACTGAATCCCCTTAAAGTCCACAATATTCCCTCAAATCCCGGAGAACATCATTACCCCCCTACATGGTTGGTCCATACGGACCTCTTTGCATGCTGAGATGGTCCGTACAGACCTTTTTGCACAGGGGACACCATCATTCCAGAATATTCACAATTATTACAGATTCCCTCAAATCGAGGAAAACTAAAATTTTGGATAACCTACAAGGTCCGTACGGACCTCTTTGCACAAAATCTACCACTATAAATAGAGGGCTCCCCCTCCCATTTCATTCACACCTCCCTCTTCTCCTCTCTCCCTTAGCCTTCAGGCTCCCTCTCTAAGACACTTCGGGGCACTCCCGGCCCCTTTCGGATCCTTCCGAGGCCTTCCGAGCTCCCTTGTGGTGCTCCAAAGCCTCTCCGAGTGCTCCCGCGACGCTCCCGCACTGCCCCGAGGCACTCTCGAGGTACTCTGAGGCCCCTCGTGGTACTCCGAGGCCTTGCCTGGTCTTTCCCAAGGCGTCCCGGCTCTTTCCGAGTCAAATCGACGATCCCAAACCACGCCGAAACTCTGCCCGAATCCAACCAACGATTCCAACGCACGCCGAAACTCTACCCGAGTGATCCTGACGATCCCAACGCACGCTGAACCTCTTCCTGCACGCAACCTACAATCTCGAAGCACGCCGAAACTCTGTCCGCAGACAACCGGCCCCTCCCGAAGCAATCCCGGTCCGTACCGGAACACTATTCCATCCTCAAACACTATTCCCCTGCGGAAGACAGACACGAACCAACATTGCTAAGGCTTCCTTCCTACATTATTTCAATACATTTCAATACATAGTATACAATGTAGACATCCGATACAGCATGCATTTTTAAAAGCACACACACACACATACACACACAACAGTTAAAGAATATTAGGGGTATCCGAAAGACTCGTTTTTACGAGGCGACTCGGGTGAGCTCTAAGATTCTAATATTCTCTTCCCGAGGAGTCATCTGACCTCCGAACTCAAAAATCTCATCACAACACACAAAAACAGTTTATTTCTAAACTGATGCCATTTTTCAATGTTTTGGACTTAATAAAAACGGCGTGGCGACTCTACAAATGCGAAAACAAACGGCGAGACACCCCCAACACCGCAAAAGCGGAACGGAAATGCCAGATGTCGGGGCGTGAGCACGCTGCCTCTCGAATCCGGGTAATTTCAGTATGGCCCGAGCTCTGGTGGTAACGACACTTCAAACTATGATCCAACCCCGGAATGTTAGGAGTAGGATAGTTCTCCAAAGGCTTGATCATTCCTATCCTCATCAAACCGTCAAATACCTCTTCGAGCGGCATTCCCAAATCATCAAATTTCTGCCCCTGAGGCCGTCCTCCACCGGGGTCGGGTGTCTGATTCTTCTCCCCTTGAATGTAGTTGACGGTGTTAGAGCCAGCAGTTTCCTTGCCCTTCGAGGCAACAGGGGCAGAGCTTGGAACTCGATAGCGGGGAGCTGGAGCATTACCAGGAACAGGAGTTGGAACGATGGAATAGGTAGCATTCTCACTTTCGGCCCCTGCACTCACCATTTCTCGCAGATTCGGGTAATACCCACGGCCAATGGCTTCCCTGACAGCTGGCTTGACACATGAAAGGAAGATGGATTTCTCATCGGATAGGGGAATTGGATGAACCAACTCATTAAGCTTCTTGTTCCACCTCTTATAGAAGTCTGTCACGGACTCATCGTGCCTCTGGATGGTACCGATCAGCTCACTACGAGTGGTGTACCACTCGACACTTCCCTTATATTTGTCCAAAAAAACATCACTGATCTCGGACCACGTAGCCCTCGCCTCCGGCTTAAGGCCTAGAAACCATCTCAAAGGGGAATCATCGAGAGACAAATGAAAGTAGAGGGCCAGCATCTCCTCGGTGGCCCCTTTGGCACCCATAGACATGATATAGCTATTCATGTGAGTTTTAGGGCATGTGGAACCCTCGAACTTAGTTATAGGGGGCATCTTGAAGTTCTTCGGGAGGGCCTTAGAGTCCTTGAGCTCTACAGAATTGACCATGATGGACCCAAAAGTCATCTTGTGCAATTGTTCTTTTACATACTTCAACTCCTCTTTCAAACTCGATACCTCGGAAGATGGTGGCTGTCCTACGTTTGGAGCTACCATGGAGGACGGAACTGGACCGCTTGCCCGGACAGGCACCACTAAAGGAGGAACCGCATACTGAGAGGCTGACGGATTAAAGGGTAGAGCGGCCGGTGATAATGACGGAATAGGACCACTAGCCTGAGCAGGTGCCACAAAAGGAGAAACTGTAAACTGGGAAGCTAAAGGGTTGAAGGGCAGAGCTGCCGGCGGCAATGACACTGGAGCACCCGCGTAAAACTCACTTTGGCCTTGGATCTTGACCCCAAAAGCATCATACCCATTGAACTGTGGCTGTGCTACTGGTGGAGGAAAACTTTGGAGCTGGGACGGAAGATACTGCGGAATACTGTCTTGGAAGATTTGGCTTCCCGACAGACGGTACTGGCCGCTCTGCTGCTGATTGGACTGATCATGAGGAGCAACAAACTAACCACCAAAAGTTGGGTTGAGCGGCTGACCCGCGTTGCTATACTGACCCTGACCTTGGTACCCAAACTGATTCTGAGCGAACCCATACTGGTCTTGGCTGACACCACTGTGCGGTCCCAGCCATGCGGATCCCGAGGAGAAAACACAAACTGTTCCTGAGCACTAACCTTCGGGAGTGAGCTTGACTCGCCTCTCAGTCCGTATTGCCCGCCATAAGTAGACACTGGAATGGGGGGAGGTCTCGATACATTCCCATAAGTCGGCATCGGAAAGGAGCTAGGCACGCCATAAGAGATCGGCGGGGGCACATTGTGATAGCCTTGCCTTGGTGAGGATGGGGGAACAAAGCCAGTGCCGGTAATAGTAACATCGGGCTCCTCCCTAATTTCTTCATGCGATCCATCGGGGCGACGGATTACGGCAACGCCTTGCATATGCATCACTTCAATATAACGAGCCCAACCGGCCTCCTCATGGGCTCGAGAGGCTTCAAGAGCAGCGCGGAGAGAAGCCTCTTGGGAGAAGTTGAAACCTGGGTGAGGGTTAATAAACGGACTTCCCGAGGGTGTCATATGAGGACCCATGCCATAACCACTTCTAGGAGAGGCATTCAAACCCACATTCGGCCCCACATTCTGACCTTGATCCGGCCCTACACCTTGACTGACATTCGGACCTTGAGCTGGATCAACACCCACATTTGGACCAAAACCCGTTGAAACTTGTGAGTCTGCCATCTCTGAGACTGCTGGAAATGAATCCCTGACTGGAGAGAAACTGATTAACCGACCACCCGGAACTCTGACCCAATACTTGCTCGCTGAAAGGGGGAGAGAGTTGTTTTAGGTAGGGGAGAGGATAGGCTTAGGACGGACTCATGCATATGCTTTATTAAAAGATTTAAATAAAAACGATTTTTATTAATCCTAAGAATGGTTGGAAAAGGGGGACACCTTCTTTTTCGCAGTCTACACTATTCCTGGACTAGTGGGTTTCATCACTACGTCTATAGACCCCCTGTATTCCACCTGTATTGCACCTCCGGGACGGACAATCCCGGCAGAGGTCCTATAGGTCACGTGGAACCCACCAATCAAAAAAGCAAAACGGACCTATGGGCATACAAGTCAAAACAAGTCAAACTCGAGATTTTCAAAACCAAGTCCAAGTCAACAACGTCTTGACTCGGGAGGAGAAAGGGTCGAAAGTACGTTTGAATGTACGAGACCGTAATTTGCAGGTAAAATCCTGGAAAAAATTCGGCATGACCTCTCCTCACTTCGAGTTGAAAATTCGGCATGGCCTCTCGCCGCTTCATGGCGAAATTTCGACATAACCTCTCATTAGTACGTGTCAAGAATTTGACATGATCTCACGTTAGCACATGTCAAAAACGCGTCATGACCTCTTGCGAAGCCAAGTCGAGAAATCGACATGTACCCACGTCGAGACACGTCAAAATTTTGACATGTACTCACATTGAGTTATGTCGTAATTTCGTCATGAAGAAGGAGAGTATGCCAAGACCTTGGAGACGAAGTATGACTCGGACTTTGAGAGAAAAATTTTGAAAACCGAGTTTGAAAAATGTTTTGAAAAGTAGTTTGCCAAAAATCAACCGGTCACGATAGAAAGTGTGTCACGGACAAGTGTTGGTTCCTAGCACTCTATAGGCTGGGAGGACTTTAGGCGCTCAAGCGTAAGCGAATCACGTCACTGTCCGCGATGCCGTCCGTACACTCCTGAGTTCTAACTCTGTGCAGGTAGCGTACGAGTAGTGTGAAGGTATCTTCTAGGAAAATATTTTTTGCTTTGCTTTTTTTTTTTTAAATGCAATATCTAAGTATGCAAAAAAAAGGGAAAACAAGAGGATGAGTCCAAAGCACGACAAAAGGGGACTGCCCCAAATGCCAATAGATCACCAGCAGCTGCATCTCAGAATCACTCTACCCTGTTCACCTGATCAGCTGAAACTGCTTCTGCACTTCCTTCCTATGTCATCCGACACAGGACTTCCCATGGAGGGGATGTCTTCCGACATAGGAGTTCTCACCAACAGAGCCAAGCAAGCAGCAAAGGGAAGAGCCCCAACACCAAAATACCATCATACCAAGGCATATAAAGCATGTAGGCACATAAGCATGGCAAGGCACATATGAGCACACACAATGACACAAATCATACACAAAGAGAATGACAAAATTGTCCAAGTTGATTTAAAGAAAGTTAGACCCTCTTAAGAAAAGCTTTTCCTTTTTCAAAAAAGAAGAATGATACCGGTACGTGGTATTGTTAGACCACAATTTATCCCAAGCCTCGGGTAAGGAAGTGATACGGGAAACTTAGTGGTTTCCACCTATATACCAAGTATCAATTTATCCCAAGCCTCGGGTTAGGAAGCGATACGGGAAACTTAGTGGTTTCCACCTATATACCAAGTATCACTCTTTTCATTAAAATAAAAGCTTTTTAATGTTAGTCCCCAGCGGAGTCGCCACTGAATGAATGCCCTCCGAAAATTTAATAAAATATTTCTTTTTGTCTTTTTGTTTTTGGGAGTCGCCACGCCGTTTTTAAGGAAAACATTGAAAAACCTTCGGGAATGAGAAAATGGGTTCGGGGGTCAAGTTACGATGTGGGAAGAGAATATGGAGCTCACCCACTTCGCCTCTTTCGAGACTTTCAATCAAACATTGGACAATTATAATCATTCAAAGTGTGTGCAATTTGTGTCGATCAAACCAGGCATGCGAATTTGGATTTCATTAATGATAGTGAACTGGATACAACTTGTGAACCATGAAAGGGGGCCACACCCTTACAAACAATGACTTGAATTACAAGGCAGGAGATGAGACAATCTATCCAGGGAACTCGGATGTCGTCCGACATAGGACTTCCTCAGAAGAGGGATGTCGGACGACATACGACATCCTGGTCAGGTTGTCTCTTACAACACCAAAGCTATTCTAGAATTAAAAACAAGGCTATTTTAACTAAGGAGGGACACTATTTAGGGTCCAAGGCCAATTCGGGGTTGATTGGAGTGAGCAAAGTCAAAGTTGACTTTTAATGATACAGATGTCGTATGGCATAGGACACCCAAGGCCGTCCATGCCACACGACAAACCGCCTCCATCAATGGGTTACACCCAAACAGATATTAGGCTTCCCAAATAGTGGTAAATGAACTAAAAATACTTAAACACAGCTCTTAAGCACAAAGAGGATCAATCTGGGCAGATCTGAAGTCACTGAAAGCCAAACAGCTTTCTGGGAGCTCTATGTCGTATGACACAGGACCCCTTAAGGAGTCCCATGTCGTCCGACATAGGTGTCCAATTTCAGTTTCCTTCAGCAGACTGATCCCACCTTGCTCAAGACATGAATCTAAGCTATAATACCAACTGGAAACAGCATAATAGCAATATTACGTGAGTATTATGGGAGGATCACATGGCTTTAATGGCCAAATGTGAATAATCATATGTTTATGGCCATTATCATGTAGCCATCACCTCCTAACTCAAACACAAGTAAACATGATGCAAACTTTAATGCAACTAAGGCTACTAAATGTCCAGATCTGAGGTGAGGAGATGTGAATATGGAAGATTCACATCTCCACCACCTTTGTCATGTAAAATCCCAAATATTCACATAATGTTAAACAATATAAGCATGCAAGATGAAATGAACAAGTATGCAAGATGTAATCAGAGAGAGAGAGAGAGGGTTTAGGGACTACCTATTGTAGTCCACAAGGTAGAAGCACCAATAGTATGGTGTTCACCCCTTCAAAACACCAACAAAGGAGATCCTTCTTTGAATCTTAGCTTGGATGTGTGTATGTATGAGGAGGGAGGTGAGTGTGTGTGTGTGAGAGAGAGAGAGAGTGAGTCTCTATTTTAGCAGAGTGACCTTACTTGCCCCAATCCTTCTCAAAATGATCAGCCAAGCCCTTTATTTATAGGCATGCTGATGGGAGCTCTTATGTCGTACAAAATAGGGCGTTAACCGCCTTTGGGTCGCCCTATGTCGGACGACACCGGTCAACTTTATGACAAACTGGGCCGCAGGAAGGCAGGCCCAATGGATCAAGCAAATGAATGGATAATTTAGGGCCAAAATGCACTTTAGCAAATAAATGAGCCCAAAATTAATGCCAACCATGGAAAGCGGACCCAAAAACATGAGTTCGGGTCGGGGTACTCACACCCCTCCTCGGCTTATACGACTTAAAGTATAGTCAAGGCCGAAGGACCTCACCTCGGCCTAACCACTTACTTTATAATCGGGGGCGAGGGACCCTCCTCAACTTCCTCCCTACTAGCCTTGTACCTATGCCTAGCATACAAGCAAGCATTCAAACAATTCATTGAAGCAACATGAATTAAAGCAAAAGGGTTTGTTCATTAATATTTCAAAAAAGAAATTACAAAGCCCTATCAGCTATTACAACAAAAGAAAAAAGGAAAAACTCCTAAGCCTGAATGTCCTCAAAGGGCTTATTCAACCAGTCTACCATGGCGGCACCAGGGGGAGGAGGGATAGTCTGTTCAGTTTGTGTTCCAGCTTCCTCGGCATTTCCCTCCTCAGCCTCAACCTACATTCCCTCGTCTTGAATGGCCTCCACCAAGGCTTGAAGGTTGCTAGGATCAACAGACGGAGGCACCCAAGCTTCTCGACCTGCTTGGGCATCTTCCCCTGCCATTATGTCCAGGTTATATTGAGAGAAGGGAACCAGGTGGTGAAGAGCCCTAGCTTCCTGGTCATACTGATTCTGGTTGATCAGTAGAGCAACCATATTAATGTCCAAGCCGGTGGAGGGGTCAGCCAAGATACGACGGGCAAGATGAAGATAGCCATCCTCAAACATGGTGGCCGTCTTCTCATCCACCGCGTCTTGGAAATCCTGGCTCTCCTTGAAATGGGTCACGGCCTCCTCTTCCCTAGAAAGAAGGGTAGCCTCATAGCCCCGGCATTTGGCCTCAGCTTCCTCGGCCCTCACTTGGACCTCGACCTTGGCCTTCCTCGCCTTAGCCAGCTCAGCATCCTTCAGCCGGAGATGCTCCTCGGCTTGAGCACGAGCTTCTTGGGCTTGCTTCCGGGCTTCCTCGGCCCTCTTCACCTCGGCGTCTACCTTAGCCTGAGTAGCCTGCAGGTCGGCATCCTTGGCCTTCAGAAGCTCAGCCAGAGCAGCCTTCTCGGTCTCGCCCTTCTCTTGGGAGGTCCTAGCTTCATGCAATTGCTTGGCATTATTTTTGGCCAAGACATTCTCATAAGCCGTGACAGAAGCAAGCTGCAAGGAAAATCATTGTCAAGTATCTATCAAGTATAAAATTACGAGATCAGCAAGACTAAAGATACGAGATAATTACCTCGGCAATCATAAGCCCCTTGAGGCATAGCAAATTCTCTTGGCTAGGCTTCTCTCGGACAAGTGCCTCATAAGCCTCCTCGTCCAAAGCTCTTTGAACAGGAGCTCGACCCAGCCTCAATAGAGGACCCTTCTTGTTCTGAAGAGGAATGCCCCTCAAACGTGGGACATTTACAGCCATACACCGAGCAAGTTCCTCGGCCTCTTCGTGTGTTTTGATGGTCTGAATGGTTAGGGGAGGAGGAGCTTCAGGATTGGAGGACTCAACAGTAGCCCGCTTAGCTATAGGCTCCTCGGCGCTAGCACCTGGGGGCCTCTTAGAGCCAGAACGCCATTGGACGAGGTCAGTATCCCCGGCCGACGGGATGTCCGCCTCCTCAGTAGCATCAACATGGAGGCTATGCCCCTCTACAGTTGACAAATTTTCTTGGCCCTCGGAGCTCCTCTCCTCGGCCTCAACCTCCTCATGCAATCTGAGGGGAAGGGGTTGATCATCATGAGCATTCAGTAGGAGGTTGCGACTGTTGGCATCGTCCTTCCTCTCCTTCAAGGCCGAGACCTTGGCCAGACGTCGCTTCTGCTTGATCAGCTCCACGGCATTCAATTTCTTCATTGCTAATTTTGCCTCTTGCTCGGGGGTTAAATCTGCAAAGACGAGGAAGAAATGGTTACATACGAGCAAGATAAGATCTAATGTAAAAAAGACAAGTATCAAAGATAAGGGTAAAACATTTACATCCTGCTACATTGTCTTCTCTAAGGCATTGGTCCACGGGAGGGACCTTACACCTCGCACAATCTTTATGGAAGACGAGGCCGGGGTGCGTTCTCCAGTCATTGAAGCGCCTTCCCCTCTTAACCGTAACTAGAGGAACCTCCCCGTCCCTCGGTCCCGGCATCAAGCCCGCCTGGACATAGTAATGATCGGAGGCTTCCAATGCCGACCAGTCAAGGAGCCCCACCTCGGCAAATTCCTCAAGGCGCTTGATCAGGTCTTGAGTCCATCCATACTTTTGAACTGGACCCGTAGAGGTTGGATCGTCAAAAGGGGATTGGAACTCCCAGCTGTAGACACCCCATTCTGAACACATTGGATCATACTTATACCACTCTAAGTCTCGCTTTGTGTCAAGAAGTAGAAATCCACCATTTCGTCATGTTTCGTTAAGTTTTGACTAACCACCGTTAGTTTGGGACTAAACTGCATACGAGATAACGAGGAAAGGACAAAACTGTCCACAGGAGCAATATCTCGCCGCGAGATGGCGTGTCTCGCGCGAGATATCCCCCCTCTGCAGATTGCAGACGACAGTTCCCTCGTCGATTTCAACCTCTTTTCGGGATAAAACTTTATCTCTCCGGCCAACCAATAGAATTTGGAGTCTGGAACCATCTTGAAGTGTTTGATCTCATCTTCAACACTTCCCCAACCCCTATAAATACTTGGTGACTTCCAAGGTTCGAGAGGGTCAAGAATTTTCACAACACACACATTTTGTTGGTTTCTCTCCTTGAAAGAATCCTACAAAATCACCCTAAAAACTCACCTCATAGTTTGTTTGTCAACCTTGTTGATCAACAAACATCAAGCTCTAAGTCAAGGATCGAGGCGAAGCTCTGTCCGTGTCAAGATTCGACTCTAAACTTGAGTCGAAACTCTGCCCAAATCACCTCACGTAAGGTAACCCCTAAATCCCCTTCTAATTGATTGTTAGAGTGGTATAAGTCCATAGAATCTAGGATCGGCCTAGAGCCTCTCCAAATCATGGAGACGGTCTCGAAGCAATCGATCCTACATTCCGTTTAACCCCCTTAAATGGACCTTTGTTTACAATATTTAAAATCGTTTTTCCTCTTCTTTTGAAAACCTCTCTTTTCTTTAGCAAGACCGATCTCCGGATTGGGTGAAATGGATGCTCCTTGACCTACCCATTTCATAACCTAAGCCCCGAACCCAAATCTCTTTCAAAATGGTTTTCCTATTTTCTCCAATCGAATAATATAGGTGGCGACTCAAAAATGAAAAAGATAGAAAAATACCTCTTTTTCCTCACAACGCTACAGTGGCGACTCTGCTGGGGACTTAAAATTAAGAGGCTTAAACTTGCGTCAAAATTAAAAGAGAGGTTTTCAAAAAAAAAATTTGGTAAATTCGAATTTTTTGCTCTCAAATGAGGCATGTCTCGCGGCGAGGTATCATATCTCGCGCGAGATATTGCTTCGGCTATCTGGTTGTTTTCTGGTTTCTCCCGTTTGTCTCATAGTCCAAGACGAGAGCCGAACATGCAAGGGGGATCCCAGAATTCCTTATCTGCAGAGTTCCCGCATCTTAAGGCCTCCCTTAAGGTGTAGAACTCGAACCTTCGTTTCCTTTAAATAATTGATTATTATTTATAAACTGCGTGCGATTGGGTTTTATTCAATTAAAGTCCGGTCCATTGGGGATTCGGGAGTTGTAAATTGAATTATTTATCTCTCTTTCTCTCTCTTTATGTGGAACTACGACGGCCTGAGTCTTCCTAATTTGGAAGAAACGTAGGCAACCACTTGGTGCGGCCACTATCTGTTTTCCTTTTGATTTTTCAAAAAAAAACTCTCTATTTTACTCTATCACCTAGATTGACTATCACACACGCGCACTCATATTATAACCGTCATTGCACCGCATACCCTCTATAAACCCGGACCCACACTAAGGACGGATGACGGTAACCACCTAGTCGCCTGGTCTCTCCGAAGTTGGACAATCCCACTCCGCGTATTCAATCCACTTAGATTGTCATATCGCGGGGAGCCTAGCCTTCCAAACTCCCCGCATCGCCACATTCTCATGTAGATTGACCTTTTAGGATCACTCCGTGACCGGTCGGTTTTGACTCGGTGATCTTTTCTTGTTTTTGACCAAAATGAAGCCATGCAAAATTGACAATAAAGAAGGATTCGGAAAAGTCCCTTCGGAAAAAGTCCCTTCGGAATGACCCTTTCGGATGTCCCTTTGAAAAAAATACATATATGTATAATCCTTCGAAAAACGATCTTACGTGGCTTTGTTTTACAAAAATCGGATTGATTGCTTAGTCGTTAGGTTCTGATAAAGGCCTTAGAAACCCCTCAAAACGGACTTTCCGTTCCGACCAAAAATTAGGTCTAAATAAAAATCGACTTTCCGTGTGGTTATCTCGCGCGGGACAACATATCTCACACGGGATAATGCTTACGTTTGCTGAATTTGAGCCCGAGCCATTTTGAGCCTGCTTCCGACTCGTTGGGGCTAGATCCTGATATCTGCATCTCTTCTGTCAGTTTTCCGAAGCTACTCAACTCCAAGACTCCCAACACAATGTCCGACGTCGACAACATTCCGGGTAACGAAACTATGTCTGAAAACAACCACAAACTTCTGGAAGAAGCCAATGATCGCCTAGAAGTGCAAGCTTCCCAAATCCACACTCTCGTGGAATAAATTCAAGAGCTTAGGGCTGCACTAGCCAACAAAGAAAAGAAGAAGAAAAATGATTCTTCCTCCGGAGAAGAGGAGTCATACACCAAAAGGGCCAAGGGTAGCCGCAAAAGCAAAGGCAAGAAAAAGAGGTACGAGTCTAGCTCGTCATCTTCCTTATCTGACAATGAAAGCTACACATCCAAGAAAGAAAGCAAGGGGTAAAGCAAGAATGAACCCCTTACCATGGCCATGCTAGAAAAGAAACTTGCATCCCTCGATGTGAGTAAGGGAGCCTCGCTCTCTATTGATTACGATACCCTTCGTCAGTCCATGTCAAAGCTTCCTAGAAAGTACAAGACACCCGACATTGCAAAATTCAATGGCACCACCTGTCCCAAATCACATTTGGAGACTTACTCTTGGGCCATGCTACCTATGGGTGTTGATGACAACCTGTTAGCCCAATGCTTTCCCCAAACTCTCGATGGTGCCGCTAGAGATTGGTATATGACCCTTCCACTCTCTACAAGACTCGACTGGCCACTCGCTAGTTGTACTTTCAAAATTCAATACGAGGACAACTCCACTTATCGCACCACTAGAAGGGATCTTGAGCAAACCAAGCAGCTTCCGAACGAATCCTTCACAGATTTTGTCAAAAGGTGGAGAACCAAACTAACCGAAATTGTTGATAGGCCCAGCCTAGACGAGCAAATTCACATCCTCATACAATGCCTTAGAGAGGAATATCAAGACAAGCTAGCCGGCAACTATTTTCCTAGCTTTGCCGAACTTCACAAGTCGGGCATTCGGTTAGATGACCTCATCAAACAGAAAAGGGAAGTCAAGAAAGAAAGTGGATTTCGTTACAACAAGAGCTCTTCTTCCTCTTCCAATCCCAAGGACGCATCTGTCAATGCCATTGTCTTCAATCATCCCGAAAATGGTAAATACTCTGCAGTACCTCCACCACAAAAGAAGAAGAAGGATAGACATTATGACAAGCTTGAAGGAATCACCCAAGAAGAACTCTTCGAAGTGCTTGTCAAGAACGGGAAAATCAAACCAAGAGAAGGTGGGCCTCCAAAGA
This sequence comes from Adenophora triphylla var. japonica, assembly GCA_022495995.1. Lineage (NCBI taxonomy): Eukaryota > Viridiplantae > Streptophyta > Magnoliopsida > Asterales > Campanulaceae > Adenophora > Adenophora triphylla. The sequence goes on along the minus strand of JAFEMH010004309.1, from coordinate 123,591 downwards.
AAGACCTTCCTGCCAACCATGCTCATCACCTCTTCTGCAAGTACCACAACTTCACCGGTCACGACACCAACTCTTGCTTCCACTTGAAAGATGGCATCCAAGATTTGTTTGACGATAAAGAGATAGGATTACCTAATGTTGTTACTAATCCTTTGCCAAACAATGAGGTCAATCTGATAGAGATAGAAAGTAGCTTCGAGGACCCTACTCGTCTAGCCACAATTGTGGACGAGAGCCCTCTTGAATTTAATAAATCTTCTTTCTGTTATATGATGTCTTGGGAGGAAATCTTAGAACAAAATGAAAAAGGGTCTAAAACAGTCAACCTACTCACACGATCCGGTCGTGTGATCACCAACAAAGACCCAAGGGATGAAAATCCTCCAAAACACGCCAAAGCCTCATCGCCAAGCGAACCGGAGGATCCTCTCTTAACTCGGTTAAAGAAGACACAGGCAAACATCTCAGTTTGGGATCTCATAGGAGCATCTCACAAGCACCGTGAAATGTTGAAAAAGGCATTGGCTCAAATGACCATTTCCTCGGAAGCAACACCCGAAGAGCTCACTCAAATGATTGGCCAAGTGCAATTTGGTAACGTCATCACTTTCACTGACTTGGACCTCCCGTCCTATGGGAACAATCATCATGAGGCCCTCTACATAACTGCTAAGGTGAATGGGTACCGAATGCCACGCATTTTGGTCGACAATGGTTCTGCAATCAATGTCCTCCCAAAGAAAGCCTTATCATCCTTAGGCCTCACCCACAAAGACCTCAAGCCATCCGGGCATACTGTAAGGGGGTACGATTGTACTGCTAGAATCGCCTGGGATCAGTCGTGATACCTGTAGAAATGGGGCAAGTCACTACGAGCATCGAATTCCAAGTCATCGACATCCCGGCATCCTTCAACTTGCTGCTTGGTCGCCCTTGGCTACACGACATAGGGGGTGTGCCCTCCTCCCTACACCAATGCATCAAGTTCAGACACAACAATACGGTAGTCACCATACACGGAGAAATGGTTACTGCTAGTCCTATCCTCGAAGTACAACATAGCACTTCTGATTTCCTGTTCAGTGGCTTTGAGATCGAGAAAGAAAGCACTGTGAATGTCATAGAAACTTGCAACGAGAATGACTACTCCAAGGCACTTTGGTTTTCCGGAAGCCTTCCTGTCTGGAGAATGATGCTAGGAAGAGGGTACTTTCCTGGACTGGGGCTTGGAAAGCACTTACAAGGGATAACGGAACCACCACCGGTCCCCCAGCCTCACACAAAGCATGGCCTAGGATACATCATCTCCATCCACGATGAAGATGACGAAGAAAAGTGGGGCTTCACTCAAATCAAGTGGGAAGGAACCACCTACAAAGGCTGCGACGACCCAAAGCCCAAGAATGGCAACCTCAAGCCATATCGAAAGACACTCAATGGCTACTTTGTTCGAGAAGGGGAAAGTATTCCCTACTTTATCTTTTCGTAACCATGGATCGACGATAAAGGAAAGCGCCAACCGGGCTTTGAAATCTTCGGCGATCGCGATGCTTCTCCAAGTGAAATGTAATCCGTCCCACTAATCCCTAATGATTTATGGGTCACGAAGACAGAAATGACCAGCGAATGGGACTTTGTGTTGGGAGAAGACATGCTGCGACAGTTCCAAGACCTGTGCCGGTTAGAAGACAACCAGATCCATGCAATATCCAAGGGGGACGCTCCAACTACTGACTACACAAGACTGATACAGAAATGTGATGAGCCAATTCTAAACTGGCACGTCACCGGAGGACCAGTTGTTGATGAAGACTTCCTGATCAAAGAGCTTGGTTGCACTCCCCATCCCCGCAGGAAGATAGGCCCCGTAGCTTTTACATTAGAGGCAGGCTCCACCTCCGATGAACTCACTCAAGAGGAAATCGAGGCAGTGGCTGAACATGTATTCCCTTACTTCCTTAATGAAAACTTTGATCTTTCCGAGTACCCTGAGATTGCTAACATCGTGAATGATGAATTAACTAATAATAATCAATATAACGAACACGTTAATAATGAATCATACGATGAGATAGATCAAGAAAACGAACAAATCTTAAAAGAATTAGCTAAGCAAGTAGGTCGTTGTGGAAAGAATGGCCCCATTGACGATGAGGAAATGCAAACGGTTAATCTTGGGACAACGGAAGACCCCAGAGAAACAAAGATCGGCAGCTTCTTCAAGGGGGAAGACAGAGAAACCTTGACACAGCTCCTCAGAGAATATGTCGACGTCTTCGCTTGGTCCTACAAAGATATGCCTGGGTTGAATCAGTCAGTTGTAGAGCACAAGATACCACTGCTACCCAACGCCAAGCCAGTCAAGCAGAAACTACGCAGAATCAAGCCGGAATGGTCAATGCAAGTGAAAGAGGAAATCATGAAGCTCTTAAATGTAGGGTTCATCAAAGTGATTGAATATCCGGAATGGTTAGCAAACACGGTACAAGTAGCCAAGTCGAACGGGAAAATACGGGTCTGTGTTGATTTCAGAGACTTGAACAAGGCATCCCCTAAAGATGACTTCCCGCTACCGAACATAGACATGTTGGTCGATGCCACAGCTGCATACGAAGTCCGCTCATTCGTCGACGGTTTCGCAGGGTATAACCAAATCCTCATGGCAGAGGAAGATCAGCACAAAACAGCATTCACCACACCTTGGGGAACGTTCTGCTACACGGTCATGCCGTTTGGTCTCAAGAACGTTGGGGCTACTTACCAAAGAGCAGTCACGACCCTATTCCATGACATGATCCACAAGGAAATAGAGGTATATGTGGACGACATGATTATTCACTCAAAAGGGACAGATGGTCAACACTTCAGAGATTTCAGAAAATTCTTCAATCGACTGAGACAGCACAAGATGAGGCTCAACCCCACCAAATGCTCATTCGGAGTGGTCAAAGGGAAAGTCTTAGGGTACATGGTCACAGAGCGTGGCATAGAAGCAGATCCCACCAAGATAAAAGCCATTACAGACATGCCTCCACCTGCAACACAGAAAGAAGTAAAGGGATTCATGGGCAGGCTTCAATATATCAGTCGATTCATCAATCAACTGACTACGATGTGCGATCCTATCTTCAAGTTACTTAAGAAAAACGCACCTCAAGAGTGGACCGAAGAATGTCAAGAAGCATTCGAGGAAGTTAAGCGCTACTTGACTTCCCCACCTATTCTGGTTCCACCGCACAAGGAGAAGCCCTTGAAGTTATACCTCACAGTTAGCATGCATAACGCATTAGGGGCTATGCTCGCTCAAGAACAACCAGCCTCCCACACGAGAATGCCATCTATTTCGTCGCCGCAGATTCCAAGGCAAATAAATCAACTACTCTCCACTCGACAAATCCTGTGCTGCTCTTGTTTGGGTATCACAAAGGCTGAAGCACTATATGGAAGCCTTCCCGGTCCGTCTCATTGCAAAAATGGATCCACTGAAATATATCCTAGACAAATCAAATTTGTCTTCGAGACTGGCCAAATGGTACTTCATGCTCGCGGGATATGATATCACTTACGTCACTCAGAAATCCGTCAGGGGGAGTGTATTCGCAGATAAGTTGGCCGAATTTCTTTGCGACGAAGTGAAGGGGGAATACCCGCGATTCCCTGATGAGGACATCATGAGTATTGAAGAAGAAAATAAGTGGCAATTATTTTTCGATGGCGCAGCCAACATGAGAGGGTTCGGCATTGGAATGTTATTAGTAGACCCTAACGACATCTACACTCCACTGGAAATACGTCTTGACTTTGACGCCACCAACAACACCACAGAATACGAGGCTTGCATAGCGGGACTTGAGGCAGCTCTAGAACGCAACGTGATCGAACTCGAGGTATTCGAGGATTCCCAATTGATCATCAATCAGACATTGAAGAAGTGGAGGGTCCAAGATCCAACCCTTCAAAGATACAATGCCCATCTCCAAGAGTTGGTGCAAAATTTCCAAGATGTCTCGTTCCACTACCTCCCCAGAGACAAAAATCGGTTTGCGGATGCATTGGCCACACTTGCTTCTTTGGTTGAAATTCCTAAAGGAAAAGCAGTCAAACCCTTCAAAATAACACGACGTGCAACTCCTGCATACTGCGCCGTTATAGATCTCCATGACTGCAAAGACAAATGGTTATCCGAATGTGCCACTGTTGGGAACTCCGAAGAGAAACCATGGTACCATGACATTTGGCATTTCATCCTAGATGGAACCATCCCACCTGAGACAGACCCGAAGACTCAGATCGCCCTTAAGAGGTTGGCTGCTAATTATGTCATCACCGCTGGCCGCCTATTCAAGAAGTATTCCCAAGGGAACCTCCTTTGTGCCACCGAGGAAGAGGCCCAAGAAATAATGGACCATGTTCATCAGGACATATGTGGAACCCACATGAGCGGAAAGACGCTCGCCAAAAAGATCATTAGACAAGGGCACTTTTGGCTGACCATGGAAGCCGACTGTACCAAAATGGTCAAGAAGTGCCACAAGTGTCAGATACACGCCAATCTTCAGCATGCACCGCCTTCCTTGCTGTACCCTATGACTTCTCCTTGGTCGTTCTCTATATGGGGGATAGACGTGATTGGAAAGGTCACACCCATAGGAGCCAACGGACACTGCTTCGTCCTAGTAGCCATCGACTACTTCACTAAGTGGGTTGAGGCTGCCTCCTACAAAGTTCTGAATGCCAGAAAGGTTGCAGAATTCATCAAGCACAACATCATCTGCCGGTATGGGGTTCCGCAAGAGATGATATCCGATAATGGGTTCCACTTCGAGAAGTAAACCGATTGCCTACTAACCGAATACAAAATCACAAGGCACAAGTCGTCTCCTTACAGGCCTCAAACGAACGGAGCAGTTGAAGCCGCGAACAAAACGATCGAGACTATCATCAGAAAAATGGCAGTCACCGGAAAAGATTGGCCCGACAAGCTACCATTCGCACTATGGGGATACCGCACTTCAGTCCGAACAGCTACAGGAGAGACTCCCTACGCCCTCACATTCGGAATGGAGGCTGTCTTACCGATAGAATTGAAATACCATCACTACGGGTTCTCCTAGAAAACCAAGTGAATGAGGTTGACTGGCTAGGAAGCAGATACGAAGAGTTGGCCCTGTTGGACGAAAGAAGGTTGAAAGCAGCCGAACATACTCAAGCTTACCAAAGAAGAATGGCAAGAGCTTTCAACAAAAAGGTCAAGACGAGGAACATCAGAGTAGGTGACCTGGTTCTCCGTGAGCACCGTCCTGGACCTTTCAACCCGCTAGGCAAGTGGGGACCAAGATGGATAGGACCCTACATTGTGAAGAAGATATTCTCTGGGGGAGCCCTTCAGCTGGTGGACTTAGACGGAGATCAACTACCGAAGCCGGTCAACATGGACAAGCTCAAGTAGTACTTCGCGTGACTTGCCCTCCTCAAAAAGGAATCGCTCGCTAGGTTAAAAATCCCGGAAAGGACAGCCTAGGCAAAAATTAGAGCTAGCACAAGAAAAGAAGCCCGCTAGATTGAAAACCCGAAAGGGCGGTCTAGGCAAAAGAAAGGGTGTGCGAAAAAAAAAAGGGGAGGCTTATCTCGCGCGAGATTACCCCTCGGCACGGAGCCGTATTTTGTCCTTTTCTCAAAAATGAACTACGTTAGACCTGAGCCTCTTATTTAATTGCTGTAAAAGAGGAACGTAGGCAGCCTTCGGGTTCGGTCTAATCAAATAAATGAATCTACCTTTGTCCTTTATTAATCGAATGCATTTTCATTAATGACAAAAGGGAAATCCTAACCACAACGACTAATTTGCTAAGCTAACAAACTCGAAAAAAAAAATACTAATAAAAGCAAAATAATTGATCTATCAAAGTAATCTCTTGGTACTCCTAAAGATCTAGCCTTTCATTGACTTGGTAGGCCGGCGGACATGATCTCCACCGTCGTCGTGATCCTCCTTGCGCTTTGAGCCCCGCAAAGCAGAGCATCCCTCGAGGCGATCAAAAACAGAGTCAAGGCGATCAAAAACAGATCCCGAGAGCCTCTTGAAGACATGGGGCCTATCTAAAGCTTGCGTCTTTCCAGGCATCCCCTTGCTTCGCCTCTCGTTCCAATCCCCATCGAGAAAATCCTGAGTTGGATCAGTTCGCACATTAGCAGGATCAGACTGAGCCTCGCTCCTTCGCAAAATACTGCTAGCTACAAAAGAATCTCCTAGCAGTGAAAGCCGCGGATCATCAATCTTCTCTGCACTAGGGTGACCGGTATGAAGAAACCAATCCAAGTACTTATCAGATAAGAAGATACTTGCATTAAAAGTCCGAAGGTTCGACCAGGGATCCCGACTAGTTCCTTCACCCCATGCTTGAGCTAGCACCTGCGCAAACTCTACACCAATATAAGACACTTCACGAGAAGCTCCTTTGAAAAGATAAGTGTCCTGCTGCTGACCAAGCTGACGGAGCACCCGCTTGTGAAAATAAAAGGAGGAATCTCGCAAACCCGGAAAAACAACCCTGTCAAAACCTTTGGTATTGGCAACATTCTTGTTCAACCTCCAATAAGGTGGACACCAAAGAATGTCAGCAGTTTCGGTCTTCGCAATCAACTCAGCCCATTCATCCGCTGAAAGATCCTTGATTAATAACTTTCGCGTATGATATGTGAAAGGGGAATATTCCAATAGGGGACCCACCAACTTGAGATGCTCCCTAAGCCAAATGGTCAACAGAAGAGGACTCCCTTGAGTCATGACACCGGTCCTATGCAGCTCGTCAAGACCATGCAGGGTCTCACCCAAGATTAGCGGAATAATGTTACTAGAACGTTTTCTAGCCTGCAGAACAATTTCCACAAGTTGGGAGTCAACCAAGCCATCCCTACATGTAAACAGAACATCTCCGAAAAGAAAAAGAGCCAGAAAGTTCCGTTTATAGACATGAAAAGCGTCATCATCTGAATCACCGCTGAAGCGTCCTGGAAAAGAAGAGCAATCAACCCACTTGCGGTGAACCAACTCATAGCAAGTATCAAGGGGGATCCCTAACAATTCATTCAAAGCCTCCGAATGATTCCTGTTGTACTTAGGAACGGCGATCTCGCCAGTCAAAGGCATATCCAAGATAATGGCAAATTCCTCCACAGTAGGCACCATCTCATTCAAAGAAAAATTGAAAAGATGAATAGAGGGATCCCAAAATCTAGCAGCACCCTGCAAGAGATTCCAATTCGGTTGGAGGTTCTTCAAGGTAAAAAGGATTCTGAATCCAAATTCTGCAATAAACCTATTGCGAGACCGATTGCGAAACGACCTCACAAAATCCCTTGATGCTTGCTTGAAAGATGCAATCACTTCAGATGACAGGGAAAAATCATCGACAATCATGGACGGTGGGGCAATCTCCTTGGAAGCCATGGATCGTAGGGTTGAAGAAGAAGACAAGAGTTTCACCCTAACAAGATATCTCTAAAGTTTGTAAGGCTAGAATGAGGTATCTGGCCGGACTATAGGGGGATTTTATAGGGAAAACTGACAAAGTCTTGTTCGAAAAAGGAAGAGATTTCTGCCTGTATAGCGTGTCTCGTGCGAGACACCTTATCTCGCGCGAGATATCCCTACGGCAAAACAACAACAGTTCTGCTCAAATAACAATCTAGCCCCGACTTGACAAAGCAAGTCTTGAAAAACCTGTGTGTACAGTTCATAACATGCAGTAAAAACACCAAGATGAGGGCTCAAAATTGTGGCCTAGCGGCCCTTCCATTCCATTTCCAAAAACATGGAAAGTCAAGAAAGTTAATTAAATAACTAATTAGACCTAGGATTAGGGGTTAAGAAAAACCATTGTTTGTACTACCTACTTGTTCCTAACAGGTACCGAAGAAAAAGAAAAATTGTCTGGGCCCACCAGGCCAATATGTACAAATCATCAGAAATCAAATAAAGAGAAAAGGAGGGGATCACGCCATCAAATCGCCCGAGCCGCCGGCACCTCCGCCATCACCGCCACGGGGGCTGCCATCCCTCCTCGATCTCTTGGCTCCGCAAGAAGGGGTCACCGCCGAGGCAACTGTCGAGGCCGCCAAAGAAGCCTTGTGAAAAAGCCTCTCGGACAGGTCCAACACCAGAGCCATCAGTCCCGCCATCTTGGTCGCTCCACGGTTGTAATCGGCCGCGGACAGAGTGACCTAACAACAAAAGAAAAAGAAAATGCTCAGAAGAAGTCGGACATATACACTTATATGGACGAATACGAGATATAATACAAACAGAAACATACCGAGGAGACATCCGGCGGAAGGCGGTAACCCTCAGGAATCTGATCCAGAGTCGGGATGTGCCCCACCATTGGCATGCTCCCCATCATGTACGTGTAGCTCAGAGGATCGAAATCCGGGGCAAATGGCAGAGAACCAGCAGCCTGGGAGGAAGTGCTAGGGGCTGAGGAACCTGAAGCAGAAGCAGAGGCGGAGCCACGAGCATGTGATCGCCTATCGCCCACCAGGAGGGGACCCATCAGCCGAGGCAGAAACTCCGCATAAGAAGCCCCGGGGATCACGCAATCCGTCGCCGCATCACCCACCAAAAGACCTGCATAATCATCCTCTGGAATGGAGTGGGTGGGATACATCGCCCTCGGCGGATCCGCCGGCACGCTATATGGCAGGCTACCCCGGCCATGCTGTGGGAAGACCCGCTCACCAAGATACATGGTATCTCCCTCCAAAGATGCCAGCATCCTCTGCATCGCAGTAGCATCCCAAGCACGATGCACCTCCCACTCCAACAGGGTCCAGGGATAAAGGCCTAGCCTCTCATACTCGAAGGTATCCAACATAGCCCACGCCTCCGCCACCGTCGTGGTCCAATCCCGGTCCTCCTCCTCATCAACGGTCCGATTCGGGTGGCTCCACCTCCGATATCCGGAACAAAGGGGCCCGACTCTCCAACTCAAATCTATACAGCCCCGAGGACAAGATAGCCCCAAATCTCGCACAAAGAAAACAGATCAAATTCGGTATGAAACACAGTACAGAGCATACGGACGAAGAGCGTAAATGTAATCAAAGGGCATACCTCCCAGGCATAAGAATACCCTGACAGGGAATCCTTGGTGTTCCTACACGCCTCATCCATGGCATGGTAGCAGTAGGCCAGCCCCGCTGAGCCCCAATCATATCCGCTCACCTCATCCAGGTTCACCAACAAACGTAACAGAGAAAGACGGGCCGTAGAAGAGTTGTTCGCAAAAAGGGTCTCAGAAAGAATATACCAGAGGGCACCCCTCACCAGTCGATCAGTGACTGCATTTGGTTTCTCAGCATACTCCTCAATCTGTCGCCGGAGGGGTGTCAACTCAGCAGCAAACCCCTTGACCTTGTTAGGGGGGAAACCAATCAACTGCCTCCACGCAGCTGGACTCGCAGGCTTATAACCCGAAAACTTCGGCAGGGGATCGCAAATGAACTCTAACCCCGTAATGGCAAGAAAATCAGTCGGAGTCATAGTTGCTTCCCCGAAGCGCAAATGAACGGTGTGGGTAGTGTCCCACCACCTCTCCCGAATAGCCTGGAGAACTTGGGGAGTCCGCCTTATTCCCCGGAGATTGTCAACAAAAGTCAGAAGACCCGTTTGGGCCACCCTATCCCGAACGCCATCAAGGTCCTTGATCTTGTCCCACACCTCCTTAGCCATCTTCGGGCTTCCTTGGCAATTCTTCGTTGACTTATACGACTGCAAAACAGAGGAAAAACAGAGAGGGCAATATTAGAAATCATTCCATGTCAAAAAAATCAATGAAATAGAAGAAATTTTTCATTGGGACATTTCATCAAACACTTGGCGTGCGTACAAGAAAAGCTTGCCCAAGGGTGCATTCGTGATCCGAATCAACCTCTCCTACAATCCATGATATGTAGGAGGCTCATACACACACAATGCAACAACAATCATCCAAAGAAATGCACAAAATTAACGCATGCAAGAGGAACCTAGTTCTAGGCATGAACAAGAACAAAAGCCATTGATGAAATTTTGAATTCAAGGGAAAGGGAATTCGTGCTCAATGCAATACAAGAATCAAGAGTTGAGGAAGAAATTCTTACCAAGCCCTCCCGAACAGTGGTAGATATGTGCGCGTGCCTATCAAAGGTGAGATCATCGCGAGGGTAATCCTTCCCTAGCAAATAGCTCCCCAAAATCGGATTCCTTTGTTCTTGAGCCATGGATTATGGAGGGAGGAAGGATTGGAAAGTGATTGGGAGGAAGAAATACCAAGCGAATTCACGAAAAATCACGGAGAAAACGACCTTGGCTCGAGCTAGGGAGGGAAATTTTGAGAAGGATGTTTTCAAAATGAGCAAGAGCTGTTGTTTATATGCCCCGACAGTACAAGTCTCGCGCGGTATATCATATCTCGCCGCGAGATATACCTTCTGGAAAGTGACCAAATTGTCCTCGACAATAAGCGTCTACGCAATGTCAAAATTCAAAATTTTGACACATTTACCCTTGGAAATGATAAACTAGCAGGGAAACGTGGAAAAACCGGCACCGCAAGTCACGGAACGAGCCAAACGTGACATGCGCACGATCGCCCGGTACGGCACCAGTCGCCCGAAAACCGAGTGGTCCAAAGATCAACTCAATCCACATGATTCAGAGCCCAGAAAGGTGAATCATCAAAGAAAAAAAGCTCGGTCCAACGCCCAAACAGGTGGATCGTCAAACCAAAAGCTCGGTCCAACGCCCAAACAGGTGGATCGTCATCAGAAAAGCCCGGTCCAACGCCAAAACAGGTGGATCGTCGTCAGAAAAGCTCGGTCCAACGCCCAAACAGGTGGATCGTCAAACCAAAAGGCCCGGTCCAACGCCCAGACAGGTGGATCGTCGAACCAAAAGCCCGATTCAACGCCCAAACAGGTGAATCGTCATCCCCAACAACAAAAAGCCCGATTCGGAGCCCAGAAAGGCGAATCGTCACAAAATCGACAGGACTCAGGGGACCGGACAGGTAAGCCTTTGTGTTCTAACATAGTTTCCACAGGTTCGGAGCCCAGACAGGCGAATCTTCAGACAGGCAGGTATATTCTGAATTGGGTCTTGATTTGATTCCTCAGTATGAATTTACCTTTTCAAAAACAAAATCTCCGCGATTTTCAAATGATTTTCAAAATACCTAAAGCAGCCTTTTCGTGTTTTGGAGTCGAACTACGTCATGGTCTGATTCTCCGATAGAGATACGTAGGAAGCCGTGCGGTCCGACCATCCCGATGTTCAGAATGATGTCTTTTCTATCGTCGACATGACTTCTTTCATAAGACATGCCGCCGAGGGGCTCTGTAGACACCCCATTCTGAACACATTGGATCATACTTATACCACTCTAAGTCTCGCTTTGAGTCAAGAAGTAGAAATCCACCATTTCGTCATGTTTCGTTAAGTTTTGACTAACCACCGTTAGTTTGGGACTAAACTGCATACGAGATAACGAGGAAAGGACAAAACTGTCCACAGGAGCAATATCTCGCCGCGAGATGGCATGTCTCGCGCGAGATATCCCCCCTCTGCAGATTGCAGACGACAGTTCCCTCGTCGATTTCAACCTCTTTTCGGGATAAAACTTTATCTCTCCGGCCAACCAATATAATTTGGAGTCTGGAACCATCTTGAAGTGTTTGATCTCATCTTCAACACTTCCCCAATACCTATAAATACTTGGTGACTTCCAAGGTTCGAGAGGGCCAAGAATTTTCACAACACACACATTTTGTTGGTTTCTCTCCTTGAAAGAATCCTACAAAATCACCCTAAAAACTCACCTCATAGTTTGTTTGTCAACCTTGTTGATCAACAAACATCAAGCTCTAAGTCAAGGATCGAGGCGAAGCTCTGTCCGTGTCAAGATTCGACTCTAAACTTGAGTCGAAACTCTGCCCAAATCACCTCACGCAAGGTAACCCCTAAATCCCCTTCTAATTGATTGTTAGAGTGGTATAAGTCCATAGAATCTAGGATCGGCCTAGAGCCTCTCCAAATCATGGAGACGGTCTCGAAGCAATCGATCCTACATTCCGTTTAACCCCGTTAAATGGACCTTTGTTTACAATATTTAAAATCGTTTTTCCTCTTCTTTTGAAAACCTCTCTTTTCTTTAGCAAGACCGATCTCCGGATTGGGTGAAATGGATGCTCCTTGACCTACCCATTTCATAACCTAAGCCCCGAACCCAAATCTCTTTCAAAATGGTTTTCCTATTTTCTCCAATCGAATAATATAGGTGGCGACTCAAAAACGAAAAAGATAGAAAAATACCTCTTTTTCCTCACAACGCTACACCACCCTTGCCGGCTCTCAACTCTAATCACATGGTTATCCCAACCTCCAACTTTGCTAGACATTGGAAGAAGAATTTTTGGTGTCCTGGGGGCACTCCGTAAGACGAGGAGCCGATTATCCGTGACATAGCTGATCTGATAGAAGTGCCGAAAGGCTCCCATGGTCAGCTCGTAACCTAAGCTACGGCAAAGCACAATGAAACTTACAACGACCCTGGTCCCGTTAGCTCCCAACATTGCCGGGACAGCCCTCGTGTCTCCTAAAAATTCATTAATGAAGGGATCCAAGGGAAGACGAAGCCCCTGTTGAAACTGTTTATAGTAGAAGTGGACATGGTTGTCATTGTAATAAAAGCTCTTCTCTTCCTTGTCATCCTTAAAGACGGGCTTGCCTATGTAAGTTAACTTAAACTCAGCTTTATCCACCCCGTACGAGGAATATAACTTTGCCAACATGGGATCCCCGGCTTTGGGTGGCCTCTCTCGTCCTCGTCCTCCACCTCGGCCTCCTTTTCCTCAGCCCTTCTTACCTTCAACTTGAGCTCCTTCAACGAAGGCATCCACTATCTTGGTTGACGAGGAGGTTTCTCCCCCTCTTCCCGTCATATCTGCAAAAAGACGAGGAGCATAAATTAGTGACCTCGTCCATGACTGATCTTAAGACGGGGAAGAGGGATATCCCCCCTCGTCATTATATATAGGCCGAGGAGGGAGCCTTGCCACTCAGACGCTCGCAAACTATGCGATCCGAGGAAGGGTAGAACAAATCAATTTGCTCCATTACTTCGGCCCTATCCTCGAGCAACACTATGTTACGAGTCGAGGAATCAATTCTGTCTATTCTTGTATTATCCGGGTATTGGATGAACATCTGGGTACGGCCATAACTTCTCAACATCTCTCCTATGTCATCCAGGTTCAGCACCAACCAGGGTCCTCTCTCTCTCTCTCCGGTAAACTCTCAGGTTGCCCTTGTGGTATCCATAAATGAAACGGGGAGAATGGTTCCCAAGAACGAGCCATTTTTCTAAAGGGGAATCAAAGATCAATGGGGGAGTTTATACAATATTCAAAGGAATGCAGACAAAACATCCAAGGAATTCATACAAGACTCAAAGGGATTCATACAATATGAACAAGAAAATCAACGATTCATGAAGAAAAGTTTCAAACTTGACAATGGCAGTTCGAAAATTCAAAAAATCCTACCAAGATCCCAGAAACGGAAGATTGCAAGTAAAAATCAGTAAAGAAGGGAAATTATACCTGTTTCTGGTGTTACGAACGGTCGGAATCAATTTCACCGAAAAACTTCGAGCTCGCCGGAAACTGGGCTCTCGAAAACCAAGATCCCCAGAGGGGTTTATCGCTTGAACCTTGCTGAAACTCTCTCAATATCTCAAATAGCACAGGTGCGAAAAGATTAAAATGAGAAGGGTTTTAGGTTTTATACTCACCAATACTGGGTTAAACCCATGGGTAAAGCAAATAACCGGGTATGGCGCCACCTATATTAAATGCTAGTAACAACTTTCAAGGCACGTCAGACTTGGGGGCCCACCACTTATCATCATGGCAAAAACCGGCGGGTAATGAAACGGCGCACCACTGAAGCGTCTCTGACGCGTGTCAAACCTGTTCGTATTCCGTAAGCCGAGGACGAGATGACTTTCTCCTCGTCCTAGGCCGAGCTAGAAAGTCGGGGGCCACTGAACAGTATAAACCGAGATACGAACATGGGCTTGGCCGGGTCAAGCCCAAATGGATTGGGCTATAAACATAATCCACATACAAGTTATTAGAAGCAGCCATGGACTTCCTCGGTCTCGTACCTCATCATCAACAAAGCCAGTCAAGGCCCAATGTACAAGTATAAATGCCCCAATTACAAGTGCCTAAGATACCCTCCTCGTATGCCGAGGGGTATCTCCTCGGCCTTACATTGATAATGGGTTCTTCATACTATTTCCTTGGCTCATCGCGCTCCGAGATGTCTTAAATGACGAGGAGAGGAAAGTTCTTACCTCGGCATATCTTCATATGACGAGGAGACAGAATCATGCTTCTCGGCATATTCACATGCTGTCAGACCATCAATGGACGAGGAAGCTAAATCACGCATATCGGCTTACATACAAATGCCGAGATGAGACGTTTACGTTCCTCGGCTTTCCGGCTAGCAGATTGAACAGTCCTATTCAAACAAGGATTCAACAGTTATTATCCAATAAGGATTGTAACCATCTACATTAATTCAAGTCAAACAATGACTCCTTAACATATATAATCCTCCTAGGATTATATCTTATCTCTTTACAAGTTCTATTCAACATGAATTCTATCAATCTATCCCTATAAATACAAGTCATATAGCACAATATTGGGTACGTTACTTTTTACATACAGAAACTCTGTCAATTTAGTTTCTCACACCAATACCGTGACTTATTCTCACGCCGGAGGGCCTTCGCCGGTCAAGCCCCGGCTTAGTTTACGTGTTTTATCTTATTTTCAGGCCTAGCAATATCTGGAGCAGACGATCGCTTGGATTTGGGTTGATTTGACGATTTTGGCATCATCAGGAGTGATTAAGGTAATTACAGCCTAATGACGATCATGAGGTATGATTACATCCGTTTTCTTACTCACTACGTCCCAAAATAACTCAGTTTCGGACTGAGGAAGTAATAGACTTTTAACAAAAAAGTTTATCCCCCTACATGAAAGTTTAGGATCTACATTGAAAAACAGTGGAGCTAGAAGGGTATATTTCCTGATTCTCCTCATTGTCATAGAATTGTCATTGGAAGTTTATAACTATCAATGGAAGTACATAGAGGGTTTAAAACACACACACACACATATATATAAGAGAAAAGGGATTCAAGGATCACCACGGGCAGGAAAAGTATTCAGAAAAATTGACTTCAAAAGAGTCATATTTCTAACAGCGTGGTTAAGGAACTCTTCAATCAATATGGCTGAGGAACTCTTCAATCAGTATGGCTAAGGAACTCTGTCTCCTCATTACGCCACTCGTCCCATCTCTCGCCCAAGCCATCACCATGAAGCATTCGACAACTTCGACATCCTAGGACGTTTGGTTGGTAATCTACGAGTGCATAGCGAGCTAACTGGACTAGTTGCTCTACCTCTTCGCCAGCCGTAGTTTTCTTGCAGACCCACATCAACCATTCTTGTCAAATCCTTTTGCCTCACAAGTTCATTGGCCTGAAAATTTCAATGAAACTAGTCATAGGCAAAAGGACTGAAAACATTTATCAAATTGATACAGAGATCCAAGCGATGATCTTTTTTTAGTATTAATACTTCAAACGGACTCTTGTTTTCTTTTTAATACTTATAAGAAACCATATAACAAGAATGATTTGGAGATGAGAGTCATTCATTTTTGCCAGATTAAGACTATGCTCCATGTTTGAATAATTAAGGGAAAGAGTAGTCAAATACACACAAATATGAATGGAAAAAAAAAGAAAAGATCTTATGTTGAAGTAGTGACTGCTTACCCAAACCACCAACATGATATCCGTATCAGTAGCCTTCTGTCCAGTTATGAGCTCCAAAAGCATCACACCATACCCATAAACATCAGCCTTATGAGAACACTTTCCAGTGGAGAAGTACTCAGGAGCAATGTAACCATATGTACCCATTACATCAGTGGTAACATGAGTATCATCGTTGTCCGTGAACTTAGCGAACCCAAAGTGTCCAATGACCACCTCAAACTGGGTAGTACTACATACAAGGCATGGAATTTACAAGGCACGTGCAAATGGCCAAAATACCCTCATATATATACTTTAAAAAAAAATTCCTTCCCTCCCCCATTTCAAACGTACATTCATTCTCTCTCTCTCTCTCTCTCTCTCTCAAAACCTAAGAAACCAACGGCGCTCTCTCTTCTCTCTCTCACTCGACGAACGCCGCCGACCACCACCGACGAAAAAATGAAGACAAACCTCCCTAAAACTGGTGGAAAGTCCGTCTCTTCTTCCGCCGCTCCAAAAGTAATTCTTTTTAACCTAAAATTTCAATTTGAAAACCCAACATTAATTTTATGCCTAAAATGGATTATATAATGCTTAATGTTGTTTAAACCTATCCTAAATGGTTCTAATTGCGATTTCGTAACATAAATTTGGGTTTTTTGTTTGAATCGGATACGAATTCGTGTGCCTAAAATTTGAAATTGTCGGCGTGTGTTTCATATGAACACATACGAATGGTCACCAACATTTCGTGTAATGGCACACGAAATGTAAACTGATTCATCAGTTTACGTTTCGTGTGCCAATACACGAAATGTTGGTGACGATTCCGTGTTGTAGTACACGAGATACTTTCCACATTTCGTATATTAGGACACGAAATGTAAATTGATTCATCAGTTTGCATTTCGTGCTCTAATACACGATATGTGGTGAGGTTTCTCGTGTCTTTATACACGAAATGATCACCAACATTTCGGGTATTTCCACACGAAATGTCAACTGGTTCTTGAAAATTAATTATCTCTTATTTAATTTTTTGTAGGGACGTAAACCTGCGACGGCCTCTAATAGAAAGAGGAAGGCTGAGGAGGCAGCTGCAGCTAAGGCAGATAAACGGAGCAAAAAGATTCACGACAAGAATGTCATGATTGAGAAGCCTGTGGATGAAGAGACGGATAGTGAGGGTACATATTCTAGTGAGGATTCATCTTCTCGCACTCGTTCCCGAGGTGCATCTGTGCGTGAGGCACATTTATCTAGTGATGAGGAGGAGGAGGAGGAGGAGGAGGTGGAGGAGAGTGTATCTGTGAGGCCTCGCAAGAGGCGGGAGGCACGGGCAAGAAAGGGGAAAGGGGCTAAGGATGACGAGTGGCAGCTTAAGAGTAACCCCGGTGGAGGCCCGGAGGAGGTTGATTTGTTGTACGGGTTTGGTCATCATCGAGCCCGTAAGATATGGGAGAACGCCACTTGTGAGCCGGTGTTGAAGCGCCAAACGAGGCAGCAGATTCTAGATAAGTAAGTATATGATTTGTTTATTAAATAGCCATTTTCAAAACATTTCAAGAATCAGTTGACATTTCGTGTGCCAATACACGAAATGTTGGAGACCATTTCGTGTTGTATTACACGAGATACTTTCCACATTTCGTATATTAGGACACGAAATGTAAATTGATTCATCAGTTTACATTTCGTGCTCTAATACACGATATGTGGTGAGGTTTCTCGTGTATTTATACACGAAATTATCACCAACATTTCGGGTATTTCCACACGAAATGTCATCTGGTTCTTGAAACAGAGGGAGTATTAATTATAATGTTTTGTTTGGAATCAACAGGTTCTCGCATGCTTCTTTACCGGAGGATGATAGAGCTTGGTGGGCTCGTGTTCAGGGTACCGGCCTCCATTTCCTACATGATTCTACCATTCGCCGACCTAGCATGGCGCTCCTAACGGCGTTTGTGGAACGGTGGTCTCCCGAGACTAATACCTTCCACATGCCGTGGGGGGAGATGACGATCACTATGCATGACGTCACTCATATCCTAGGTATATTCTTGTTTGTTGTCTATTTTTTATAAATTACATAAATTTTATCAATTTCATAAATTTTATCAATTTTATTAATTATTTCATTTTCAATTTGTAGGTATCAGCTGTTCAGGTGGCCCTGTTGCGAAGGCGGATCCAGAGCCTGACGTAGCCCATATCAGGGCACGCCTTGAGACATTTCGGAAGGGCACGACCTACTCTTTAGATGGCCTCCGCCGGTCCTTTGAGTACCCTTCCGACATGACTGACGATGAGCGCGCTTCTACGTACATCATGTTCCTCCTCGGCTCCACGCTGTTCGTGGACAAGACTCAGGATAAGATGCCCTCAGACTACCTTTCATTGTACGTGGATATTGACAGAGTGGGGGCTCTATCCTGGGGGACAGCTGCGTTGGCATATCTATACCGGGAGTTGGGGAAGGCATCTAGATACGGATGCAAGCAGATCGGTGGTTGTTTGAGTCTTTTAGAGGTAATATTTAACAATCATTTAATAATTACAACATGTATTTACGGTTATAACATTGTTAACTCATTTATTTCATACATTTGCAGGCCTGGATATACGAGCACTTTCCGGTTTTCCGGAGAGATATTGACCCGTTATGGACGGAGGGCCAGCCGAGGGCTCGTAGATGGGTACGTACTGATACGGCCGGAAGGGATATGCCCCATCTATTGAAGTTTTGGTATACCCTGGACACGATGACGGTTGATAGGGTGAGTTAGTTATATTTAAAGATTTACAAATTGTTATAATTTATTATTTCTGTTGACGGTGTCTAACAAATTCATTTTTAGGTTTGTTGGACTCCCTACGGTACCACCCCAGAGGCGCTTTTGCCGGTCTCATACTTCCGTGGGGTTATACGCTTCCAGGATATCACGGAGGCGTATATGCCTGACCGTGTTACACGCCAGTTTGGGATCCAGCAGAAACTCCCCAGAGACCCCATATCTTGTGACCAAAATTGTTCATTGATAGCAGGTCAAAAGGGGTACAAGAAGTCCTATGGAGCGCGTGATGAGGTATGGGAGGATTGGTTAGAGGACGGCTTGGGGAGTTTCGATCCAGTGCGTAGATGGGGGCCGTCCGTGAGCGCATCTGATCCTGTTACTTCCACGTATATGCAGTGGTTCCTGGCTAGGACTCATGTTCAGATTACTAATTCGAATCATGATGCCCTAGTTAACGTTCCACCACCGCCTAGGGTTGTAGAGGCACGAGGCATACTACTTTCGCTGCTCACGGATGACAGTTTATCCGCGAAGGTCAAAGATAAGATTAGACGGGCCATTGATCTATACGGAGACGGTTCATGATTATGTTCATTTTGGTTGTTTATGTTGGTTTGTAAATTTTGGATACAATGTTTGTATTTCGGATATGTTCGTTTTGGTTTGTAAATTTTGGATACAATGTTTGTATTTCGGATATGTTCGTTTTGGATTTGTAAATTTTGGTTGTTTATGTTTTGGAATATGTTTGGGATATGTTCATTTTGGTTTGTAAATATTGGAATCAGTTTGTTTCAGTTTGTGTTTCAGGATAAGATGCCCTCAGACTACCATCTCGTGTGCTTATACACGAGATGGTTTGACTCATCTCGTATATATACACACGACATTTTTTATTTTATCTCGTATGAACACACACGAGATACATTACTGGGTAGTTAGTGTATTTCGTGTAATGTTCATACGACATAAATGAAATACGTCGTGTATATTTATACGAGTTATGATGTTCCATCTCGTGTATAAGAACACGAATTAAAGTATCATACCAATATAAAATGGTTTCCCACATGTCCCAACACAAGTGTGTCTGTGGGTGGTCCTATTCCTTGTGGTACAGTCACTGGTAGGCATGTGAAGCCAGCGGTTTGCGAGTACGAGACAAACACCACATTATACACCGTGGCTATGATGTGCCCTATCTCTGGGAGTATCAACCAATAATATTCCGAACATGGGGAGCCATAGTGAGTAATGCGACTATAGAGCTCGTCCATATCTCTCAAAGGCATAACTCTCTCATAAAGCTCGCGGCGATGAAGCAGCTCCTTGGCACAATCTGAGCGCACTCTTTGCCACATCTCCTCTATTCCGTATATTTGCACTGCTACTGCTCTATATCCACAATTTCCATCACCCATCACATCTGTGAAGCCATCAATAAATGGGACAATGAGAGGGGTTAAAAATCCAATCTTGAAAAACAATTTCGTTTCAACATTGGATTTTTATTGCGATTTTGATCAAAACACCAAATATAACTTTAAAAACTTACTTCATTGCTGCTTGGATTTTGATTTTGATGTGGAGAATTTGGTGGCAAACCTTCTTCTTCAAAAATATATTCCACAAGCTCAAGATCAATATGATCATAAAAACTTGGAGAATGTTGTGGAGAATCCATACTATGGTGTTAGATGATTTGAGAATTAATGAAAATAATGGGTATAAATTTATGGGCGTTAAGACTTGGACAATGGTGTCGCAGCTGCATGGGTGTACAGTTCTCTCTGTTGGGCCGTTGTCTGCGTGTATATCGTGTTTTATGTAGGGCTTCAGGGTGTATCTCGTGTGTATATACACGAGATACTATGGTACATATCTTGTATACACACACGATATAGTCTTTGTTTCTGGTAATTATCTCGTATGAACAATACACGAGATACACCCTGATTCATTTCGTGTATTGTTCATACGAAATGTATTAGTAAATGTCGTGTATTTAAACACGACACATCATATAATAAAATAAAAATTAATTATAAATAAATGTGGTAGGTTATATGATATTGTATGATGTTGGTTCAATCTTATATGTAATCATTGTTTGTTTTCCAACTTATTATAACAAGAAACATATAATCTTGATTAACAAATATGATAATTTCAAATATATGATCTTGAGTAGTTGGTATTCCTCTAATGTACAACTTATCATTAACCTCGTTTATTTTTTTTTTAATTTTTTTCTAGATTCTAGATGGCATTTAAAGTGTTTTTCATCTACATGAGTTTCCTCCAAATCCAAATGGAAATTGAGTTACAAATATGTGTCATTATTTAGGGTTTTTAGGGTTTTATGTGTCCCGATCTTGTGAAAAAATGGTATACGGCTACCTCGTTTATTTTTTTTTTAATTTTTTTCTAGATTCTAGATGACATTTAAAGTGTTTTTCATCTACATGAGTTTCCATCAAATCCAAATGGAAATTGAGTTACAAATATGTGCCATTATTTAGGGGTTTTAGGGTTTTATGTGTCCCGATCTTGTGAAAAATGGTATACGGCTACCTCGTTTATTTTTTTTTAATTTTTTTATAGATTCTAGATGACATTTAAAGTGTTTTTCATCTACATGAGTTTTCATCAAATCCAAATGGAAATTGAGTTACAAATATGTGCCATTATTTAGGGTTTTTAGGGTTTTATGTGTCCCGATCTTGTGAAAAATGGTATACGGCTACCTCGTTTATTTTTTTTAATTTTTTTCTAAATTCTAGATGACATTTAAAGTGTTTTTCATCTACATGAGTTTCCATCAAATCCAAATAGAAATTGAGTTACAAATATGTGTCATTATTTAGGGTTTTTAGGGTTTTATGTGTCCCGATCTTGTGAAAAATGATATACGGCTACCTCGTTTATTTTTTTTTAATTTTTTTCTAGATTCTAGATGACATTTAAAGTGTTTTTCATCTATATGATTTTCCTCCAAATCCAAATGGAAATTGAGTTACAAATATGTGCCATTATTTAGGGTTTTTTAGGGTTTTATGTGTCCCGATCTTGTGAAAAATGGTATACGGCTACCTCGTTTATTTTTTTTAAATTTTTTTCTACATTCTAAATGACATTTAAAGTGTTTTTCATCTCTATGATTTTCCTCCAATTCCAAATGGAAATTGAGTTACAATTATGTGCCATTATTTAGAGTTTTTAGGGTTTTATGTGTCGCGATCTTGTGAAAAATGGTATACGGCTACCTCATTTATTTTTTTCTCCATTCTAAATGGCATTTAAAGTGTTTTTCATCTCTATGAATTTATTTATAATCATTTGTTAGATGATTATAAATAAAGTGGTATCACATAAATGTGATAGGTTATATGATATTGTATGATCCAATATGACGTTTGTTCCTTGTCATGTATAAGTGTATAAATTTTGCTCAATTAACAACACAATTCAATAATATAACATAGCATATGCGTATCATTAACATCGTGTTGCAAATCATCGAAGAACACCTTCATTTTGATATGTCGTATGGATATACACGATATTAGGACATCATATCGTGTTGTTGTGTACGACATTAATGGCAGAGTAAATTTAAATTTCGTATAATTTCATACGACCTAATATTTTACACAATTAGATTATGTCGTGTAAAAGTACACGAAATAAAGGCTTCCTGTCGTCCTTTCGCACACGACACGCGAAGGGTAGTTTGGGCATTATTGATGCCTTGTATGTAAGGTGCCTTGTATATAGAATTTACCCCTCAAACTCCTCATCCAATAACATGTTTGCAGCTTTAACATTCCGGTGTATGATCATAGGGACGCAATCATCATGAAAATAAGCTAGGCCCCTTGCAGATCCGATTGCAATTTGCTTCCTTGTCTGCCAACTGAGAGGGGATCGCCATTCAGTTCGCTCTGCAGTAGTGACAATCAATTGTGAGAACCACAGTAATAAATCAAAGTAACATAAACCCAAACAAAAATCAGATAATCAAGGATCAAAAACAATGAAGATGCTACCTCTTAAATATGAGGCAACATTATTATTAGCCATATAAGGATAAACTAGCAACCGTTCAGTAGGTGTCATGCAAAAGCCTCGCAACTGTAGTACATTTCGATGCATGGCCATGCCAAGCTTTTCCACCTCTGCCTGGAACTGAAGCTCAGTAAATTGAGTAAGCTCCTTTTGGAGTCTTCTTACAGCCACCAAGGATCCATCAACCAAGCATCCTTTGTAAACATTACCAAAGCTACCACCGCCCAAGTAACTTGTATCACTAAAATTACGAGTTGCGACTTGTAATTCACGGAATGAATACCTCTTCAATTGTCCAAGATGAAGATCTTCAGCTGCACAGTTAAAACGAAACAAAAAAGTAAATAAAGAAAGAGTATCTGGTTCGACCCAACTTCTACATTTCGGAGGAGGAAAAAGCCATAGACCGCCAGCCCCCGACTTATAGGCACTTTCTTGTTGACAACTCATGTTTAATCCAGGTGTTAATAATTTTCATTATTAACAGTAACAAATCACACAACATCAATGTGGACAGAGAAAAAGGGAAAGGTTAAGAAAGATGATCGTCTGATGAACTACATGACTTACGTAAACTATTGAGAGAAAAAATGGACAGCTACTAGAATAAAAAATCTAACGGAGAAGCGATAGCACAAAGGGACAAACACAATTAATAACCAAAGTTAATATCACCAACATGAGACATGGATTTATGCGACCATAGAGAAAATTGAATGGTTGTTCCAAAATTATGTTACAGTGCAATCAAATGAGGTCATCTGTAACATTTCTGGAGGAAATGATGGAGATAAAATCATCTTTAACACATGCTCCCTCCGTCCCACATGAGTGTAGACTTATTTCCTTTTTCGTCCGTCTCACGTGAGTGTACACTACCCAAAACGGAAAGTTCTTATAATTTTACATTCAATGAGACCCACTTGACATACTCACAACAACAATCCACTTACTATTCCTCCCACTCATTCTCTCTCCTATTTACTTTTCATACAACACCTCCTCCACTCATTCTCTCTCCTCTTATTATACTATTATTTGTTAGTTATTGTGCCCAAAATTTTGGTCCACAATCACGTGGGACGGAGGGAGTATTATACAAGAAGCATCATGGTGTCATGTAATCTAATAATGTCGTTAATGGTCACACACATGTTAACTGCATGTAAAATTTCTAGGATTTACACCTTCAGAGTAGGTTCATCACTTTCAAAAGAAAAATATGATGGCAGCAATAAAAGATGAACTCAAGTTACCTGAGAAGACCTGAGGTTTGGTTGAAAAAAACAACCTAACCTTCTTCATAATTGATCTTTTCTTCAAAGGCTTTATGTTTGTCTGGCTATGGCTTGAATCACCCAACTGCCTACTCTCAACAATCTGCTCATTATCAACATTAATGACTTCCCCCTCTGTTGACATACCACCAACACCATTGCTAGCCTCTGTTACCGTTGACAAATCTGCACCATCTTGGTCTCCGTAACCATGAGTATCACTAATAACATCAGCCTCAACTCCATACGAAGCGTTTCCTTCTTGCAGTGCCAAGGCATACTCGAGCCTGGTCACAACCTCAGCCATTGTAGGCCGTCGTTTCGAACTATTATGCAAGCATTGTTCTGCAATTTCTGCAAACACCTTCAAGCACTTTGATACAATGCTCCCACTGATATTAGAATCGACAATATCAAGTAGTCTCCCCTCTTTGATGCACTGCTTCGCCCAGAAGGCTAAACCCCATTGTTCCTCATCGAGTCTTAAATTCACCGCTGGCCTTCCACACAACGTTTCAAGTAACACCACCCCAAAAGCATAAACATCAGACTTCCTAGTAACCCTACGGGTTAAGATATAATCGGGATCTAGGTAGCCACGTGTGCCTCTAACATGGGTGCTAACATGTGTGCATGTCTGATTTGCCGGACCAATTTTGGAGAGTCCAAAGTCCGAGATCTTTGCTTCCATATTTTCATCCAGCAAAATATTCGAGCTTTTTACATCCCGGTGTATGACTCTATCTTGGATACTTGTACCCGTATGAAGGTAATTTAACCCACGGGCAGCACCTATGCATACCTTGAGGCGTTGCACCCAAGATAGGGAAGAATTATTATCGCCCCCTAATCTATGAAGCTTGTGCAGCCTTGACTCAAGACTACCACCAGCCATATACTGGTACACAATGATCATCTCATCATGTTGATTGCAGTAACCAATTAGAGTGACAAGATGACCATGTCTGAACTTTGAAAGCATCTCAATCTCTGCCCGGAACTGTGGGGCTCCTTGTTTGGACCCAAAATCCAGACGCTTGATGGCAACAGTACTAGCCCCATCATCAATGATCCCTTTGTAGACTTTCCCAAATCCACCCTTCCCAATGACCAATGCTACATCGAAGTTCCGTGTAGCCGATTTTATCTCGCGAAGAGAAAAGCGACGACATGAATAATGATCCAACAACACCGATGATGAGTTCTTCCTCTCACCGTCATAATTTTTTTCCTCACGCTGTCGCAAGTAATACACAATGATATTCATTAAAGTGATGAAAATTATAACAGCATTGACAAAGAACATCATTCTCAAAACTAATGTCAATCTGAGTACTTAATTTTAATCACAGACTAAAGGAAAATAATAGCAACAGATTTCTAAAAGAGAATACAACTAACACTTTAGATAAATCTGAAGGAGGTGTAATCAATTAATAGCTGTAAAACCCTAAAAATTGAATTGTTAAGTAGGTGGGGAATCAGACAAGGCGGCTAGACTAACTTTAATTTTATCAACATCACGAGAATGCAGGAAGGACAACCATAAAAATAGAGTAAGTTTTAGGAAAAACCTATTTCTCCATAAGTTATAAAAAACTTCATCCTTAAAAATATCGAGTTTAGGTCTTAAAATATTGAGTTTAGACTTTAAAATATCTAGAAAATAAAATAGTTATTTTAAGCTTTAAAACAGTGAGTTTAAGCTAGAAAATAAAATAGCGAGTTTAGACTTTAAAACAATGAGTTTAGACTTTAAAATACCAAGTCAATAGTATTTAAAAACAGGACTTTTTAAATTTATAAAGAAACATGTTTCCCCAAAATTTTCTGCAAAAATATCTATCGACATTATAATGGTCACGTCAATGGAAACCAACAGTCTCATTTCCCGGAAATAGCAGGCTACATAGTACATTATCGACATCATTTCTAAGAAATTGCAGGACCAAGAAAATACTCCCTCCGTCCCACGTCATTGTGGACCATTTTTTCGGGCACGATAATTAAGAAATATTATTAAGATAATAAAAATGTGTGATAGGAAATGAAGAGAGAGAATGAGTGGAGTTGGTTGAATAAATTGTGTGGTAGGAAATGAAGAGAGAGAATGAGTGAATGGGGTAGGGTGAATATAAAATAATAAATTTATTTCCAGGAAATAACAGGCTACATAGTACATTGTCGACATCATTTCTAAGAAATTGCAGGCTAGCTACATAGAAAATATCATGTAAACACACCGTGTATAGTCCGTTTGTTCAGTTTATAGAATCCAATCTTCCCGCCGGTGACGATTTGATCTCAGGTTGTTGATCGCCGACGACAACATCGGTAAATTGACCTGGTCTGACCCTAGTCAGCTTCTTCATCCTCCTCAATTTTGCCAGTATAATGATAATCAAATGGAAATGGGGTTAATTATTTAACGAACTGTTTGGAATTCGATTCCATTAAACTGATATCATGTAAAAATTCCTAACATTTAGAAAATTATGTTTAAAAAAAATGCCAAAATCTCAGAAAAAACGCGTTTTTTTCACGCTTAAAAAAAATGTGTTTTTAGAAAACGTCGACTTTACCCAAATCAGCGTTCCCTCTCTCTCCAACTACGGTCATCGCCATTTTCTCTCATTTCAATTCTCCCTAAATTATCGTCTTCTTCCCCGTTTCAGACTCTAAACCCGTTCACCGGCGCCGCCCCCCAACAACGCCAAACTCGCTTATCATTTCTCACCGTCAAACTCGCTTTTCTTTTCACAAACTCGCTTATCTTTTCACACACAAACACATACTGATTTTCCTATTTCTAGATAGCGAAAGCAATAGCATTCGTTTAGAGAGATATTTAGTTGTTGAAAATGGCGTCGACTACGGCGGCGACGAGGGTAGATCTGGATGAAAATCCGATTAAGACGATGACAATTTGCATGATTGGAGTCGGAGGCTTCATTGGATCCCACCTTTGTGAGAAATTGATGTCGGAGACGCCTCACAAGGTTTTGGCGGTGGATGTCTACAATGGTCATTTTTCTTCAAGAAGCGATTGATGGAGTAGATTTTTTCTCTCTTGAATCTCGACAGTGGAGATTGGAAAGAAAGGAGACCGATTTGAGTACCAGTGCATATGTTTTTAAATACCAGTGTATATGTATTTGAGTACCAGTTTGGAAATTTGCTGTTGGTGGGGGATTTGATGTGCCAGTGCTAGGGATTTAATGTGCCAGTGTTAGTGTAAACTAATGCCAGTATATGTGTTTTTGAGTGCCAGTGCATGTGTTTTGAGTGTCAGCAAAAAAGAGTACCAGTGTTTAGGGTATAAAAGTGCCAGCAAAAGGGTAAAAAAGTGCCAACACATGTATTTGGGAGTGCCAGTGTATAATGTGTCAGCGTCAATCTACAAAAGTGCCAGTGTCGGGGTGCCAGTGAATATGTGTTTAAATGCTGGCAGTGAAAAAATGGTTACTGGCACTCTGTTAAATTGGCACCGGCACTTTTTACACTGACACTTTGTTACACATGCATTGGCACTTTGTTTACACTGGCACTTTGTTGAACTGGTACTGACACTTTTTTTATCCTGGCACTTTGTTACACATGCACTGACACTTTGTTAAACTGACACTGGCACAAACGGGAAAAACAAAACACGTTTTTTCTAAGGACTAGGAAAAACTAGTTTTTTATAAGACCAACTCAAAAAAAATATGTGATAATATTTTAAATCAAAACTTATTTTAGGATATACTCTTCCGCTCCGCTTTATTTGGGACTAATAATCAACTTGTATGGTCTTTATATGGAACATATTTTAGTCTCGCTTGTCTGATAATTTTCTTAATAATACCATGGATTGATTTATGCATAAGAATCGTGAGAATAATAATGAAGATAAACAAAATTAAATATCAACTTAAGGCTACGGAATACACGTATTGCTACAAATATATATATATATATATATATATATATATATATATATATATATATATATATATATATATATATATATATATATACCCCATTATAATGAGAATCACATTTATATGAGAGCCATAAGAGCACTAACAATCGATCGTAGGATTAAAAAACGCATCAAATCTTTGATTAAAAAAAAAAAAAAAAAAAAAGATAGAGAGGGTGGCTGGCATTTTCGTAATTATTGTGAAATAAATCCCCTTCAAATTTCAAAATAAAATATCTCAATATCTATAAGTCGAAAAAAAATTTCGAAAACACTGATTTTTTTGTCTTGACGAGACGATTCAAACTAGATCCCTGAAGATAGGATTTTGAAAAAATAATATTGAACAACGTCTAATTTTTAAAACACTAGCTAATTAACTAGTGTACACTAGCTAATTAAATAATGTACAATAGTAATGTATATAGTGTACACTAGCTAGTTAACTCGTGCACACTAGCCATATGACTTATATTGGACAATACCTTGACTTGTGTACACTAGCTAGTGTACACTAGCTAGTTAAGTAATGTACACTAGCTAATTAACTAGTGTACACAAGAAATTGCAGACACTGGTAGTGTACACTAATTAACTAGCTATCTACTTTTTAAATATTTAGTGAATAATGGTGCTAATCACGTTGTATTTCCTCCGTTTTTTTTTCTGCTCTTAAAGCATCAAATATAAATCCCAATCGGCTAGCGGAGCCATTCAAGTTTTACGATTACATCTGCATATGAAAGCTATGGCATGACAGTACTTTATGCAGGCTAAGGTATGTAGCTTTCTGAAGAAAAGATCAGTCCATTCTCCCTTTCAAGATCCTCTGTTACTTCACTAGGTGTATTGCAAAACAAACCAAAAAATAAACTTACAAGTTGCCAAACAATAACTAATATGGACAACAATTCTTTTCAAAGTTGAAAACTGAATTTTGCTTGGATTACTATGTAGGCGTCAACAATTAAGCCGAATAAGTTTGATAGATCTGGAAAAATGTATGGATGGCTTTCATCAAAAGTTGAATACAGATTTGCACGCAAAATCCTTGATTGTTCCTTTTAATATATAGGTAGATGGCATACTTGAGAAAAGAAAGGTCTAGTGTACATTTAGCTTAAGCTCGACACTAATTTAGTTAAATCGTGTACACAAGGACTTGTGTACATTAGCTAGTGTACACTAGCTAGTGTACACTAGTTAATTAGCTAGTGTACATGAGTTAACTAGCTAGTGTACACTATATACTTAGCATGACTGATGAACATTGAAATTAAACTTGGGTACACTAGCTAAGTTGCTAGTGTACGTTACTTAACTAGTGACACTAGTTAATTAGCTAGTGTTTTAAAAATTAGACGTTCAATATTATTTTTTCAAAATCCTATCTTCAGGGATCTAGTTTGAATCGTCTCGTCAAGACAAAAAAATCAGTGTTTTCGAAATTTTTTTTCGACTTATAGATATTGAGATATTTTATTTTGAAATTTGAGGGGGGTTTAGTTAACAATAATTACGAAAATGCCACCCCTCTATCTTTTTTTTTTTTAATCTGGAGCATTGATATGTTTTTTAATTCAATGGTTGAATTTAGTTCTCATGGTTCTCATATAAATTTGGTTCTCATTTGAATAGCTTCATATATATATATATATACTCTCTCCGTCCCAATAAAAGTTTCAATTAAAAAGAGCGTCGTTAGAGCAGCTTCCTTTTTGACAAAGAATCTTTACTATTTTCTCCACTCATTCTCTCTCTTACATTATTTTAATACTCACAACACCATTATAATTTACTATTCCTCCACTAATTCTCTCTCTTATTTTATTTTCACACTCACAACATTTTTTTTCCTCTCATTTCCATAATTTGCGTGTCCACCCAAAGGGTGAAGCACTATTTTTGTGGGACGGAGGGAGTATATATATACTGTCCCGTAATACTGATACGATTCTTGTTCCGCACCTTGCGGGAATTAAGGAAAAGTAAAAGGTTGATGTGTTGTGAGTGTAGATAGTTAAGTAGGAGAGAGAATGAGTGGAGAGAATAATAAATTATAATGGTGTTGTAATATTAAAATAATGTATAGAGAATGAGTAGAATAGTAAAGATTCTTTGCCATTTTAGAAAGTGTGACTTATCAGTGGGACGCCCAAAATGTAAAAGTGTGTCAAGTATTGTGGGACGGAGGGAGTATATATATATATTGAATGTGGAGAGTAATGTCTAACGATTAAATTGATTGTAGTAAAGTCAACTACTTGGGTATGTTATGGTTCGAGCAAAAATTAAGAGTAAATTGTGAAAAGAGAAAATTGTATTATTAATTTATTTGAATATTTATACAAGTCACAGACTATCTAACTGGTTTACAAGATATTGCCTAACTTGATGTGCAAGATATTGATAATAAAGAAAAGATAATTACAATAAAAAAAGGATCACAACAAATATTAATAAATAATACAAATAATACCTAATGGGCCTTGGCCTGGTGGTATCATGGTAGCTTGGTCACCGGTTCGATTCCCCCCAAGGGGAATCTTTGGGGTTTAATTCTTCCTACCTTGATTTCAGGGTTCTTAGGAGCCCTCGGGCACATCCGTGCAGTTAAGGAAGGAAAAGCATTCTGGGCTTCAGAACCTGAGGACTTTCTTGGGGCCAGGAGTATAAGGGGTGTTGCCACCCTGACTGCATTGGGCATATCCTACACAAAATGGATGATTGATAGGAAAGTACAATCTTGAACAAAATGCCTGAAAGTGGGTTTGGTCAAGCATCGTTGTGAATATATCATCGAGCTGATATTTGTTGTAGATGAAGAGAACTCATTAATTTGTATTTCGAATATTTTAATATGCATCATTTTTGTAAATAATCAAAAATTATTTTAAATCTCATGTTATTATTTTTATAAATAACTGAAACTTAATAACACACTTTTACTCTCTTTAATACTACTACTATGGGCCCATTTGATTTAGCTTATTGATATGTGTTGATGACTTATTACTTATAACTGATAACTTATGACTGATGAGCTGATGAATGATACTGTTTGATTTAGTTTTTTTGAAGTGCTGATTAGCTATCATAAGTAAGTATGACTGTTTGATTAATAAGCTGAAAAAGTGCTGAATAAAATTATAAAGACTAAAATAATAATAATAATAATAATAATAATAATAATAATAATAATAATAATAATAATAATAATAATAATAATAATAATAATAATAATAATAATAATAATAATAGTAATAATTTTATTATTTTTATTATTTTTATTGTTTTTATTATTTTTATTATTTTTTTAATTATTATTTTATTTATTTATTTATTATTATTATTATTTTATTATCATTTTATTATCATTTTATTATTATTATTATTATTATTTATTATTATTTATTTGTTATTATTATTATTATTAATTTTTTAATTTTTATTTTTAATTTTTATTTTTAATTTTTAATTTTTAGTTTTTTTACTATTATTTTTTAATTTTTATTTTTATTTTTTAATTTTAATTTTTTAATTTTAATTTTTTTATTTTTATTATCATTTTTATTTTTATTATTATTTTTATTATTATTATTATTTATTATATTATTATTATTATTTAATTATTTTTTAATTATTTTTTTAATTATTTTTTTATGTTTTTATTATTATTTTTTATGTTGTTATTATTATTATTATTATTATTATTTTATTATTATTATTAATATTATTTTATTATTTTATTATTATTATTAGTTTATTATTATTATTATTATATTATTATTTTTTATTATTATTATTATTATTTTTATTTATTTATTTATTTATTTATTATTTTTTTTATTATTATTATTATTATTATTTCATTATTATTATTATTATTATTATTATTATTTTACTGTAAATACTTTACTGTTCACAAGTGCTTTTTTTATCTCAGCACTTTTTCTACTGCTTATGACTTATAAGTGATTTGTGCTTTAATTGACTTGTACATGACTTATGACTTATTTTACAAAAACTGAAATCAAACAATACTAAAATGATTTACGAAAAGTAATAAGTCATAAGCACTAGGAAATAAGTGATATCAAACAGGCCTTATGTCACTGATACTCTTAAACATTTACACCGATACTCAATAACACATGCACTAATGCTAACAAAATAAATACACTAACACTCTTTCTTTGACACTATAATTGACACTCTCAAACACTACCGCTAAAATAACTTTTTTTAAGGAATAATTCTATAAGGACGTGTTTGGTTCGTTGGAAACGGAGGGAATGGAATGGAAAGGAATGGAGAATTTGTTGACTTCATTCCTTCGGCCCCGTTTGGTTAGTTGGAATGAAAAATTTTCCATTCTCGACGGAATGAAATTCCATTCCTTGGAATGGATTTTCATTCCTTCCAATTTTGGAAGGAATGATGAATTCCTTTGGTAATGGAAATTTTTTTTTGACCAAAATACCTCCAAACTCAAATCACCCCCACCCCGCCCCCGCCTACCCACCCCTACCTCGCCCCTGCCCTACCCCACCCACCCACCCCCTGCCTACCACCCCCACCCACCCCGCCCTCCAATTTTTTTTTAAAAGACCTCTGCCTACCCCCCCATCCACCCGCCTACCACCCCACCCCCACCCACCCTCCAATTTTTTTTTAAAAGACCCCCACCTACCCCCCCATCCAGCCCGCCCTACCACCCCACCCCCACCCCTCCAAATTTTTTAAAAGACCCCCGCCTACCCCCCCCATCCAAACCTCCTGCCCTACCACCCCACCCCCCACCCCCACGAATTTTTTTTTTATTATTCATTTTGCATACCCCCTACCTACCTACCCCACCCACCCACCCACCCCCCAAAATTTTTTTTTTTTTAAAAAAGAAGGGTAAAATGGATATTTTATATGCTTTCATTCCATTCCTATAATTTGTATTTTCAAACCAAACATGATTTGCCAAGGAATTGAATGACAATTAATTCATTCCATTCTGTGCCAACCAAACGGAGGGGTTTGACCAGTTTTTTTTCATTCCAATTACTTCATGAATTCAATTCCATTGACCATTCCATTCCTTCACTTTTTTTCCATTGAACCAAACGGCCCCTAAGTCCCCTTCACCTCAATTAGTTCTCCATAAAAGGTCAGGCGAGATCCAAAAATCCACATTCAAATAGTGACTCAGATCAAAATTCCACAAAAACTCAACCTAGGTATAAGAGTTATTTTATTCTTATACATATGGGTATAAGAGCGGATTGTTTAATAAAATATAAGATTTTTTTATTATTTTTAAGAAAAGGTGAAATTTTTTGAAATAAATAAATATTTTTATACCTAGGTATAAGAATATTTTCAGTTTTATACTTTTGGGTATAACCGTATAAGAGCAACGGGCATGGGTAATGTGTAAGCGTGAGTTTCTGTAAAATTTTGCATCTCGCCTGGACTTTTATGGGCTTGTTATTTCGTACACGGTTCCTATAGTCCATGGTCCTTTTTAAACTCTATAGACAAAGCCCCATTTTCTTGTAGATCTCAAAATTTCCTTTGCTTTGAAATGGGTCATGTGCTTCACTCGAAGTCAAAAGTTGTGCTAATTGTCGCACGCGCATTCAACGAGTTTGAAAAACTTAATAAAACAAGCACTTGTACTCATTAAAACATACATTGACACACAATAAACATGCATTCGCACTCTTTGAGTGCAAGTGAGAGTGTTTGTTGAGCACCAGTGATAGACTTTTTAAATGTCAGTAGAAGTGATAGTGTTAGTTGGACGCTAATTGAAGTATTATTGAGTGTTAGTAAAAGTGTTTTTTTGAACGCGAGTGAAAATGTTTTTGCGTGTTAGTGTTTTTGAGTGTTAGTGTCGGTGTTATAATGCTCGTGTGTTAATAAGTTTTCGTTATTAAAATATTGCAACTGTATGATTTAAAAGAAGCTTCACTTATTTACAATAATATTACTGCGCGTTTAGAAAAATAAGTTACACTTATTTATAATAGTGTTACCACGCATTTTTAGAACACTTTTTTCTGAGATTTAAGAAAAACACATTTTTCATCTCTATTTTTGGTTAAAAGCATCTCAATTTTAAAATTGACCTGCTGAGCTTCAATTAACTTCATTAGCTCCTCTCCCTAGTATATCGAGATATTCATTCTTGAGAAGGATAACATAACAGCTGGATAAGTTTGAGGATAACAGGAGTCTTATTATTGAGTTTGAAATTGTCACGGCCTGAAACACAAGTGATACTCAAGGTGATAACAGCACCAACGATAGCACTTGAGATAGCACACACACACTTCGAAAATAAAAACAATTTTGAAAAGAGATTGCAGCGGAAAATAACAACAAATTTTTTTTCTCAAGTTATATAAATTATATAACTTGAGAATGCCTCTTAGGCAAGACTTTATACTCACTATATGAAATGAATTACAAAGCCGAAATGTTCCCTATAACTATTACAATGTAATTTTTATGAAACAAGAGATAAAGAAAAAATTTCAATCCTAACCAACACACAACTTGAAACCAAGGTAATCAAGTGCGAAATTATATGGGAGGATGGAATAAATCGAACCAACAAAGAACTCTATCTCTATATGCTTGAAGGTGTGTAAAATTGGCATATATTCAAGTGTCATCTTCCAAGCATATTTATAATCTTCAAGTGTCTTAAAGGCTACTCAAACTAACAGCCTAGGGGCTGTCTTGGACGTTGAGGGAGAGTGGGGAGAGTGGTTGGCTTGTTCCTCAAATCATGCGCCAACATCCCACAATTGTAGCAACCGTCTACTTGCTCTCCAAGTCCATGTTATAAGGTCTTGTACTCCCAAGCTTCTCTATCCTTGTACTCTCTTTTAATCAGCAACAACCATCTTGACATAGTCTTCTCACGTTTTTTAAATTGTTGACACAACCAAGGCTTGGCTAAAGTTTATGCATAAAACGTTATTTATGCATAACTTTCTCTTTCCAAATTCCTCCACGTTTTTAGCTCATTCCTTCATCATATTATAACCTAAAATATGGACTTACAACATATACTAACCAAATCATATTAGCACATTAGTACATAAACAATTAATCAAGAAATGTGCAACTATATAAATTTCAGCACAGAAAATCATCTGGGATATCATCTGGAATATGGGAAATCATTTCGGATATCATCTCCATTTTACACTAACAATTTCCCCCTTAGTTGGATATTTCTTCTCAAACCTAATGTGCTACAAACCTAAAATTTTGTCAGTCCATAATAACATAAACAGAGCATAGAGCATAACATCTCCACGAAAATTAACTCTCCCTTAATTAAGGAGACAATCGAAAAAGAATGATTTATCAAAACCAATTTATTTCAAACTTAAAAAGTTTTCGAAATAAACTAAGCTACGAATAAAAACGATAAACCATTGTACCAAAACATAATTCAAACAAAACTACCTAAACGATTAATGTTTGAAAACAAACTATCTAAAGTGTTTTGCAACCAAAATATCATCACCACCCTAAATAAATAAAAAGTCAGTCCATAATAACATAAACAGAGCATAGAGCATAACATCTCCACGAAAATTAACTCTCCCTTAATTAAGGAGACAATCGAAAAAGAATGATTTATCAAAACTAATTAATTTCAAACATAAAAAGTTTTGAAATTAATAAAAACGATAAACCATTGTACCAAAACATAATTCAAACAAAACTACCTAAACGATTAATGTTTGAAAACAAACTATCTAAAGTGTTTTGCAACCAAAATATCATCACCACCCTAAATAAATAAAAAGTAAATTGTTTTGAACCACATCACCAAATAAAATAAATTGTTTTAGAACACCAAATCAAATCCACCAACAAGTAGTGGCAACATCAACCTTCAGGTTCAACAACCTTTAGGTATTCAGACTTCTTCTTCTTCATACTCCTCTTCTGCTCCTGATCTCCATCCCTATTACCTCCACCATCACTGGGCCAAAGACGGGTGGTATCACCTAAAGTAGCACCGGCTCAACATGTAGTGAAAGACATCCTCCCCCGTTTGGAAAGAAATTTCGGTGATAAACTTGTCGCTTCCTGCTATAGCTTGACCCACCCATCAACAAGTTCTCAATCGGCACTCACCGTTTGTGCAAAAAGCCGAGAACTGTTATTTTTGGAATTGATGGAGAAGTGTTGCCCAGAAGATTGAACACAATTGTAAGTATACTTGCAGCATCAGTTCCTGAAAAAGTACCTGGGGCAACACCTGAGGGAGCACTTGGGATATCACCTGAGATATTACCAGGAAGAACAGAAGACACTACCAGAAAAACATGTTTTAGCGGCGGAAATTCCGCCACTAAATTGGTAATTTCGCCGCTAAAGCTCTTCCACCGACGGAATTATTCCGTCGGTGGTCCGTCGCTGACAACCCGTCGCAGTGGACCGGCGGACCAATTTCTGCCGGTGTACACCGACGGAAATTGTATTCCGCCGGTGTTCAGCGACGGAAATTTCCGTCGCTGATGTAATTTATTTTAATTAAAAATTTATTTCAACGACGGAATATTCCACCGGAGAAATAAAAATTTAATTAAAATAAATTAACTCAGCGACGGAAATTTCCGTCGCTGAGTTAATTTATTTTATTTTAATTTTTGGTAAAGAAACGAATATTCGTTTTTAGCGACGGAACTCAGCGGCGAAATTAAATTTCGTCGGTGATATCGACGCCAAATTTTTTCCGTCGCTATAGCATAATTTCCGCCGCTATATAGCGACGAAATGATTCCGCCGCTGGTAATTCCGTCGCTAAAGACACAGTTTCTAGTAGTGAGATGAACCAACATTTTCATTAGATTTTTTTCAGGGAATGTCCTTAGTATACCTGTTACCTTTCTTCCGTTGGGAATCAATGGTATAGTATTCAGGCTCAGAGGTGAAAGAATCAGAGGCTTCAATAGGTAAGGATTGAAAAATCAAGACTTTGAAGATCAAGGAAGGATAAGGGAAAAAGGAAATATTCATATCTTTCTTTCTACCCCAAGATGTCAAGTGTTTGAACACTAGCCTTCCAAAGTTAATCCTATGATTTTTTCCCAATCTGTACAACACATTTGCATGCTCTAAGGTAACAATAGGTTCATTTTTAGTGGAGAGCCAGTTGAATATGCAAAGCTTGTGCAAAACAGAAAATAGAGAGGTAAGCTTAGAAGCATGAAGCTTTTCTTTTGAAGGACAAGATTGGACTTTGTTGTGGGTAAGGAATTTAACCATATCATCTCGGTTAACACGGATGCTCTCATCATCTAAATTCGGCAGTCCTAGGGTTTTGTTGATGATGGCAGGAGTAAATGAGTAAACCCTACCTCTCACAAACACTTAACCATATTTCTCAGACCCCTCATTGTCTAGATGAGCATGCAAGTTGGTAAAGAAATTCCTAACCACACTCTCTACAAAAACCGAGGCATGATTATTTGCCTTCAAAAAATTTCTGTCCTCTAAAAACTGAACAATCCCTTCTTTTTCCAGTTGTTCCTCATCAATGTGCTTTTCTTTCAATAATTTCTTACTCAAGTTGTTAAGCCAAAATTCCATGTTTTCTTTCTTATAAAACTGCAAAGTAAGAAAGGGTTTAGGTAAAGCATTATCTTCCTCATAATGAATAAACTCATCACCAGATATATCATGATCGCTAGGAAAAGACTTCGAAGGAGTATTAGAGGGGGCAAGTGTTACCTCAGATGATATCTTACCCTTGGTAGCACTCGCTAAACCCTTGCCCTTGGCCTTTTTCATCTGAAATTCAGCCAGAGTTTCTTCTTCCTCAGCATCAACCCAAGCATAAAACAAGTCTTCAGACGGTTCCTTCTCCTTGTTGGCATCAAAATTTTCGTCACTCACATGAGCAGACGACAATTCCAAGGAACTTTCTGAAAATTCAACCGGATCAGAGGAGGTGGCCTTGGACCTGATTGATCTGATTCGGTTATAAGACCTCCTTTTTGCAACTTGAGGAGATAATTTGGCGGAGGGAGCTTTCTTGTTCCTCTTTTCTTTCGGTTCGGCAGGAATGAGGGTGACTTTAGGAACATCTTGAGCTAAAGAAGAGACAGGAGCAGCAGCTGGAACTATGGTCATAATGGGAGGAGAATAAGCAGGTGTTATCATGGGAGAAGTTTCCATGGCAACACGAGAAGCAGCACTGTGCAATGCTTAGTGAAATGTCCAAGTGGTCGGTGTTTGAGGGTTCGGTGTTTGTTTTGGAAGGAGATGCCATGGACGATTTTGAGGGTTTTGGAGAAGGTTTTTT
Source organism: Adenophora triphylla var. japonica (assembly GCA_022495995.1). Taxonomy (NCBI): domain Eukaryota; kingdom Viridiplantae; phylum Streptophyta; class Magnoliopsida; order Asterales; family Campanulaceae; genus Adenophora; species Adenophora triphylla. Next base: position 85,264 of record JAFEMH010004309.1, on the reverse strand, counting down.
GATTTGGAATTGAAAGAGAGGGAGTTGACGCTGAAAGGGGGTAAATAGAGAGAGAGACAGTAAAAGGGGAGAGATAAGAAAAGAGGAAGATTAGATAGGGAACAAGATATTAAATTGATTTGACATGATAAAATCTATCCTAACTTAATCCCTAAAAACCCTCTCAACACCCCTACAATTAAACTCTCCTATTTAATCTTAACCACTCACCATCTTTAAACCCAACAGCCAAAACAGTAACCGGCTGTTAAAATAAAATTAAAAAAATATATATATATATTTTTAAGTAAAACGAAAATAATTAACACACAAGTAAACAAAATTTTGTAACAACACCCGAAAATGATGAGAACAAAAATCAAAATAATATGGGTTTGTTACTTAACAAAGTTTACCAAAAATAAAGGAAACTTGTTGAAGACGTTTTCAAACTCGTAAACTCTTTAAAAACAAGTTTTCAGATTTTAAAAAATTAATCAACAATTTCCGAAAAATAAAGAATAAAAACTAATATAGCACACACTAATGTGTTAAGGCAATGATGGTAACACCTAGGATAACACATGTGATATACCTTGATAAAAATATTCATTTTCAAGCACTTTAGTCATAACAAGCTTAACTTTATTTTCAAGCACTTTAGGCATAACAAGCATATTCTATTAAGTACAACGCTTGATATAAAATCTCAATACACTTATTTAAACAAGGAAGCATCGTAGTAACGAGCTTCGTGTCCCGAGTTTTATTTCAAGTGTAAAGATATATTGATTTATGCCTTTCAAGTAGGGTACACTGTAGTAGCGAGCTCCATGGCCCTAATACGAAGCATAAATCACCTCATACATTCTCATTGGCAAGAGTACATCGTCGCAACGAACACCGTGCACCGAGCACGAGAGAATAGTATGGAATCAAAATTGCCTCTTTGCCTTTTCATTTATCACATAGAGTAATTAGTGACTTCGTACAAAAGGGGAATGATATCAAACATGTTAACCTAGGTGATGACCTACCATAACAAAAAAGTCAGCATGTGCCACGGTTAGAACTAAGCTAACCAGATTAAAAGACTACAAAAGTAATAAATATAATTTTTTTAAACAAAATAGAAAAAAACTACACTAATATACAAGTGTTACCCTAAGTGATAACATCACCTGAGGTAGCACTGACAAACAGACTCAGAGATTACAAAGACCAAGAGATCTTTTCAAACTAGAAAATCTCTCGTGGTCTAAGGCCTTGGTAAAGATGTCATCCAATTGATACTTATTATCAATATGATCAATGTGAATTAGGCCTTTATCTACCATTTCTCTAAGAAAATGATGACGTATATCTATGTGCTTAGTACGGGAATGCTGAAAGGGTTTTTTGAAATGTTGATAGCACTCAAGTTATCACAGTACATAGTCAAAGAATTACACTCAAGGCCATAATCATCTAGCATATGTTTTAGCCAAATAAGTTGTGAGCAACAACTACCAACTGCAACATACTCATATTCAGCCGTGGAAAGAGAGACACAGTTTTGTTTACGACTATACCATGATACTAAATTGTTACTCAAGTAAAAACACCCCCACTAGTACTCTTCCTATCATTCATATCCCCCGCCCAATCCGAGTCACTAAAGCCTACTAAATTGGTGTTAGTATCCTTACTAAACCAAATCCCTAATTCACTTGTTTCAGAAACATATTTAATTATTTTTTTGACAAAATTAAGGTGGGAGACTTTAGGATTGGCTTGATAACGTGCACAAACGCACACGATGAACATGATATTAGGACGACTAGAAGTAAGATAGAGAAGGCTACCTATCATGGAACGATATAAGGTAGGATCAACATCCTCACCTACTTGGTCTCTACCAAGCTTAAGAGATGAACACATAGGAATCTTAGAGCTCTTTGCCCCCTCCAACCCAAACCTTTTCACAAATTTTTTGCATACTTGCTTTATGAAATAAATATCCCTTCACTTGATTGTTTCACCTGCAAGCCTAAGAAGAATGTTAACTCACCAATCATGCTCATTTCAAATGTTGACGTCATAGCCTCTACAAAATCTTTTAAATAAGTTTGAGACGTAGAGCCATAGTCATCAACATATATTTGAACAATAACTAGTTCTTTTCCATGCCTTAAAATGAACAAAGTCCTATCCGCTTCACCTCTTGTAAAACTATATTCAAGTAAGAAAGAGGTTAAGCGACCATACCACGCACGTGGAGCTTGTTTTAAGCCATATAGGGCTTTATCAAGTCTATATACGTGGTTTGATTGATGAGGATCTTCAAAACCTTTTGGTTGTTCAACATAAAATTTTTCATTTAAATAACCATTTAAAAAGGCAGCTTTAACATCCATTTGAAACAAGGTAATTTTTAGATAACAAGCTATTGCCAAGATGAGTCTTATAGATTCTATTCTAGCTACAGGAGCAAAGGTCTCATCAAAGTCAACACTTCTATTTGTGTATAACCTTGAACCACGAGACGGGCTTTGTTCCGAACAATATTTTCTTGCTCGTCCGATTTATTTTTGAAAATCCATTTTGTACTAATTACATTAGTGTTAATGGGACGTGGTACTAAACACCAAACTTCGTTACGAGCAAATTGTTCAAGTTCCTCTTGCATGGCTTGTATCAAAAAATTATGTTATAAAGCTTCTGAAACATTCTTGGGTTCTAAAGAGGAAACAAAACAAGAGTATTTTACCTTGTGGTATGTGGTGGACATGCACACATACCTCACCATTTCACGGTAACTATTAGGCTCTTTGTTCCTTGTTCGTACCCCTTCATCCGCTTCACCAATAATCTGAGAAGAAGGATGATTTCTTCTGATCCTAGCTGCTGGATCCCTTCTTAGAGGCATTCCATGGACGACCTAGATTATGTCTAGGGGTTGTATGGGTGGCGTGCGTTTACATAGATAGAGGGGATGACTCCAGATAGAGATCATGGGCTTTGATTGTAACAACGGATTTGATATTACTGAATATCCTAGCTTGGTAGTGCCGCCAAATGTAGTTCCCCAACAGTAATGTTGTTATTGTATCAATGGTGTGAAGTATAATGTTATAAAAAAAAGTAAAATCTCTCACTATGCGTGGGGTTCAGAAAAGGTTCGGGCCCACACATCGATAAAATGTCAATGTGCTATCTGATCATTAATTTTAGTATTGATGTTCAAAGAATTTTCGTCAAACTATGCACAGATAATTATGAGCTTCTTTACATGAATGGGGCAGACCTTCCTAGAGCCTGCTAATTGATCTATCATAGGTGTGCAATTGACTTGATTTTTCGCACATCCACAGAAGCAGGAAGAAAGATAAAAAAAGAAAATTGACCACATTATTGAAATAATTGTCATAGCAAGATCATTTCTAAGAAAGACCCGTCCAGCTAGTATTATAAGCAAACTAATCCATCATCTGAAAACTCATAAATTAGAGAGTCAAATACGATTAACATTAGGGATCTCAATATGATATGTCGAGATGACTTTGTTTAAAAAGAGATGAAAAGGGAAATCTTGCCTGGTGGAGGACATGATCATGCATGCTAAGAGCGAAGGCTTCAAGATGTAGTTTTGCGTTAGCCCCTGTTTGCCATAAGAAAGCTGTTAGTATTAACCAGTTCATACATTTGATGGCTACATTGGTTGGGTGAAGCTTTGCATGATACTTTACATTCAGTCAGATGAATAAAATTGTATTGTAGCAGTTCAATTGTATATAGCCGGGAAAACCTGTCCCGAAAACTCAAGAACTGGATACTTCGCATTTCTGTCACCAAGCTTGATTAAAGTGATAAAACTTGAGGGTTTACAAGAAATAGTAAAAAACAGAAAGTTCAGGAAAATCATAAGTGGGAGTGTTTAAGGTGGTTACAGCTAAATGACCGTCATAAGACCTGATTCCATCCATTTTACTCCCCACGCAGCAAAATAACTCAGTTTCGGACATAGAGTTCTTCCCTCTACATGGATGTTTAGGCTCTATTCTGCATAGCAGTGGAGCTGGACAGGTCATTTTCCTGATTCTCTATGATTATAACATTATCACCGAAAGATGATAAATATTAATGAAAGCACAACCAGTGCTTTCATCAGAAATATATACAAGAACAAAGAGGTTTCAAGAATCACCAGGGCCTGGACAACCATTCAGAAAAATGACTTTCAAAAGAATCCTGTTTCATTCAGTATCGTCTTCTCATTCTGCCACCGTTCCGTCTCTCAGCCAAGCCATCACCAGGAAGCATTCATACAACTTCGGACATCCTTGGACGTTTTCTTGGAGAATCTGAGTGCATAGCAGAGCTAATTGCACTAGTTGCTCTACCCCTTCAGCAACGTAGTTTCCTTGCAGTTCCATATCAAACGTTGCTTCGAAATTATTTTCTATCACAAGTGTATTGACCTGACAATTTCATGACACTTCTCATAGACAAACAGGCTAAAAACATTTATCACATGGTGAGAGAGTCACAATGGTATATGAGAATGATATTTTTGATAGTATAAATACTTTAAATTGCACTTTTGTTTGCTCTTTGATCCATACAAGAGACAATATTACAAGAATGGTTTGGAGATAGGAATCTTTCATTTTAGCCAGATTAAATGACTATGCTCTGTGTTTGAGTAGCATTTGTAGGAAACAGTAGGGAAATACAGACAAATTTGAAGAGGGCAAAAAAGACCCTGACTTCACTACTCTCTTGTTCAAGTTTTTGCATAGCATTCTTTTAACACCACTGTGGAAATAGATCTGTTATTGAATTCTACAGATTGCCTGAATAGTCAGAAGATAGACTACACGTCTGATTCCACATCTCCGTTTCCGCATCAGAAATAGAATCCTGGAGCTGAAAGTTTGAGTAGAATGGTAGATGAGCTGCTAAGCATGAGAAGAACTGAACCAATGGTTGTTTTGTCAACTGCGTTTTCTTGGAGTAGTATGAATGATGATCCATTTCAGGAAGGATGGAGAACTGCACAATACATATGAACAACAATAAGGATTTCAAACCAGCCTATCTCCACGTCCTCTTAGATCAGTCCTCTATCTCCTCAGGTAAGGAAAGCACTTTTGCTGTGGCTTGCTTTCAATACAAAAAGATATAAAGACCCAAGAATGGAGATTTCAACAAGTTAAACAAAACACAAACAACACAAAGATCTTCATCATTTGTTCCAACTCATTAACATTCTTTAACACTATCCGGGATATAAATCTGTCTGCCTGAATAATGATTCCACATGTCTGTTTCTGAATCAGATATAGACTCCTGATTACGAGTAAAAAATGTTGGCTATGAAGGTTCAGGTAGACTGGTGGATGGGATGCTAAGCATGAGAACAACTGAACCCATGGTTGGTCTGCCATCCGCGTTTCCTTGGACGCATAGCAACCCAATTTGGATGCATCTCACCACATCACCTCCATAATTTAGATCAGCTCTCAATGTTTGATCCACAAAATTTAAGGATGTTCCTTCCTTCCAGTTTCTCCAGGCCTGAATGAACTCAAAGGTGAAACTACAAATACTTTATCAAGATAATAAAATGCAAGGAGGCAAGTACTTTATTCCACAAAAGATACGTACATCCTGTAAATTGCTATGAAAGTTCTCGCCTACTAAAGAATGGTTCGTCTTTTGGCCTCTTATGACTTCCAGAAGTAGAACACCAAACTAAAGACATCTGATTTAACTGAGAATTGCCCTTGCATCATGTATTCTGGTGCCATGTACCCACTGAAAATGTAGCCAATCAATTATTAGGGATCAACACAAAACCAAGTTTATCTAATCCATTCTAATAACAAATGTTGCCAGGATTTCACAAACATCTATCCTCTTGATAAAGAATACTTTTGGTCCAGAAAGGGGAATGATAAGATTCACATGGTCATGACTATCAGCTATTTATTAATAAAGACTTGTATTGCATAAAACATCAGTATGCATGCAATCCTTTGACGGGATAAATACACTGCTGGGATGGTAAGGAAGATTAATTATATCAGCTGTTCTTTCATACATAGAAGGGACAAACAACAACAACAACAACAACAACAACAACAACAAAGCCTTAGTCCCAAAATAATTTGGGGTCGGCTAACATGAATCCTCATATGTTATCGTGAAAAAAAATAAAAAATTAAATTAAATTAAATTAAAAAAAAAAAAATACAAAAAAAAAAAAAAAAAAAAATAAATAAAAATAAAAATAAAAAATAAATAAATAAATAAAATAATAATAAATAAATAAAATAAAAAAGTAAAAAAGTAAAAAATAAAAAAATAAAAATCAACCCCCACATGGATTTTTGCCCTCCACTCCGGCCTCTTCAACACCATACTTTCATCCACTCCAAGTAAATTCATATCATTTTCAATTACTCTAATCCAAGTTTGTTTGGGTCTTCCCTACCCTCGCCATTTTCTCATTTCTCCACTGTTAGGCCTCCTAACCGGTGCATCACTCGGTCTCCTTCTCACATGTCCAAACCACCGTAGACGATTTTTCCTCATTTTATCCTCAATGGGCGCAACTCCTACTTTACCTCCGATCACCTCATTCCCAACCTATCCTTTCTTGTATGACCGCACATCCATCGAAGCATACGCATCTCTCGCCACATTCATCTTATGCGCACGTGACAACTTTGTTTCACGGCCCAAACATTCGGTGCCGTAAAGCAATGCCGCCTAATTGCCGTGCGGTAGAATTTTCCCTTTAATCTATTGGGCATGCCGCGATCACATAGAAACCCCGTAGCACTCTTCCACTTCAACCAACCTCGCTTTAATCCTATGAGCCACATCTCCATCTAATTCTCCATCCTTTTGGATAATGGATCCAAGATAGCGAAAAACTCGTAAGCTTGGATAATATTTCCATCAAATGTGACCGCCCCGCCTCCCTACTTCCAACTCGCTAAACTTACACTCCAAATATTCGAGTCTTGCTTCGCTAATCGAAAACCTCTAGATTCCAAAGTGTGTCTCCACAACTCCAATTTACTTTCAACACCCTCTCTTGTCTCATCAATCAAGACAATATCATCTCGCGAACAACATACACTTTGGTATATCATCTTGGATCGACCTCGCCAATTCGTCCATTATCAAAACAAAAAGAAAGGGGCTAAGTGCGGAACCTTGATGCACTCCAATCTTTATAGGGAACTCTTCGCCTTCCCAACACTAGTCTCGTACACAAGTACTAACTCCATTATACATGTCCTCGATAATATCAATATATTTCTTTGAAACACCCTTCTTTGCTAACGCCCACCAAAGTACCTCTCGCACTTTATCATATGCCTTCTCCAAATCAATGAAAACCATACGCAAATCTTTCTTTTCGATCCCGATATTTCTCCATGGTTTGTCTCATAAGATATATTGCCTCCATAGTCGATCTTCCGGCATAAACCCAAATTGGTTATCCGAAATATCCACAATTTTTCTCACCTTTGGCAATCACTCTTTCCCAAAGTTTCATAGTATGGCTCATTAGTTTGATCCCCGATAGTTGGCACAATCTTGGACATCACCTTTATTCTTATACAAAGGGATCGTGAGTACTCTTCCGCCACTCCAACGGCATCGTGTTAACTTTCCATATCTTGTTAAATAGCGTTGTTAACCAATCTACTCCCTCTCCCGAAACATCTCCAAACCTCAATTGGTATACCATCCGGTCAACGGCTTTCTTCAATCTCATCTTTTTCATTGCCATTTCCACTTCACTCTTTCGAATTCTCCGCATAAAATCTCGATTAACTATACTCGAAGAGATATTTAGATCTCCAACATCCTGTTTCGACCGCCATCAACAAGTTATCAAAGTACGAACTCCATCTATCTTTTATCTCTTTATCCCCGACTAAAACTCTTCGGTCTACATCCTTCACACATTTAACCGTCCCAATATCTCGTGTCCTCTTATCCCTCATACGAGCGAGTCCGTAGATGTCCTTTTCCCCTTCTCTTGTATCCAACTTATCATAAAGTTTCGATTCACCTTTGCTCTTGCGTCTCTTCTTGCTTTCTTAGCATCTCTTCTAGCTTGCTTATACTTCTCATAGTTCTCGTCGCTCCTACATTTCCCCAACAATTTGTAGCATTCTCGCTTGCCCTTTATTGCTTGTTTTACTTCCTCGTTCCACCATGATGTGTCCTTACTTGGTAGCCCATTTCCTCTAGATTCTCCAAGGACTTCTTTCGCCACCTCCTTTATGGTATGTACCATCTTAGTCCAAGTCGAATCTATATCCATATCCTCCATATTATCCGCCCAAATACCGGTATCGACCATCTTAGCTACAAATTTCGGTTGATTTTCCCCTTGAAGTCTCCACCACTTGATTCTAGGGTCTACCTGTGATTTTTCCCCTTGAAGTCTCCATATCCTCCATATTATCCGCCCAAAAGTACTGCAGAATTTAAATATAAACCTGTAATTCCAAAAGGCAAAAGTTAAATCACATTAATTAGGGTCTGCATTTTACCTGTTGGGGAATTAAATTTTGATAAAAAGAAGGCGTGCACCCACTTTACAAACGTCCCTTTCTTGGCAGGCCAAGCATGGGACAAGGCGCGGTTTGGATCTCCCCGCCTCCAGAAGCAATTATACTGTCGAAAACTGCTCCCATTGCGCGCATTGACAACATCCCGATCCGTGGCAGTGTCTTTCCTAGAAATGGTGTTACCGATCCCCTGTTCAATGGATGAATAAACAATCTCTTGGTTGGCATCGGCATGAAGAGGCCTAATGATCTCATCCTCTAGTAAAGATGTATCAGGCATCTCTTACATTGCAAGTACAAACTCAAGCTTGGTGACAACCGCTTCAATAGTAGGTCGCCTTTTAGAACTACTCTGCATGCATTGACAAGCAATTTTGGAAAACGCATCCAAACAGTTTGACAAAATACTTCCATTTAGACTAGGATCAATGAGGGAGGAGCTATTTACACCCACCCAAATTCTAAGGAAAGACCCATCCAGCTAGTTTGTTTTAGTACTTAATTTTGGAATGAGGGAGGAGCTATTTACACCCACCCAAATTCTAAGTATACCTACCTTGTTAAATACACCCACCACTTTAACAATACATTAAAACTGGAGCTGGGCAACAAACCAGATCTGCCTCCTGCAAGAACCGAGGCTCCGTACACCCATTTTCAGGGACGCCACAGGCGAGAGCTTGTGGATGAGGATGTATGGAGAACCCATATAAAAACAACAAAGGGAGACAGATCCATCTAAAACACATAAACGAAAGGTTCAACTCCTCAGTTGCTATTATGATCACTCAGTTTTAGTGAACCACCACGCGAATTAATCATTATCATTGATAGGCAAAAGCTAATATCAAACAATAAATTAACTTCTAATACAAGTGATGCATACTGAGACACAGAAAATAAGAGTCTCTCTTTGGCATTTTGTCAAACAGGTCATGTGACCAAATAGGGTCCACTTAATCAACCACATTATCAAATCCTATATATGACCTAGGTCACAAGAAAAAGCTTGATGAAGCAGAACACACTAGTGCTAAAGCATATCAGAAAATTGTACTAGGAAAGGCTAAATCACATGCAGTAGATAGGAACAAGTTTAATGTAATCACCTGTGTGCGAGAACCAAACCAAACTTTATCAATGCTTGGGCCGAATCCAATTCCGCCGAAGAAACTTAGTGAGGAGCAAAATTTTCAGTACAAGATGTGAACTTGGGTGGGGAATTGCAAGAGTAGCCTTAACTTCTAATCAATTTAAAAGGTCACTTTTAAGAACATAATAAAAGCTATCATAAGGGCGTACCTGGAAATTAAAAGTTGTAGAAATCCAAGCATGTCAACAATATACAGTACATCTGAACATCTCAACAAAATTAAAGATTGCAAAAGCATAAAATGGAGTTAGCGGATTCAACAATGATACCAAGCTCGACTTGATGAACTGAAGTAATTAGGTTTTATCACTTCTTTCCTTACTATGCGAAGTTACAAAATGCCACTAATTTATTGAATGAGGTTCAGTTGTCGAGCTCTACTCAAACAATCCCTGCAGACATCTTGGGCTCAAGCCGAACATGAGTGGAGCTCGGGCAGCTCGGATCACCCCACTGCCCTAAGCACCAGCAACAAATGATCTTAACTTGTTCCTATGTATTAGCATTCTTTAACAGTATCGGGGATATAAATCTGATATTGAATCCTCTCCGCTGCCTGAATAATCATTCCATGAACTTCTCGTCTAATTCCACACGTCTGTTTCTGCATCAGATATAGAATCCAGATATATATAGATGAGCTGCTAAGCATGAGAAGAACTCAACCCATCGTTGGTCAATCAACTGCATTTTCTTGGAATAAAAAAAAAGTACATATGAACAACAATAAGGATTTCAAAAGCCAAAAATGGAGGCCCAATAAAGGAGATTTCGACAATGAAACCAAGCATTCATCATGTGTTCCAATTCACTAACATTCTTTGACACTATCGGGATATAAATCTGTAATCAAGTCCTCTCCGAAGCCTGAAAAAGGAATCCACATGTCTGTTTCTGCATCAGATATAGACTCCTGAGATATATTGTTTCTATCGCGATATAAAAATGCTGGCTCTGAAGGTTTAGGCAGAGTGGTAGATGAACTGCTAAGCATGAGAAGAACGGAACCCATGGTTGGTCTGTCAAATGCGTTATTTTGGATGCATAGTAACCCAATTTGGATGCATCTCACCACATCTAACTCAAATTGAATGCATCTCACCACATCAGCTCCATCATTTAGATCACCTCTCAATGTAAGATCAACAAAATTTAAGGGTGTTCCTTCCCTCCAGTTTCTCCAAACCTGAAAGAACTCAAAGGTGAAACTACAAAATAGAGGTACTCAGATAATATGAAAGGAGGCAAGTACTTTATTCTGCAAAATATACGTACATTCTCTATATTGTCTTCAGAGTTATCGTCTTTAAAATAATATGTCATCTTTTGGCCTCTTATGACTTCAAGAAGCAGAATACCAAAACTAAAGACATCTGTCTTGACTGAGAGTTTCCCAGTTGTCGCGTATTCTGGTGCCAGGTAACCACTGAAATTGTAGCGAATCAATTATTAAACGCGAAGTCCAAGTTCATAACAAGAAACAAAACCACGTTTGTAATTCTATCCCTGTAACAAATGTTACAAAATTTTACTACCATTCATTCTCTTGATAGGAAATAATTTTGGTCCACAAAGGAGTATGATAAGATTCACATGGTTATCGGTTACTCCATCCCAAAAAGATAGTCCCACTATTTTAGTTGTCAATTTGACTAAACTTTGATCAATATTTTAGGTTAGTTTATGTATCCTAATGAAAATCTAAAATTTGTTATTAATAGTATTTTAGTGGTGTATCAATAACACGTTTTAGAATTTCATTGGGGTAATTATTCTTTCCAAAAGCTTTGGTAAATGTTCAATCAAACTAACCACTGAAACGTGGGACTATCTTTCCAGGATGGATTTTATCTAGAAGATAACAACTTACTATGTCCCCACGATTTTATCAGCAGAGCATTCAGATACACGTTGATTTAGCAAATTTGCGAAACCAAAATCAGAAATTTTTGGGTCAAACTCTGCACCTAACAGAATGTTGCTAGGTTTGATATCACGATGAAAAATCTGAAATGGAGATTCCTCGTGTAGGTAATGAATTCCACGAGCAACACCTCTTATGATTTTATAGCGGTGATCCCAATTCAAATATGGATAATTAACTGCACCTGCATATACAGCCAAGTATGTGCTTTTATCAGAGCTCAGTAAGAAGAGGAGTAGACTAGAGACAAATCAAAATTTTCCATATCTGCAAGAAGTCCTAGGGTAGACTACATGCATCCTGAATGAAACAGTTGAAGTGAGAACTATAGATAAGCAAGAAAATTAACAATAATACCGAATAGGAAGCGATCAAGACTTCCGTTTTGTGCAAATTCATAGATGAGAAGCTTTTGTTTTCCTTTCACACAGAAACCAAGGAGCCTGATCAAATTCTTGTGGCGAACCTTTCGCAACAACATGACTTCATTTCTAAACTCTGATTCACCTTGTGCAGAAGTTACAGACAGCATCTTTATAGCTACTTCTTGACCATTCTGAAGCCTGCCCTGAATGTGAGAGCAACAAACTTTGATAAGTTATACTAATTAATATGGTATTTCAAGAAAATGAAATCATGCATTTTACGTATTGATAGTGGCTATTACCTTGAAAACAGGACCAAATCCACCTTCTCCAAGCTTATTAGCATGGGCAAAGTTATCAGTCGCAGTCCTTACGGTGCCAAAGTCAAATTTAAAGGATTCTAATCCATCCAGACTTTCAGTTTCTTAAAAGTCATTCACAGATTCAAACAGAGAAGGTATTAGATGTGGGTAATAAAGAAAAATTCAATGTTTTTCGTAAATGTTTGGTCACGTTTGTAGATCCACTTAAACACTATCAAGGGCAGCTTCAATGAAAACAACATATCAGGCCAAAAATGTAACTACTTTTTTTTTAATCTAAATTAGAATGGTAACAAATGATGTTCTAAATTGATAACCAAGCAAGCATAAGTTTTAAGAGAAGAAAATAAAACCTGAAGTTTGAAAACCAATTGAGAAATAGCTCATGAAGATGCTTAACTTGGTCAATTTGAATACTCCCTCTGCCCCAGTTTATGCTTCAAAAAAAAAAAAAAAAAAAAACTAGACACAAGAACTAGAAGAGTCCTTTCTATTATAAAGTGGGGTAAGATTTTTTTAGTGGGGTAGAGAATAGTAAGTGGGTAAATGTTGTGAGTACAACATGTGGAGCCCATTGAATAAAGTAGTATTATTCCCTCCGTCTCATTTTGTTTGGCACATTTGACTTTTGATGGTCAAAACAAGTGACCTTTAACCAAACATTAATGTCAATTTAATCATCCTAATGAAATTCAAAAAATTGTATAATTTATCAATCACATTTTTTAGAATTTCTTTAGGATGATTAGATTGACATTAATGTTTGGTCAAAGTTCACTTGTGTTGATCATCAATAGTCAAATGTGGCCAAACAAAATGAGATAGAGGGAGTATAAATTTCCTTTTTTGGATTTAGAAGTAATGAATGAGACACACAGAATGGAAGTTTTTGAAGTATAAGGTGGGACCGAGGGAGTATTTTCTAATTAGCATTAAAAATCAAAAGCCAGACCTAGTGGTATCACAAGATACTCAAAACTTCTATATGATGAATTAATGTTAGTGATACCAAGGCTATTTAGCATATCAGGGAACACTTTCAAAAAATTGTAAAAACAGTTTTTTCTCAGTAAGCAATAATAAAAAGATTGTCTGGGCTCGAACAAGAATGAATTTACTTACGGTAAGCAATAACACAATGACAAAATAAGTTAAGAGTGACTAGTCTTATAAGATTTTCTTTCATACATGGAACGGGGTTGGAAAATTGTAAGAGTGACTAAGAGTGACTAATCTTATTGGTATTGGCTTTATCATGATTTCTAGGTGAAAACAAAAACTGCAAAATTGTAATATGAACCTCTCATTCCGAACAGGAAAATGTTGAATCACACTAATTAGAGAGTCTGGGTTTTACCTGTTGTGGAACGAAATTTTGATGAAAAGAAGGCATGCACCCTCTTTGCAAATGTTCTTTTCCTGACATGTCGAGCATGGGACATGACGAGACTTAGACCTCCCTGCCTCCAGAAGCTATCAATCTCTCCAAAATTGCTCCCAGTATTGGAAACATTGACAACCTTCTGCTCCGTGAAAGTGTCTCTTCCAGGAGCGGTATTACTGATCCACTGGTCAGTGGTAGAATCAGCAATCTCTTGGTTTTCAAAAGTACCAAGAGGCCTATTGATCTCATCCTCCAGTAAAGATGTATCAGGCATCTCTTGCATTGCAAGTATAAACTCAAGCTTGGTGACAACCTCTCCAATAGTAGGTCGCCTTTTAGAACTACTCTGCAAGCATTGACAAGCAATTTTGGAAAACACATCCAAACAGTTTGACAAAATACTTCCATTTAGACTAGGATCAACGAATTGACCAATTTTTCCTTCTTTCACACAGTGTTTAGCCCATCCAGCTAAACCACATTGCTCCTCATCCAATCTTGAATCAACTGCAGGCCTACCACACAACACTTCAAATAACACTACTCCAAAAGCATACACATCAGACTTCTTTGTCAGCCTGTGGGTCAAGAAATACTCAGGATCCAAATAGCCAAATGTACCTTTAAAATGTGTGCAAACATCTGTGCATGGTTGATTTGTTGGGCCTAGTTTAGACAACCCAAAGTCTGAGATCTTTGCTTCCATATTCTCATCCAAAAGAATATTTGAACTCTTCACATCCCGGTGTATAACTCTATGTTCAGTGCTTGTACCCGTGTGAAGGTAATCCAGTCCACGAGCTGCGCCTATACATATCTTGAGGCGTTGTACCCAAGATAGAGAACTTCTACCTTGACCAATTGATCTACCAATTTTGTACAGATTGTCCTCAAGAGACCCACTAGGCATATACTCATAGACAATGATCATCTCATTTCGATCATTACAGTAGCCGATGAGAGAGACAAGGTGGCTGTGTCTAAACTTCGAAAGCATCTCAATCTCAGTCCAGAACTCCGGAGATCCTTGACTCGACCCAATATCCAACCGCTTGATGGCAACAGTACTAGCCCCACTGTCAATGATACCTTTGTAGACCTTCCCAAATCCACCCTTCCCAATAACCAATGCTTCGTTGAAATTCTGGGTAGCGGATTTAATCTCTCTGAGTGAAAAGCGTCGGCATCCATTATCCGGCAGCAATGCCGCGGATGAGATTGTCCTCTCATCATAGTCCTTTTCCTCAAGATACTGACGCAAATAATACACAATGGTATTCAGTATAGCTATGAAAATCATAGCACCAGTGAAAAGGAACATGAATGTGTAGTAAACCAGAAAGACTAGAGAAAAAGGATAAGTGGAGACAGTAACAAGGTTTTTCAAATGTGTATGCAAATAAAGATAGACTCTACTTTCTGAGATATTAAGTTTGGTAAGTGGGCCCGCGTCACTTGGACTTTTAGCACATCCACACAAAAAGCATCAAAAAAGAAGCTAAGAAGTATCTACACCATTAAAATAATTAGTCACATCATCAGGAAGTAGCCAGATCATTTCTGAGAAGCATCACTTTTCATAGAATTTATCATAATTTGAAACATCATTAATATACCCAAAATTTGGCCTTGAGTTGTCCCCTGTTTGGCTGAAGAAGCGTGAGAGCAGATTAGCCAGTTCTTTGATTTGATGGCAACATCCTTGGGTGAAATTCTGCAAAATGCAAGAGAGTGAAGGGCCTATCTGTTTAGTCTTTTCTGTGTGTTTCCATACCATGAGATGAATAAAATTATTGCACCGCGTTCAAACATATATAAGCGGGAAAATCCACACGGAAAACTCACAAACGGATACTTTAAATTTCTGTCACCAAACTGAGTCAAGTGATAAAACTTGAGGGTTTAAAGGAGAAAGAAAAACACGAAGTTCAGAAAAAGTATAAGTAGGAGCATTTAAGGTATTTACAATCGAGAGACCTGATTCCATCAGTCTTCTTACTCCCTAGGGCCCAAAATAATTCAGTTTTGAACTGAGGAAGTAATAGACTTTTAACAAAGGAGTTCATCTCCCTACATGGAAGTTGAGGATCTATAATAAAAAACTGTGGAGTTGGAAGGGTATCTTCATGCTTCTTTTTACTGTCATAGAATATTCACTGGAAGTTGATAAATATCAATGGAAGTACAAAAAGGGTTTTGGCAGATGTATATACAAGAGAAAAGGTATTCAAGGATCACCCTGGGCAGGACTACTATTCAGAAAAATTGATTTCAAAAGAGTCATATTTCAATCAGTATGGTTAAAGAACTCTTCAATCAGTATGGCTAAGGAGGTCTGTCTTCTCATTCTGCCACTTGTCCCATCAGCCAAGCCATCACCATGAAGCATTCTGACAACTTCTGACTTTTTAGGACGGTTTGTTGAAAATATCTGAGTGTATAGCAGAGCTAACTGGACTAGCTGTCCAAGGTCTTCAGCGCCGTAGTTTTCTTGCAGACCCACATCAGCCATTCTTGTCAAATCCTTTTGCCTCACAAGTTCATTGGCCTGAAAATTTCAATGAAACTAGTCCTAGGCAAAAGGGCTGAAAACATTTCACATGCAAGAATGATTTGGAGATGAGGGTCATTCATTTTTGTCAAACTGCGACCATGCTCCAAAAGCATCACACCATACCCTTAAACATCAGTCTTCTGCGAACACTTTCCAGTGTGCCCATTACATCAGTGGTAACATAAGTATCCTCATTGTCCATGAACATGAACCCTAAGTGTCCAATGAACACCTCAAACTCCTCATCCAATAACATGTTTGCAGCTTTACATTCCGGTGTCTGATTATAGGGACGCAATCATCATGTAAATACGCTAGGCCCCTTGCAGATCCCAGTGCAATTTGCTTCCTTGTCTGCCAACTGAGAGGGGATCGCCATTCAGTCGAGCTGCAATGGTGTCAATCAGGTGTGAGAACCACACTATATCAATAAGAAATTAATAAATCAAAGCAACAAGAACCCAAAATAAAAATCAGATACACAAGCAACCGTTCAGTAGGTGTCATGCAAAAGCCTCGCAACTGTAGTACATTTCGATGCAAGGCCATGCCAAGCTTTTCCACCTCTGCCTGGAATGTTGGGATTGGAGTCCTAAACTATGAAGAAGAAAAGGAGTCTAAGTCGGAGGAGTTGCTGAGATCAAGGAGGAAAATCGTGGAGGACTTTCTGTTGTGTTGGGCGACCGCCCAGGTGGTGGTGGGCGACCGCCCACTTGGTCAGTAGGTAAGGCTCGGAGGAATTCCATCATGGGCGACCGCCCATGGGCTGTTGGGCGACCGCCCACGTTTCGGGGAGGAAAATTCTGGGCTGATTTGTTTCCTATTTTGATACAATCTCTTCTTAATTTGATTTAGGGCTTCCTTGTACTACTATATAAACATAGTTACGACCTAGAACACATTGTAGCAACATATTAGAAGGTGTCTAATATAATATTGGCTTGGCAATTGCCCCCGGACGTAGTTCATGTGTTGAATGAACCGGGTAAACAATTTCTTGTGTTCTTGTGTGTGTGATTCTTCCATTATTGTGTTTGTGGGTATTTTGTTCTTTGTCTAGATTGCAACGGGGCACCACTAAATTCACAACAACTGGTATCAGAGCATTGGTTCGGAGGATTCAAAGTTTCATTAGTTGATTAATTTTGAATCACGTTCTTGGGGATTTTGTGGAGCAATCAGATGAAGAACTCAATCGAGAAATTCAACGGTGTGAATTTCACGTTCTGGAGGACGAGGGTTGAAGATTACCTTTATTGTAAGGATCTTCATAAACCCTTAAAGGAGAAACCCGAAGACATGTCACAAGGGGATTGGGAGACGTTAGATCGGAAGGCGTTAGGAGCGGTGAGGACCGCTCTAACCGACGACGTTGCACGGAACGCTATGGAGGCCAAGACAACGGTGGAGTTGCTACAAACGCTGTCATACATGTATGAGAAGCCGTCTAATATCAATAAGGTGCACTTGATAAAGAGGTTTGCGAATGCGAAGATGTCAGAGGGGCAGACAGCAGCAAGTCATATCGGTAGTTTCAAAGGTATGGTGGACCAATTGAAAAGTGTTGATATTACTTTCTCCGATGAAGTGCTAGCATGTTTTCTACTAAAATCATTGCCTGATAGTTGGGAGGTGACTGTCACAACGATTAGTACGTCGAAAACACCATTGGTGTATACGGAGGTTAGAGATCTCATCCTTCAAGAGGAGTTGAGAAAGAAAGAGAAAAGGGGAGAATCTTCCGTAGATGGGGCTGCACTTAGGGTGGAGAGAAATAGGGGAAGGGGAGGACCCAAAAAAGGGAAAAAGGTCAAGTGCTACAATTGTGGCGAATTGGGTCATATCAGTTATGACTGTCCGGGTAAATATGGTGGTGCACACGTGGTGGATGATGGGGGGGGGGGATGTATTAATCCTAGGAGAGGAGCAGTCGGGTGAAGATTGGGTGTTAGATTCTGGAGCTTCTTGTCATGCAAGTGAGGATGCAGCATCAATGGAGCGGTATAAAACTGGAGATTTTGGGGTCGTCTATCTTGGTGATGGTCAACCATTGAAGATCAAAGGTAAGGGGGATGTGATGATGAAGACACCTAACGGGGCTGTTTTACAACTACACAATGTGATGCATGTTCCGGATTTGAGGAGAAGAGTGATTTCTGTGGGACAACTTGACAGTGAAGGGTATGGTGTGACCTTCATTGGTGGGTCTTGGGAAGTCACAAAAGGGGCTAAGGTGATAGCTCATGGGGTTAAGGAGAAGATGTTGTATTCTACCTACAATGTCAATTTTCGTTCCGATGGGAGCAAGAGGCTAAAGAACCGGCCTATTGGTGTAGAAGGGAGAGACATCAAGAAACGGTATGTTAGGGGGGAGAAGGACACAAAGTTGATCAACGCGGTGTGGAAGTCCAAGTGCCCTAACAGAGAGCGTATTCAGACCAAAAGAAGACGATGCAAGAAATAAGGTACGTCCAAGTTTCAAGGGGAAGCATTGCGAGGAAGGTGGGTCTGGAGGGAGAAGGCGAAGTTAGACTTGCGGGGAGAAATCAAGGTAGAAGCTGATTTGGGGAGGCAAGAACTATCTAACACGGAGGGGTTGAAACGTCGCTTGGTTTCAACTCGCCTTAGTACTTGAGCGGGAGGCTCGGTAGTGTCGAGCTTGATATGGGGAAATGTGTTCGAAGGTCATTACTCCGTGGTGGGAGTTGATGGGTGTTTCTATGCTTATTAGTTTAGTCTCCGGTGGGAGATTGTTGGGATTGGAGTCCTAAACTATGAGGAAGAAAAGGAGTCTAAGTCGGAGGAGTTACTGAGATCAAGGAGGAAAATCGTGGAGGACCTTCTGTCGTGTTGGGCGACCGCCTAGGTGGTGGTGGGCGACCGCCCACTTGGTCAGTAGGTAAGGCTCGGAGGAATTCCATCATGGGCGATCGCCCATGGGCTGTTGGGCGACCGCCCACGTTTCGGGGAGGAAAATTCTGGGCTGATTTGTTTCCTATTTTGATACAATCTCTTCTTAATTTGATTTAGGGCTTCCTTGTACTACTATATAAACATAGTTACGACCTAGAACACATTGTAGCAACATATTAGAAGGTGTCTAATATAATATTGGCTTGGCAATTGCCCCCGGACGTAGTTCATGTGTTGAATGAACCGGGTAAACAATTTCTTGTGTTCTTGTGTGTGTGATTCTTCCATTATTGTGTTTGTGGGTATTTTGTTCTTTGTCTAGATTGCAACGGGGCACCACTAAATTCACAACATGGAACTGAAGCTCCGTAAAATCAGCAAGCACCTTTTGGAGTCTTCTTACAGCAACCAAACCAATCATCCTTTGTAAACATTACCAAATCCACCAATGCTCAAGTAATTTGCAGCACCAAATTTACGAGTTGCAACTTGTAATTCACGGAAAGAATACCTCTTCAATTGTCCAAGATAAAGATCTTCAGCTGCAAGATAAATATAAAACAAAACAAAAAAAGCCGAACATGAGTTCGAGCTCGAGCAGCTCGGTTCGCCCCACAGTTGTAAGCACCAGCAACAAAGATCTTCACTAGTTCTTATGTATTAGCTTTCTTCAAAACTGCCGGGGATAGAAATCTGATATTGAATCCTCTCCACTGCCTGAATAATAAGTCAATGGACTTCTTGTCTAATTCAACATGTCCATTTCTGTATCAGATATAGAATCCTGATATAAACAGATATGCTACTAAGTGTGAGAATAACTGAACCCATGGTTGGTCTGTGAACCGCGAGTTTTTCGAGTAATATAAAAGGTGATTCATTTAGGGAAGGACGGAGTGATATACAATACATAAGAACAACAATAAGGATTTCAAAAGCTAAAAGGCCCAAGAATGGAGATTTCAATAATGAAACCAAACACAAACAACACAAAGATCTTCATCATTTGTTCCAACTAGATAACATTCTTTAAGACTATCGGGGATATAAATCAGTCACTGAATCCTCTCCGCTGCCTGAATAATGATTCCACATGTCTGTTTCTCCATCAGATATAGACTCCTGATGAGTTAAGTATGCTGGCTCTGAAGGTTCAGGCAAACTGGTAGATGAGCTGCTAAGCATCAGAAGAACTGAACCCATGGTTGGTCTCTCAACTGCTTTATCGTGGATGCATAGCAACCCAATTTGGATGCATCTCACCACATCAGCTCCATCATTTAGATCAGCTCTCAATGTAAGATCAGCAAAATTTAAGGGCGTTCCTTCCCTCCAGTTTCTCCAAGCCTGCAAGAACTCAAAGGTGAAACAACAAAATAAAGATACTAGATAAAATTATATTTCCAGCACTGGATCCACTAGCTCCACTAGATTCAAAATTTTAGCTTTGCAAAAATATAATGAACTAAGAATTTTTTATTTTTTTTGAAAATAATCATTAGGGACAAAGACAGTTTCAAAAGGTCATTCTTTTGGAGATAAAAAAGGACATTCATTTTGGGAAAAGGGAGTACTATTTATCATTAACGCTCAAATACTAATGCTTGAAAGTAGAAACTATAGAGTTGGGCTCACCAAATCCAAAAGAGAAACACTTTGATCATCTGGTAAATATTTAGCACTGTTCTTCCCACTGACAATTTCGAGTAGGACAACTCCAAAGCTAAAAACATCTGCTTTGTAAGTTAAATGGCCCATCATTGCATACTCAGGTGCCAAATACCCTCTGCAGAACATCTCAAGTATGAGAGATTATATAATAACTCAATGAAAATTGTGGGAGAAAGAGAGGGTAGTATTTATTTCGTTAATTAATTACATGGTTCCTGCAATGCGAGTGCTGATATGAGTTGCTTCTCCCTCGTAAAATTTAGCAAATCCGAAATTAGTTATCTTCGGAGTGAGATCCTTGTCTAGAAGAATGTTTGTGGGATTAATGTCTCTATGAACAACTTTCAGTTCAGATTCTTCATGGAGAAAAGCCAAACCTTTCGCAATCCCATGACAAATTTTTACCCTGGTTGCCCAATCTAGTCTTTTCTTAAGTTCTTGTGAACCTAAAGCACCAAATATATACAATTTCAGCGAACAAATTATGCTCAATGAACTTACTAAAGGATTCGTAAAATAAGCTTGTTGGATTTACCAAATAAAGCATGTTCTAGTGAGTTGCATTCCATGTACTCGTAGACAATTAGGCGTTGACTATTTTCTACACAACATCCCAATAGCTTTACCAGATTTGGATGTAGCAAGCCAGAAAGGATAGCAATTTCATTTGTAAACTCGCGAATTCCTTGCATTGATCTTGCTGAAAATTGTTTAACAGCTATTGCAGTGCCATCAGACAATATACCCTGCATTAAGTTGCAAAAGTTTAGATTCTACAGAAGAAACATCCAGAATATGTAATCCAGGAACTAGGTTACGTATGCATGCAGATGTTGGTATGTGTTTTCTCCACATTGGTTACTTTGGAGCGGCAAATTAATAACATGGGGAATTTTCGGCTCTTTTATATGAATGAAAAACTAGATACTCAACCCTTACCAAAATGAATGTCCAATTTGGACTTGGCTGGGAATTTTGAAGGTGAATATCTAGAATTTAAATTTTGCTATTACACATAGGAACATCATACTTGATAATAGTGAATTTAGTAATTTTCTATAAAATGGGTACTCATATAGGGACAAAGTTTTGGGAAATAGAAACTCATTTTGTGACCGAATAAATACAAAAAACATAACCAAAATGTATAGGAGAAAAACATGGACCTTGAAATCGGATCCAAAATCTCCTTCACCAAGCTTGTTATCGCTGCTGAAATTTTGCGTCGCAGCTTTTAATTGTTTGAAGTTGAAAATTTTTCCTTGTAATTCTGCCTTTATATCTGTTCAATCAACAAAACCCCAAAGAATCAAACCAAAAGGGTAAAATTATGTGGTAAAATTGACACTAAGTTGTGATCAGAATCTATTCTATCCTAAATTCAAACAGGGACGATATTAAAGGCTATTTAGGACAGTAAACAACTGTCTCAATAACTATGTTTATGGTATTACCTGTGACAAGCCGAACATTGGTTGAAAACAATGACCCCATAGATTTTACAAATTTCATTTTCTTGACAGACGATATGAGTGACTTGATCCTTCCGGCAGCATGCTTTTGATGATACTCACCAGTTCCAGCATTAAAAACCACCAGTTCTCTGGCGCAGTTCATGTCCCCAGAATCTCTAGGCTGTGCTTCTGTGGATAAACCTGAAGCCTCTTGTCTGTCATATTTTCCACCACTAATCTCTGCATCAATTAGAGAAAAACTATTTCCCTCCTGCAATGATAACGCATATTCAAGCCTGGTGACAACCTGAGTCATTGTTGGCCGCTTTTTCGAACTGTTATTTAAGCAATGTTCTGCAATTTGTGCAAACACGTTCAAACACTCTGACAAGATACTCCCTCTCAGATGAGGGTCGACAATCTTATGTAATCTTCCTTCCTTGATACAGCGTTTGGCCCATTCGGCTAAACTCCATTGCTCCTCATCCTCCAGTTTTACATTCACTGCCGCCCTCCCACACAATGTTTCAAACATTACCACCCCAAAAGCATACACATCAGACTTTCTCGTCACCCTGCGGGTCAATAGATACTCAGGATCCAAATACCCAAATGTCCCTTTAACATGAGTACTAACATGTGTGAAAGGTTGTTCCGTGGGCCCAATTTTCGACAACCCAAAGTCTGAGATTTTAGCTTCAAGATTCGCATCCAACAAAATATTTGAACTTTTAACATCTCGATGAATTACTCTAGTTTGGATATCCGTACCTGTGTGAAGGTAGTCCAACCCACGAGCGCCACCTATGCATGCCTTCAGGCGTTGCTCCCAAGATAAAGCTCGGTTTGAGCTACCAATCTTATGCAAATTATCAGCTAAAGTGCCACCAGGCATATACTCATAAACAATAACCATCTCAGGCTTTTCATCACAATAACCGATAAGAGAAACAAGATGGCTATGTCTAAACTTTGAAAGCATCTCAATCTCAGTCCAGAATTCCGGAGCTCCTTGTCTCGACCCGATATCCAACCGCTTGATGGCAACAGTACTAGCCCCACTGTCAATGATCCCTTTGTAGACCTTCCCAAATCCGCCCTTCCCAATAACCAATGCTTCGTTGAAATTCTGGGTAGCAAATTGAATCTCTGTGAGTGAAAAGCGTCGGCATCCATTATCCGGCAGCAATGCCGCGGATGAAATCGTCCTCTCACCATAGTCATTTTCCTCAAGATGCAGCCGCAAATAATACACAATTGTATTCAGTAACGCTATACAAATTATTACACCAGTGAAAAATAACATGTTTCCAACAGATAGATGTATGGTGAAACAGAGAGAGAATAGAGAAAAAGGGATAGGTGGAGACTGGAACAGAGTTGTTCAAACGTGTATGCAAATTAAGATATACTCTACTTTCTGAGATACTATTAATTTTAGTGCCGCGGGCCCCGCTTGACTTGGACTTTTAGCACAGCCACAGAAAGACCTAAGAAGTATCTACATCATTTCTAAGAAACACCCATCCAGCTAGTCAGAGTATTGCTTCATTTTTGGAATATGCTCCTTTTGTTCAATCATTAAAGTAGAATGACTAAGGGATACTTTATTTTCCATAGAGTTTATCATAATTAGATAAATCATTAAAGTGCCCAAAATATTACTACCTCCTTTTCCAAATGAATGTCCAAAATATTTCAAAATTGCTCTTGATCAAGAGCCAATTGAAAATGTTTTTTGACATTCATTTTGAGACGTAGGGAGTAGTATTTATGTAAAGTGTAAATTTTAAGATGCCTATGAAGATTTTGACATAATATTTTCTTTCGGGTGTGAAACTTTCAAATAGAATGTACGGAAAATCCATATAAAAACCTATTAAATGGGAGTAACCCGTCTAAAAACTCATAATAGAGAGACAAATAAGATTATTTCATGGATCTCAATATGGTTTGTGGATCTGATCATGCAACAGTATAACAGGTTAACCAGTTCTTAGATTTGATGGCAACATCCTTGGGTGAAGTTCTGCATATTGCAAGAGAGTGAAGGGGCAATCTGTGTAGTCTTTGCTCTGTGTTCAAAAGCAATCAGATGAATTAAATTGCCGCACCACTTCAAATATATGCAGCCGGGATAATCAATGCGGAAAACTCACAAGCTGGATAATTCAAATTTCTGTCAACAAACTGATTTAAGTGATAAAACTAGAGCGTTTACATGAAAAAAAAAATAATAGGAAATTCAGGAAAAGCATACGTAGGAGTGATTAAGGTAATTACAGCTTAATGACGATCATGAGGTCTGATTACATCCGTTTTCTTACTCACTACGTTGAAAAACAGTGGAGCTAGAAGGGTATATTTCCTGATTCTCCTTATTGTCATAGAATTGTCATTGGAAGTTTATAAATATCAATGGAAGTACATAGAGGGTTAAAAACACACACACACACATATATATAAGAGAAAAGGGATTCAAGGATCACCACCGGCAGGAAAAGTATTCAGAAAAATTGACTTCAAAAGAGTCATATTTCTAACAGCGTGGTTAAGGAACTCTTCAATCAATATGGCTGAGGAACTCTTCAATCAGTATGGCTAAGAAACTCTGTCTCCTCATTCTGCCACTCGTCCCATCTCTCAGCCAAGCCATCACCATGAAGCATTCTGACAACTTCTGACATCCTAGGACGTTTGGTTGGCAATCTCTGAGTGCATAGCAGAGCTAACTGGACTAGTTGCTCTACCTCTTCAGCAGCGTAGTTTTCTTGCAGACCCACATCAACCATTCTTGTCAAATCCTTTTGCCTCGCAAGTTCACTGGCCTGAAAATTTCAATGAAACTAGTCATAGGCAAGGGGACTGAAAACATTTATCAAATTGATACAGAGATCTAAGCGATGATCTTTTTTTAGTATCAATACTTCAAACGGACTCTTGTTTTCTTTTTAATATTTATAAGAAACCATATAACAAGAATGATTTGGAGACGAGAGTCATTCATTTTTGCCAGATTAAGACTATGCTCCATGTTTGAATAATTAAGGGAAAGAGTAGTCAAATACACACAAATATGAATGGAAAAAAAAGAAAGAAAAGATCTTATGTTGAAGTAGTGACTGCTTACCCAAACCACCAACATGATATCCGTATCAGTAGCCTTCTGTCCAGTTATGAGCTCCAAAAGCATCACACCATACCCATAAACATCAGCCTTCTGAGAACACTTTCCAGTGGAGAAGTACTCGGGAGCAATGTAACCATATGTACCCATTACATCAGTGGTAACATGAGTATCATCGTTGTCCATGAACTTAGCGAACCCAAAGTGTCCAATGACCACCTCAAACTCCTCATCCAATAACATGTTTGCAGCTTTAACATTCCGGTGTATGATCATAGGGACGCAATCATCATGTAAATAAGCTAGGCCCCTTGCAGATCCGATTGCAATTTGCTTCCTTGTCTGCCAACTGAGAGGGGATCGCCATTCAGTTCGCTCTGCAGTAGTGACAATCAATTGTGAGAACCACAGTAATAAATCAGAGTAACATAAACCCAAACAAAAATCAGATAATCAAGGATCAAAAACAATGAAGATGCTACCTCTTAAATATGAGGCAACATTATTATTAGCCATATAGGGATAAACTAGCAACCGTTCAGTAGGTGTCATGCAAAAGCCTAGCAACTGTAGTACATTTCGATGCATGGCCATGCCAAGCTTTTCGACCTCTGCCTGGAACTGAAGCTCAGTAAATTGAGTAAGCTCCTTTTGGAGTCTTCTTACAGCCACCAAGGATCCATCAACCAAGCATCCTTTGTAAACATTACCAAAGCTACCACCGCCCAAGTAACTTGTATCACTAAAATTACGAGTTGCGACTTGTAATTCACGGAATGAATACCTCTTCAATTGTCCAAGATGAAGATCTTCAGCTGCACAGTTAAAACGAAACAAAAAAGTAAATAAAGAAAGAGTATCTGGTTCGACCCAACTTCTACATTTCGGAGGAGGAAAAAGCCATAGACCGCCAGCCCCCGACTTATAGGCACTTTCTTGTTGACAACTCATGTTTAATCCAGGTGTTAATAATTTTCATTATTAACAGTAACAAATCACACAACATCAATGTGGACAGAGAAAAAGGGAAAGGTTAAGAAAGATGATCGTCTGATGAACTACATGACTTACGTAAACTATTGAGAGAAAAAATGGACAGCTACTAGAATAAAAAATCTAACGGAGAAGCGATAGCACAAAGGGACAAACACAATTAATAACCAAAGTTAATATCACCAACATGAGACATGGATTTATGCGACCATAGAGAAAATTGAATGGTTGTTCCAAAATTATGTTACAGTGCAATCAAATGAGGTCATCTGTAACATTTCTGGAGGAAATGATGGAGATAAAATCATCTTTAACACATGCTCCCTCCGTCCCACATGAGTGTGAAACATTTATTTCCTTTTCGTCCGTCTCACGTGAGTGTACACTACCCAAAACGGAAAGTTCTTATAATTTTACATTCAATGAGACCCACTTGACATACTCACAACAACAATCCACTTACTATTCCTCCCACTCATTCTCTCTCCTATTTACTTTTCATACAACACCTCCTCCACTCATTCTCTCTCCTCTTATTATACTATTATTTGTTAGTTATTGTGCCCAAAATTTTGGTCCACAATCACGTGGGACGGAGGGAGTATTATACAAGAAGCATCATGGTGTCATGTAATCTAATAATGTCGTTAATGGTCACACACATGTTAACTGCATGTAAAATTTCTAGGATTTACACCTTCAGAGTAGGTTCATCACTTTCGAAAGAAAAATATGCTGGCAGCAATAAAAGATGAACTCAAGTTACCTGAGAAGACCTGAGGTTTGGTTGAAAAAAACAACCTAACCTTCTTCATAATTGATCTTTTCTTCAAAGGCTTTATGTTTGGCTGGCTATGGCTTGAATCACCCAACTGCCTGCTCTCAACAATGTGCTCATTATCAGCATTAATGACTTCCCCCTCTGTTGAAATACCACCAACACCATTGCTAGCCTCTGTTACCGTTGACAAATCTGCACCATCTTGGTCTCCGTAACCATGAGTATCACTAATAACATCAGCCTCAACTCCATAGGAAGCGTTTCCTTCTTGCAGTGCCAAGGCATACTCGAGCCTGGTCACAACCTCAGCCATTGTAGGCCGTCGTTTCGAACTATTATGCAAGCATTGTTCTGCAATTTCTGCAAACACCTTCAAGCACTTTGATACAATGCTCCCACTGATATTAGAATCGACAATATCAAGTAGTCTCCCCTCTTTGATGCACTGCTTCGCCCAGAAGGCTAAACCCCATTGTTCCTCATCGAGTCTTAAATTCACCGCTGGCCTTCCACACAACGTTTCAAGTAACACCACCCCAAAAGCATAAACATCAGACTTCCTAGTAACCCGACGGGTTAAGATATAATCGGGATCTAGGTAGCCACGTGTGCCTCTAACATGGGTGCTAACATGTGTGCATGTCTGATTTGCCGGACCAATTTTGGAGAGTCCAAAGTCCGAGATCTTTGCTTCCATATTTTCATCCAGCAAAATATTCGAGCTTTTTACATCCCGGTGTATGACTCTATCTTGGATACTTGTACCCGTATGAAGGTAATTTAACCCACGGGCAGCACCTATGCATACCTTGAGGCGTTGCACCCAAGATAGGGAAGAATTATTATCGCCCCCTAATCTATGACGCTTGTGCAGCCTTGACTCAAGACTACCACCAGCCTTATACTGGTACACAATGATCATCTCATCATGTTGATTGCAGTAACCAATTAGAGTAACAAGATGACCATGTCTGAACTTTGAAAGCATTTCAATCTCTGCCCGGAACTGTGGGGCTCCTTGTTTGGACCCAAAATCCAGACGCTTGATGGCAACAGTACTAGCCCCATCATCAATGATCCCTTTGTAGACCTTCCCAAATCCACCCTTCCCTATGACCAATGCTTCATCGAAGTTCCTTGTAGCCGATTTTATCTCGCGAAGAGAAAAGCGACGACATGAATAATGATCCAACAACACCGATGATGAGTTCTTCCTCTCACGGTCATAATTATTTTCCTCACGCTGTCGCAAGTAATACACAATGATATTCATTAAAGTGATGAAAATTATAACAGCATTGACAAAGAACATCATTCTCAACAAGTAACCCAACTAAGAATAATATACTCCCTCAGACTTCAAATTCCCCCAAGAAAGAAATTCTCAAATCTAAAAGAGAATACAACTAACAATTTAGATCAATCTGAAGGAGGTATAATTAATTAATAGCTGTAAAACCCTAAAAATTGATTGTTAAGTAGGTGGGGAATCAGACAAGGCGGGTAGATTAACTTTAATTTTGTCAACATCACGAGAATGCAGGAAGGACAACCATAAAAATATACTATCGACATTATTAAATAAATAAACAAAATGGTCACGTCAATGGAAACCAACAGTCTCATTTCCAGGAAATAGCAGGCTACATAGTACATTGTCGACATCATTTCTAAGAAATTGCAGGCTAGCTACCTAGAAAATATCATGTATACACACCGTGGATAGTCCGTTTGTTCAGTTTATAGAATCCAATCTTCCCGCCGGTGACGATTTGATCTCAGGTTGTTGATCGCCGACAACAACATCGGTAAATTGACCTGGTCTGACCCTAGTCAGCTTCTTCTTCCTCAATTTTGCCAGTATAATGATAATCAAATGGAAATGGGGTTAATTATTTAACGAACTGTTTGGAATTCGATTCCATTAAACTGATATCATGCAAAAATTTCCCAACATTTAGAAAATTGTATTTTAAAAATTATGTGATGATATTTTTTTTGAGAAAATTACGCCATAATCCCTCAATAATTTCTAATCTTTCTAAGACAGCCTATTTCTTAATCTATTTCCTAATCCTAAAAAATATTTTATCCTACCATATAATCTCCCTCACTTAATTTAAATTTAAATGAAATAATTATACCCCCACCCACACACACTCTCTCTCTCTCACACACACCCACACACTTTCTCTCTCCACTCCCTCTCTCCCGTCACCTCCCCTCCACAACTTCCGGCGCCGATCCCTCAACTCCGGCGACCGTCCCCCTCTACTCCGGCGAATCCCATACTCTCAACCAAGCTTTAACAGTCTTGCGAGCCAGAACCCCCGAATACCGCTTACATTCTGTCACCGTCAACGATCTATCCTTCACCAACGCCACCGGAGCTCCGCCATCATTCAACATCAGATTAACGGCGGAAGCCGTCATCGGGAACAACAAAAATTACTGGCCGTACAAATATGAGACAGGGGACTTGAGATTCTACTACAGGGGTCTTTTAGTCGGAAATACTCCCTCCGTCCCAATAATTGCTTCCCCTTTTTTAAAAATTACGCAAATTAAGGAAATGAGAGGGAAGCAAAGATGTTGTGAGTGTAATTTGAAAATAGGAGAGAGAATTAGTGGAGGGAATAGTAAATTATAATAGTGTTGTGAGTATTAAAATAATGAGGAGAGAGAATGAGTGGAGGAAATAGTAAAGATTCCTTTGCCAAAAAAGGAAAGTGGAAGCTATTAACGGGACATCCAAAATGGCAAAATGGGAAGCTACTATTGGGACGGAGGGAGTATAATTTAAGCTTTAATGTGACGTCAAGTAAGATGTCCGGAGTTTCGATGATGAGGAGTGATTTGGATCCGGCGTATTGGAACTCACCGGAGAGTCTGAGCTGAGAGGGCAGGTGGAGGTGTTTAAGATTAATAAGAAGGATAAAGTTATCCAATTGAAATGTAGGTTGATCAATTTGGGGGATAAGGTTGTTCAAGATTTACTAATTTTTGGACTTCATGAATTTATTTATTTGCTGTATTATTTTATTTTAAGTAATTTAAATGCACCAAAAATCATGAAAGTGTGGTGTGTTTATATACTCCCTCCGTCCCAATAGTAGCTTCCCATTTTGCCATTTTGGGTGTCCCGTTAATAGCTTCCACTTTCCTTTTTTGGCAAAGGAATCTTTACTATTCCCTCCACTCATTCTCTCTCCTACATTATTTTAATACTCACAACACTATTATAATTTACTATTCCCTCCACTCATTCTCTCTCCTATTTTCAAATTACACTCACAACATTTTTACTTCCCCCTCATTTTATTAATTTGCGTGCACAGAAAAATTTGGGCACCTCTTATTGGGACGGAGGGAGTATATCTGAATCACTCTGTATCTTTTTCTTTATAAAATTTTGTGTTGTGTGTATTCTGTGTTGAAGCTAATTGACATACTCCCTCCGTTTTATCCGACTTAGAATTTTCTCTTTTCTTTTAAGATACGAGATTGATAAATACTAATAAGAGAAGAGAGAATGATTGCAGTAGGTGTTATGAGTATAAAAAGTAAAAGTAGCAGAGAAAATAGAATAGTAATGGGTTGTTATTGTGAGTAAGACAAATGAATTACATGAATACAAAAATAATATAAATTTGTCATTTTGGGATGTTTTAAGTTGAGTGTGACGACCAAAATGACAATTTGCCCTAAGTAAGTCTGATGAGACGGGGGAACTATTTGTTTGACGACCAAAATGACAATTTCTCAGTTGTTCAGTCGCCGGAGAGGTCTCCGAAATTGTTGGTCGCCGAACTTGGTCGTGTTCTTAGTAGTTTAATTGATAACTGAGAACTTACTGATAAGTTCTCAGTTGTTTAGTCGCCATAGTTGATGATCGCCGGAGTTGATTGTGTTCTTAGTGGAGACAACTGAGAACTTATTGATAAGTTAAGTTCTCAGTTGTTTGGTCGCCGGAGAGGTCGCCGGAGTTGGTGATCGTTGGAGTTGATCGTGTTCTTAGTAGTTTAGTTGACAACTGAGAACTTACTGATAAGTTAAGTTCTCAATTGTTTGGTCGCCGGAGTTGATGGTCGCCGGAGTTAATTGTGTTTTTAGTAGTTCAGTTGACAACTGAGAATTTACTGATAAGTTAAGTTCTCAATTGTTTGACGGAGAGAGGTCGTCGGAGTTGATCGTGTTCTTAGTAGTTTAGTTGAAAACTGAGAACTTACTGATAAATTAAGTTCTCAGTTGTTTGGTCACCGGAGTTGATAGTCGCCGGAGTTAATTGTGTTCTTAGTAGTTTAGTTGACAACTGAGAACTTACTGATAAGTTAAGTTCTCAGTTGTTTGGTCGCCGGAGAGGTCGCCGGAGTTGGTGGTCACCGGAGTTGGTAGTCACCGGAGTTAATTGTGTTCTTAGTAGTTTAGTTGACAGCGAGAACTTGCGATAAGTTAAGTTCTCAGTTGTTTGGTCGCCGAAGAGGTCGCCGGAGTTGGTAGTCGCCGAAGTTAATTGTGTTCTTAGTAGTTTAGTTGACAACTGAGAACTTACTGATAAGTTAAGTTCTCAGTTGTTTGGTCGCCGGAGAGGTCGCCGGAGTTGGTGGTCACCGGAGTTGGTAGTCGCCGGAGTTAATTGTGTTCTTAGTAGTTTAGTTGACAACTGAGAACTTACTGTTAAGTTAAGTTCTCAGTTGTTTGGTCGCCGGCGTAAAAAAAAAAAAAAAAGTCGCCGGAAAAGTCGCTGGAAAAAGTCGTCGGAGTTGGTCGCCAGAGTTGATGGTTGCCGGAAGTGTTGACCGGAGAAGATGGGGAGGGGGTGACGTAAGGTGAGGGTGGTTGGAGAGAAATTAAATTGTTAAAGAGAGTGGACTTAGTGAAATGATAGGAGGGTGAACTTAGAAAAATATTGGGTGGGTGTAGTCATTAAGCTAGGGACTAAATGGTTAAGCAAATTAAAAATTGTCCTAGGAAGTAGTATTGATTAATTAGAGGGATTATTTGGTAAATGCCCCAAAATTGTATTGTAGCAGTTCAATTGTATATAGCCGGGAAAACCTGTCCCGAAAACTCAAGAACTGGATACTTCGCATTTCTGTCACCAAGCTTGATTAAAGTGATAAAACTTGAGGGTTTACAAGAAATAGTAAAAAACAGAAAGTTCAGGAAAATCATAAGTGGGAGTGTTTAAGGTGGTTACAGCTAAATGACCGTCATAAGACCTGATTCCATCCATTTTACTCCCCACGCAGCAAAATAACTCAGTTTCGGACATAGAGTTCTTCCCTCTACATGGATGTTTAGGCTCTATTCTGCATAGCAGTGGAGCTGGACAGGTCATTTTCCTGATTCTCTATGATTATAACATTATCACCGAAAGATGATAAATATTAATGAAAGCACAACCAGTGCTTTCATCGAAATATATACAAGAACAAAGAGGTTTCAAGAATCACCGGGGCCTGGACAACCATTCGAAAAATGACTTTCAAAAGAATCTGTTTCATTCAAGTATCGTCTTCTCATTACGCCACCGTTCCGTCTCTCACCCAAGCCATCACCAGGAAGCATTCATACAACTTCGGACATCCTTGGACGTTTTCTTGGAGAATACGAGTGCGTAGCGAGCTAATTGCGCTAGTTGCTCTACCCGCTTGGCAACGTAGTTTCCTTGCAGTTCCATATCAAACGTTGCTTCGAAATTATTTTCTATCACAAGTGTATTGACCTGACAATTTCATGACACTTCTCATAGACAAACAGGCTAAAAATATTTATCACATGGTGAGAGAGTCACAATGGTATATGAGAATTGTTTTGGCAAAAAACAGTCAACAATGAAGGAATTTGAATTGAAGCTAAGGAGGGTGCAATGGAATATAATCGGTGTATAAATATATCAAAGTTGACACAATAATGTAACGAGGAAAGCCCTTAAGACAACTATATCGCCGGCATAAAACCTCGGGAGGTGATTATGAGCACCTACCTTCCCAAACGGTAATATTGATATTTAGTGGGTTACAAGTGGTGGAGCTATGGCTGAGTACAAGAGAGTGCGTGAGTTGTGTGTGAATGTGTGATAATTCCAGCCATAAGCCCTTTAAATAGAGAAAAAAGATAACAAATAACTAATCGTCCTATTTTTTAGGCTTATTTATCTTCAACCTTCTCCATACCTCTTGACCAGGTCTTTTTAGTTGAAGGGAGTCAGTTGTAGCACGTTTTCAATTACTTATCCTGTATAAAAAAATATTTAGTAAATAATATAAATTACGCATTACTTACAGAGGTCCAAGATGTCGTCATGCAGGAATATTCGAGATGTCGACATCTTTGGCTAGGTTCGAGATGTCGACTCGCGAAAAATCTGCCCTGACAATTGCCCCCAAACTTATCATTTTAAGGAAGATAAAAGGGTAAGTTTCTTATCAATATCTCGAACCTGATGGTTACTTTGGAGAAGAGGAATAGGAAGCTTTTGTTGGGGATGCTGCATCTAAAGAAGCGGTATAAGGAGGAGAAGAAAAGCTTAGAGGAGAAGATTAAAGATTTTGAGGAGAAGGTCGAAAGTTTATGAACAAGGTAGAGAGTCTGATGAAAGGGGTGTCTTCAATCCAGGATGCTCATATACGAGACTAAGGATCTTTAAGAATGATCTCATGTTATCTGTGGCTAAAAACATGATTGAAATCAAGATACAAATGTTTGAAGAATTTTTAAACGACAAAAATGTTGAGTGGGATATTGAGCAACAACGTGCCATCCTCAAGGATCTTTTTGGAGAAGTAGCAGATGTTAGGGAAGTGATATCAGGTTTAAAGGATGAAGACATGAAGGAAGGAGAAGCACCACCAGCGGCGATAGTCGACAAGTGAAGATGTTTGACATTTGCTTTTGAACTTGGTTTTTACGGGCTGAAGACAATTTGAATTTGTTTTAAGTGTTGGTTTGGTTTAACACTTAGGTTTTACGTAATACGCTAGGATAAGTAAGACAATTCTTGGCTAGGGTACTTTTGAAAGCTTTTTCTGGTATGGTTAGATTTTATGGAATGGTAATGAAATGTTGACATCTTTGAAGATGTTGTCACCTTGCGTAGGATGTAGAAATCCTTGCTTATACTTTGTTGACATGTTAATGCCAAAAACCTTTTGTTCTTAGATGACACGTATGTGTCATAACCAATTGTAAAAATCGTTTGGTCAATCACTTTGATTGAGTGGAAATGGGTAATTCGTATATATAAACATACGGGCCCATCCCGCGCCTCAATCAAGGATGACAATCGTGCGCTCCGAGCGAAGGTGTATAAACCTTAATACGTTGAAAGAAAGTAATTTCTTTAAACCTTTGAGGGGATTAAGTACCCTAAACTTAAGATGAGATGGCCAGTCTCAAACGGTTGTTCCCATGGGATCTTGAAGTTCCAAAATGGTAATATCTTGCAAAACAATGACATGATAAGAGTTTTTGACATCTTGATTGATGTCACTTTTATTTAATGAAAGAATAAGAAATAAACCTTGCCGAAATTTATTTACTGAAAAAGGAAATAAATATTTATTAAATAACAAGGGTTGATGCGCACCTGACTTATTACCTTAAGATGTCGTCTACCTGTAGTAATGATGTTGACATCTTGAAACATGGTGACTGAAATTACCCGATCTTTTCCGCGCGCGGGGGCGGCGAAAAAGGCGGTTGTCTTTCGCGGGGGGTTGGTGTCTGAGACCTCGCTTCACGGGAAGGAGCAGAATGAGGAGTCGCCACGCGGTTTTGTATTTTGAGCCCAAACGTTGAGAAACGGCTATTTGTGAAAAGGTGTCGTTTTTATTGGTAGCAAAAACTTAGGAAAAGGCTTTGAAAAAGGGGATCATTTTTATTGGCAGCAAAAACGAGTAAAAAGCCTTTTAGTACCAGAGATTGTTAGGTTCGGAGGTCAGGTTACGTTTCGGGTAGAGTATGACGAGATCGCCCGAAACGCCTCGCATGACGAGTCTTTCTACCTTTCTCGAAATCGTGTGTGTGTGTGTGTCTTTTGAAATGGGGGCTTGAATGACAAGCTTAATCTTGGTTTGAGTGACAAACGTTGATTAGGTGACTTTATTTGAAAAGACGAGCGTTTGAATGACAAACGTCGGTTTTGAGTTTGAAATGAGCGTTTGCGTGGCAAACGTCGACTTTGAGTTGAAATGAGCGTTTGCGTGGCAAACGTCGATTTTGAGTTTGAAATGAGCGTTTGCGTGGCAAACGTCGACTTTGAGTTGAAATGAGCGTTTGCGTGGCAAACGTCGACTTTGAGTTGAAATGAGCGTTTGCGTGGCAAACGTCGATTTTGAGTTTGAAATGAGCGTTTGCGTGGCAAACGTCGATTTTGAGCCGTACGAGTCATTGTTAACGATTTTTACGAGAAAAATGCGTATTAAATGATTTTAAGTGTCAAATGGCGGCTTTGAGTTTGAAGACGAGCGTTCGGAGGCCGAACGTCATTTCGCGCGTTTTGAAAGAGAGTTCGACGGACGAACTCCGGTTTTGAACCGGGCATTACATTGTTAACGATTTTTACGGGAAAAATGCGTATTAAATGATATGCGATCAACGAATCGGGTTGCGACTCGGACTTTTGAAAAGTAAATACTATCACGATCCAAACGGATCGGACTTGTAAATGACAGTATTTAAAGCGGTGTCAACGGAATCAAACGATCGGAATTGTAAATGACGATCAGCGAGGCCAAACGGCTCGGAATTGTAAATGACGATCAACGAGGCCAAACGGCTCGGAATTGTAAATGACGATCAACGAGGCCAAACGGCTCGGAATTGTAAATGACGATCAACGAGGCCAAACGGCTCGGAATTGTAAATGACATGAAAGTAAACGGAACGGGCTCGGAACGCCGTTTTAACCGTGATTACTTCTCTTACGGAAAGAGAAGAGGATCGAGGGCTAAAACGTATCGGACCCCGTTAGACGGAAGCGTCTACATTTTGATAATGACGTTCGAAACGATTATAGCGGCGGCGCGTGGCGAGGCAGGAACGGAAGATTCAGAGAGAGGGAGTTATACCTATGGCTAGGGTCGACTCCTTTGGCTCGGGAGGTGCGTACGGGACACGGAAAGTGATTCGAAAGGTTGTTTCGAAGTTGTAGGGTGCGTATTTGATCGAAATACGAAGGTTTCACGCGAATCGAGGCAAAACGGGAGCTCGGGAGGGGTGGAAACCAGTTTGGACCGTGGGGTATGTGATTTTTGGTAAAAAAAATCCTCCTTCTTGCCTTTGTGACAACTTCTATTTATAGGGTGAAAATTGCGGTAGGAGTCGTGGGACTTGGGTGAATTCGGGGTTTTGGGAATTTTGGAAATCAGGGGACTTCTTTGGCAATTTCGGGAAAATTGCACGGTGAGTCCGGCGGACTTGGCTTGCAAACCGGGGGTATTTTGGTCTTTTGGCCTTGATTTGTGATTGACGAGTGACTAGAGGGAGGTGGCATGCGGGACACGTGTCTGTGACTCACGAAGTGTGGGAGTTCGTTCCCGGTCCGGTTTTGTCCGTTTTTAAAATAACGGTCAGGAAATGTCGAAACGCCCGGAAAGTCTTAGGAAAATGCGTTTTCGGGAAAGCCATACTTTTACGTGAGATGTCACGTGCTAAGTACGGTTCGACGTCGGGATGCACGGGCGATCCGGGGCGTCTCGTTGGCACGGCAAGGGAGTTTAACGAGTTCGGTTAACCTGGAAGCGGGCCGGTTAACGGATTTCGGTTAACTTTCGACGGATTTGGACGATCCGGATTTGGGTACTTACAGTTAGCCCCTCGCGACGTCTCCTCAGAAGGAGTGGGGTCGGATTGAAAAAAAGATAAGGATCAAATCGGGATGCCTTACTTTGAAAGAGACACAGGCGGTCGGTGGTGGACCATTAGCGAAAAGGATTCCTACGTATCCGAGCGGGAATCAAGCCGATCGTAGTTCGAAAAGGGCGAGGGCCGCGCATGGGGACCTTGACTGGCGAGGCTTGTTAGGAGGCGTCTAAACCTGGATGAGACCATTCGCGAGGTACTGCACGAATGGAGACTATTGGGAGCGTCGAACACGAGAGGAGACCATTCGCGAGGTATCGAAACACGAATGGAGACTATTGGGAGCGTCGAACCCAGGACTTACGAAACCTTCGAGGCGTGTGGCGCCTCAAGCCGGAGTTGCGATGTTGACGAGGGCTTTTGTGCCTTGGGTGCTTGGGCTTATTGCTTTGTTGCCGGTTTTATCCTGCAGGGATGAGCGTTCGGGCCTACGGATGGCCGAAGAGGATTGTTGTGCGGGCTTATTGCAGCTGCCGCCGAAGTGGAGCAGTCGGAGCTTACGGCGCGGCGGGAGACGAATGTTCACTTCTTTGAAGTGAAAAGGTGTTCGGGCTTACGAGGATGGCGAATAGGGATTGTTGCAAGGCGTTCGTGCCTTGGGGTCCGGGCTTATTCTTTGTTGCCGGAGATGCGATTTGCAAGGCGTTCGTACCTTGGGGTTCGG
Organism: Adenophora triphylla var. japonica; assembly: GCA_022495995.1. Classification (NCBI taxonomy): domain Eukaryota; kingdom Viridiplantae; phylum Streptophyta; class Magnoliopsida; order Asterales; family Campanulaceae; genus Adenophora; species Adenophora triphylla. Next base: position 47,530 of record JAFEMH010004309.1, on the reverse strand, counting down.
AGCTTATTCTTTGGGAGATGATTGTTTGCAAGGCGTTCGTACCTTGGGGTTCGGGCTTATTCTGTTGCCGGAGATGATTGTTTGCAAGGCGTTCGTACCTTGGGGTTCGGGCTTATTGCTGTTGCCGGAGATGACTTGTTTGCAAGGCGTTCGTACCTTGGGGTTCGGGCTTATTGCTGTTGCCGGTGAGATGATTGTTTGCAAGGCGTTCGTACCTTGGGGTTCGGGCTTATTGCTGTTGCCGGAGATGATTGCAAGGCGTTCGTACCTTGGGGTTCGGGCTTATTGCTGTTGCCGGAGAGACGATTGCGAAGGTCTTGATAAGAGGGTGGAGGTCGGACCGCGAAGGTCGGGATTGAATGTGAGATCGGACCGTGAAAGGTTGCGATTGAGGATTTGAGATCGGACCGTGAAAGGTCGCGATTGAGGATTGAGATCGGATCGTGAAAGGTCGCGATTGAGAGTTTAATGGTGAGGACCATTATTAAATTTTAACGTCGGGAGACGGAATCGTAACTGAAATGTCCGTAGACATGGTTGAACGTTTGAATGTCAAACGTCAACTGGGAATTTAACGTCTGGAGACGAAATTGTAACTGGAATGTCCGGAGACATGATTGAGCGTTAGTGAATGTCAAACGTCAGCGGGAATTTAACGTGCGGAGACGGCGTTAGTGAGGACTAGCGAGAATTGCGTGCGGAGACGAGCGTTAGTGAGGACTAGCGAGAATTTAACGTGCGGAGACGGCGTTAGTGAAAACTAGCGGGAATTTAACGTGCGGAGACGGCGTTAGTGAAAACTAGCTGGGAATTTAACGTGCGGAGACGAGCGTTAGTGAAAACTAGCGAGAATTTAACGTGCGGAGACGGCGTTAGTGAAAACTAGCGAGAATTTAACGTGCGGAGACGGCGTTAGTGAAAACTAGCCGGGAATTTAACGTGCGGAGACGGCGTTAGTGAGAACTAGCGAGAATTTAACGCCTGGAGATGAGCGTTAGTGAAAACTAGCTGGGAATTTAACGTACGGAGACGGCGTTAGTGAGGACTAGCTGAGAATTTAACGTGCGGAGACGGCGTTAGTGAAAACTAGCGAGAATTTAACGTGCGGAGACGAGCGTTAGTGAAAACTAGCGAGAATTATCCTCGGGGATAGGGCGTTAGAAATGTCTAAGCGGGGAAATTTTACACTTTCGGGGCCAAAAGTGGTAAAATTGGAATTACCCAGGCGAGGGCAAAAGGGGCAAAAATTGTGCAGTGCGGTAAGAGTCCGGTCGGACTTTGCATTTTCGAAAACCTTTTAAATGCCGAAATTTGGGGAAGAAAAAGGCCATTTCTTCCATTGTTGCCGGCGAGAGAGGAGAGGAGAGAGAAATTTCCAACCCAAATTGCAAGGTTTGCTCGAATTTGTGAGGAAAATCGCTATGGAGGGTGAAGGAGGACCAATGGCTCGCCATGGAAGGACCGACAACGAGAGAACTCGATTGGTTCGGACCATTCGAACCACCACTCTTCCATTGAATCCGGCGGAGTTTTATCGGCGAGGGACCGCCACAACTCCCGAGGATGGGATCGAAAGACAAGTAAGTTCCCTACAAATTCCATTAATTTCAAGAATGTGCATTCTTTAAATGTTAGAAATTTGCTAGGAATTTACTTAGGGATTTTGGTGCCCGATTTGGGGCTTTTGACTTTGCTATGAATCGTTGTCGAAATTGACTAGGACGTAGTTCAATTGACATCATGGGTAGATGACATAAAAATTTTGGTTGCAAAATTCCATGTCTAAATGCATTTTCCAAAATTAAAGTAGCTTTAATTCGGGACGGAGCGAGATTTTCGAAAGATTCGAAAGAATTTGAAAGTTCGAAATGATTTTGAAAGTTCGGATTCGACGGAGTTTTCGAAAGATTTTGAAAGTTCCGGATTCGACGGAGTTTTCGAAATGATTTTGAAAGTTCGGATTCGACGGAGTTTTCGAAAGATTTTGAAAGTTCGGATTCGACGGAGTTTCGAAAGATTTTGAAAGTTCCGGATTCGACGGAGTTTTCGAAAGATTTTGAAAGTTCGGATTCGGAGTTTTCGGAGTTTTGAATATACGTAGGAAATGAATGAGAACCGTATCTGCATTGCATCCTTTTGACATGCGTTGTTGCATTTTGTTGACGTTGCTTGTCTTGTTTATGCTGCGGGGGGACGGGGATGGTTGATACCCACAACCGGAAGAGTCGGGGTGCCTTTGAGGCGGTGCGAGGTATTGTGGGGCCTTATCCGGACGTGGCGAGAGGGAGAGAGGAGTCACGGCAGTGGTGATTGACTCCATTTGTTGGGTTTATCGATCTTTGTACTGCTGACAGTGATACGCCGAGCGAGTCCATGTATGTCGCGGCGAGCGTGCGCGGTGGGATACGACCCACACTTTCCATTTCGAGATGGGGGAGCGACGGTGACTCCCACGGATTTTGCCGCTATCATTTGGGTTGCCGACTTATGGCAACGCTGGTGTGGGTTGATGGTTACACCCGGAGCGGTTATGCAGGCTGCTTTGGGTTTTGATATTACCGATGCCGAGGGCTTAGGCATTCGGTACGAGCCGATGGAGAATCATTTGAGGCGGGGTGTCGCCGATTATCTGGGTCCTTGAGGATGACCGCGGAGCGTCCCAGCTCGAGGTTCCTTTGGTTTGCGTTGTCGGCGACCTTGTTTCCGACTTGACACGTCTTGTCACTTCCCTCTGCTCGGGTCGGCGACGGATCTTGGATGCCGTGAGGGGTTTGCGTGGGGGAGGCTGGGCGGCGAGCTCTACCACTCTTTGGAGCGGGTTCTCGCGGGGAGAGGAGCACACATTTAGGCGCTTCACGCTTTGTCTTGGATGTAAGTTTACGTGCTTTTTCTCTTCCTTGCCTCTTTTATGTACTCGTATGTATACGCTTTGTAGGCGACATAACTTTCCATTTTCTTGGCAGTGCAGTGCTATGAGGTGTTCGATCCGCGAGCTTGGGACGTCAAGGAGCCGTGCGTCCCTGTTCCACTGCCTTCTTTGGTTTGGCGAGAAGAAGGCGAAGAGGGCGGTCTCTTCGAGGTTGGCACTCGAGTGTCGTACGAGGAGATATCTCTGGCGGCGAACACAGAGTTCTCGAGAGGATCCAGTGACACAGTGGAAGCGAGGTTTGATCATGTCGCGGTGCAGATTCCGGCGAGACTACGGCGGCGGAAGCTCTGGTGGGACTTATTTGTGACGCCATGTATTTGGGGAGAGGGTGACCGTCGGCGTAGGCGGGGTCCCTTCCTTGGTGCGGTGGATCCTCCTGCTGTACATGCGGCATCCCCAGGAGATGCCGATGGATGAGCTGGAGGGTACCTTCGGGGTGTGTACTTCAAAGTACATCATAGCGGGGGCCGCTTATGATGTTTTCTTGAGATGGTGAGAGCCCGCGGGTGCGGCATAGGGAGGCGAGGTCCCTGGAGGTCCTCGACATTTTCTGTCCGCGAGCTAGGCTAGCGTACGAGAGGCTGGGCGGTTCGCGGGCGACTTGTGATCCCGCTCCCGGCGGAGCGAGACCACGATACGGGGCGGACCCAATGCTTCGGTGAGCATCTTTTGATTTTACGTATTTGATAGTAGCATTACGCACATGATGCATCTGTACTACATTCGCTATCGATGATTTTCTGGTTCGCGAGTATACAGCCGTACGTCTGATGAGGCCGTGAGGGTTGGTGGACGGAGTGGTCCGCCTACGCCCGGGAGGCTCGTGGAGTTCATGCGGTGCGGTTCCGGAGGAGCGTGGGCGTCCGCGATCGGGGGCCGTCTAGGCCGAGGTTCGTCTGCTCCCACGGGCGGTGGGGAGGACTTCACGCGGGGTTCGGCCGGTTCGCGGGCGGAGCAGGCTGGATTTGGAGCTCCTTCTTACGCGCACTCGGGCGCGAGAGAGAGTCCTCGAGTTCGCGTACTCAGGAGGCCACTTTGCCTATTCATTTGGAGGAGTTCGGCGAGTTCTGTTTGCGGCAGATCCGGCGGCGGCGGAAGCGGTACGTCGAGTGTACGGATGACGAGCGGGACTCCGAGTAGTCCCCTTTTCTTGCTTTCTTCCTTTACTATTTTGTTTAGACAAAATGCATGTATTTGTCGGGAACAAATTTTGATTTGAAATGTATTTGCAAAAGGCGCCCGTGGGGCGGAACACAGCCACTTTGCATATTTATTGTGATCACCTTGATTATTTTCGGCAAATAAGCAAATAGGTTAATCAAAAATAAATAAAAAGGAGAAATGCATTAAAAATTGAACGGGTCAAAAATTAAGCATGTATGCACTAATTTTTAATTATTTGCCTTGTTGCACGAGCCGGGCGGAAGGGATATTGTCATTTGTTGAATGAAATCGGGCGAGCACGCGAGATTTCATAAGGGTGAACGAGGGCATGGTTTGGAAATGTTTCCAACTTTTAAAGCGGTAGGCTGCGAGTTGACAAGTCAAGCTGCGAGGGAATCCGTAGGACTTGAAATGAATTTCAGATTCTTTAAATTGCGGTTTCGGCTTTGCAATTTGTAAGAAGCTAACGCATTGCTTTTGCTCATTACTGAGTTCTTTTCCATTTCTTAAGGTTTTCTTCACCTTCGACATGGCTCCTTTTCCCAAGTTATCGTCTCGGATGCAAGAGCGATATTTGGACAACTTTCGATCGTGGGTACGGAACCACACGAGGCGAGAACAAAAGGTTTTCGAAGGCATTACGGGATTAAATCTGTTTGGGCTTTGAAGGAGCTCATGCCGATTAGGATCTTTTGAGAGCCGCGTCTCGGTTGCAGGACGTAAGGAGGAATGTGTACGGCTTTTCGTACAACGAAGTCACTCCTACGTTTGAAGATTTCCGGGCCGTGCAGGAGGACTGAGGCGGAACGGCTAGTTCTTCCGTATCTTGGTGGCATGGCCGCTGTTGAGAAGCTAGTGTCTTTGTTGGGTATCTCATTTGGAGAAGCATACGGGATGCTTGTCTGAGGATCTGGATTACGTTGACATTTCGGGGTGCCGAAAGATTTGCCGGAGGCGAGGAGCGTCTTTGCGTGGGACGCGTTTGCTCTGTGTGTGATTGCTACTCTGTTCACATTCACGTCTCTGGGTGTGTGCCATCGCGGTGTCTTGGACTGGTGAGCGGTGCGGAGTGGAGGAGACATCGTGCCATTGGTCTTGGGCGAGACGTTCTGGGCATAGGCCGGATGGCGGCCGTAGCCGATACATGTGGGGAGGGAGTCCCGCTATGCGACCATGTGGTTGAGGAGAGAGGCTGCGAGATGATGCACGAGGTGCCAATGTCTGTGTGACGCTTGGTCTTTCTCGCGGCGTCCTCTGGTGATAGGGAGTAATCAGTGAGTGGAGCTACGGATGGCCAGACTTAGCACGCATCACTTGCGATGGTGGGTTCCCCATTGGAGATTCTGAGACTTGTAGGACCGCTCGGGAGGGTGCATTGATCGTCGGAGTGCGGGGCTGTCTCGAGACGTCATTCTATATTCCATCATTGGTTACTGCGGCGATGCGAGTGGAGCGAGATGCCATGGCGATCGAGTTATCTTTGCTACCTTTGAGGTGGGATCTCTGCGGATGGAGGATCCTTCGACGGCTATTCTTGGTCACCGGTGGTGGCAATACACGTCTTTTCTGCCGGGGTTCTCTTTCGCGGAGAGAGGGCACATTACATCGCCTTGATATACGGGCCCAGGTACGAAGAGTGTATGGGGGAGACACGAGATGGCTATCTTGTGGAGACGGAGTGGCTGTTGAGTGCGATCACACAGACGGTTCGACATTGAGGAGGACGAGCGAGGCTAACCACAGGAATCGTGCGGCGATGCCGTGGCGATTATGTGGCAAGTCTTGTCGGGAGGCCAATCAGCACTTGCGATGATGGCTCGAAGCGAGGCGGCTCGAGACGAGCTAGAAAAGGAGCTTGTATTGGCCGGCGCCGGGATTGACGGAGCGTCGGGAAGAGTCCACGAGCCGGGTAGAAGGCCTCAGGAATATTTCTGCGAAGGTGAAGAACACTCGCAGGGGAAAAGGGAAAGGGAAGAAGGATGAAGGACCTAGTACGGGAAACTAGGTTGACCTTCTTTGTCAGTATCCACCCATTGTCATTGCGAGACACATTAATTGATTAATGTTTTATTGTAGTTTTGCTAGCGTGTAGCGAGTCAAGAGTTGGCCGTGCTTGAACTCATCAAAGAATGTTTTAACCGTTATGAATTTGTAGGTTAAATGAAAAGAGTTTTCGAAACACAAGCAATTGATGCTTATTGTTATTTTTTTTGTTTTTTAGACCGAACCAATGATGGTGCCTACGTTCCCCTTTTACAATTGGACTAAGGGGCTCGGGTCACCGTAGTTCGACACTTTAGGTGATTTTGAGAAAAACAAAGACAAAAGAAGTGCGACCACTGTTTTTTACTGGATCATTAGCGGGAATGTATCCGGTTGGGTATTACTCTTTTAGCACTTTAATTTGCGAGGGGACGGTGTATGGGGAAGGTGAGTTGACTCGTGCTCTTCCTCAAACGAAGTATCTGCGGAGCTTGCTTCCGTTCACGGGGTTAACGAAAGGGTTTCCGTCCAAATCTGCTAGCTTCATGGCTCCTCCGGAGAAGATTCTTTGTACCACGAACGGTCCTATCCAGGGTAGGCTCCCACTTTCAGGGATTGAGTGCGTAGGAGGCTTTTCCTTTAGCACCAAGTCGCCTTCTACGATGTCTCGGATCTTGACTTTCTTGTCGAATGCTCGTGCCATTACGCTCTGGTAGGCTCGAGTGTGTTCCATGGCTTTCAATCTGCGCTCGTCGAGTAGAGCAAGTTCGTCGTGACGGCTCTGTAGCCATTCGACTTCATTGATCCCGTTTTCCAAGAGGACTCGGAGGGATGGAATTTCCAATTCCACGGGTAACATTGCTTCCATTCCGTAGGTAAGTGCGAACGGAGTCTCCCCTGTGGCGGTTACGGCGATGTTCGGTATCCCGAGAGGGCTAGATGTAGCTTTTCGGGCCGGTCCCGACCTGCGAGTGGTCATCTTTCGATTATCATGGCGAGAGTCTTGTTGTGCCTCTCTTGCACCATTGGTTTGTGGTACGTAAGGAGAAGACTTGTGACGTGTGACTACGAATTCGGTCGGTAGTTGGTCACAATTTCCTTCGAAGTGAGTCCCATTGTCGGAGATGATCTCATTGGGCACTCCGTATCGGCACATGATGTTCTCTCGGATGAACTCGGCCACCTTCCTAGAATTCGGTACCTTGTACGATCGGCTTCTACCCATTTGGTGAAGTAGTCGGCTGCGACTAAAATGAACTCGTGACCATTGCTCCTGGAGGAGTGATCTTGCCGATGACGTCGATTCCCCATGTGGCGAAAGGCCATGGCGTAGTCATGCGGTAGAGTTCGTGAGGAGGATGTGATTGAGGTTGGAAAACCGTTGACATTTATCGCGGCTTCGGACGAAGCTGGATGCGATCTGTTTCCATTGATATCCAATAGTATCCCATACGGAGAATGATGCTGTGTCAATGCTCGGGCGTTCATGTGCGGACCGCGGGTTCCGTTGTGAACTTCGTTCATTAGCTCGGCGGCTTTTCTTTGTTTACACAGAAGGAGTGGTCCTTGAGTGGCGCTTCTTGTACAACATACCCCCGAATGACGAAATGGGATGCCGGGCGTTTTAATGCCATCATGTTTTGGCTTTGATCCCTTCTTTGTATTTTCCATCTTCATTTGTGAAGGAAGCTTCTCCGCTTTGGAGGTCTTGGTAAATTTGATTGTACCGGGGCTCGTCGATCGTTTCTTTTTCTTTTCGATCTCACGTGCAATAGGCGGGTGTTTCCGTCTGCCTATTACGAGGGTTTCTTGCTTTCCCTCGGGAATTTCGACAAGAGAGGCGAGGGTTGCCGGGCGTCTGCGGCGGTTCTGTCTCTTGGCAAATAGTGAAAAGAGATGTCCTTGGGCGAGCAATGAGCTCCTCCATGTACGCGTGGTACTTACGAAGGCGAGAATCTACCGTCTTCCATTTGTTGGATACTTGATTGATGATCAATGCTTGAGTCTCCATATACATCCCGGCTCTAAGATGTTGCGCTCGAGGCGGCTTCCAAACCTGCTGCACGAGCTTCGTATTCTGCTTTGCATTGTTGGTTGCTTCAAAATTGACTTGATGGCTATGGGAGTATGCTCGTCCTTGGGATCGACAAGGAGCATTCCAATGCCATTCCCCTTCTTGTTGGCTGCCCCATCGAAGAAGAGTTGCCGGCGGTTTGCTTATTTGTCAAGTGAAAAGATTCCGTCGTCAGGAAATTGTGGATCGGGACCCTTAGGTTCACTGCTCGGGAAGTCGGCAGGCGATGCGCCATTACTCTGCCCTTTGTTGATTTTCGACCATGTACTTGATGTCGAACTCGGCCGGGAAGAATGACCACTTGGCTAGCCGCATTGAGGATGGCTTGTCAAAGAGATATCGGACGGGAGTCCACTTTGGAGACCCGGGAGCAGAATGCGGCTTGCATGTAGTGTTTCGGTTTCCCGACTACCCATACAAGGCGGTACGAGTTTTCTCGATCTTTGAGTGGTGAGTTCACTTCCTTGAAGCTTTCGGCTTACGAAGTAGATTGCATGCTCAACCTTGGAATCTTTACGTTCTTGTGCCGGCATTGCTCAGATAGACGTGTACATTCTTGTCGGATACGGGAGTAGTGGCTTGTCTTCATGTGGCGGAGCACGAGGTGGGGGATTAACCAAGTAGGTCTTGATTTTCTCGAAAGGCATTTGGCACTCGGAGTCCCATTTGATGTCGGCATTCTTTTTCATCGGTTTGAACATGGGCTCGCGAGAAGATGTCAAGCGGTTGATGAAGCGGCCCGATGTCTTGAAGTCTTCCCATGAAGCTTTTCACTTACGTCGGGGGTTTGAGGCGGCTTCATGTCGATGATGGCCTTGATTTTCACGGGATCGGCTTCGATACCCCTTTTACGTAACCATGTACCCCGGTACCTTGCCGCGCTTGACGCCGAAGGTGCGCTTTGCAGGTTCAACCTCATGGAGTGTTTTACGAGTACGGTTGAAGAACTTCCTCGGATCTGTCATGTCTTGCATGTCGATCCCTTGGAGTGGATGATCATGTCGTCGACATATACTTCGATTTCTTTGTGAATCATGTCATGGAAAAGGGCATTGCGGCCCCGGTAAGTAGCCCGGCGTTCTTTAGACCGAACGGCATGGCCAGGTGTAACAGTATGTCCCCGTGGAGTGGTGAAGCGATCTTGGCACGATCCTCCTCGGACATCTTGATGCGGTTGTATCCGGCAAACCCGTCCACGAAGGACTTTACTTCGAAATTTGCCGTGGTGTCGACCGGCATGTCGATGTTAGGCGGTGGGAAATCATCCTTAGGGCTGGCCTTGTTGAGATCCGAAAATCCACGCGGCATCGACCTTTCCGTTGGCCTTGGTGACCGTCACGATGTTGGAGAGCCAAGTCGGGTACTCAATCACTCGATGAAACCAACTCGGAGCATTTTCTCAATTTCTTCTTTAACTTGCAAGGACCGCTCTGGCTTGATCTTGCGCGGCTTACATTTGGCAGGCTTGGATTCGGGATCAGGGGAATTCGGTGCTCCACGATTGAGGATCGAGTCTGGCATGTCTGATATGACCGGGCGAACACGTCAACATACTCCGGAGGAGGTTTATCGGGGCTTCCTTTTACGCATCGGCGAAGAAAGCGCCACTTGTGTCTCTTTAGGCTCTTGCAGCGACCCCGGAGTTCACTTTGGTCATAACCTCTTCGGCGGCTTGGGCCCGGTTGTCCTCTTGGTCAACTACACGCTCGAGAACTTCTTTAATGTATTGTTCGTTTAATGTGTACGCTTCTTTATCAATTGAGTTATTAACGTCTTTTAAGTTGTTTGTTAACTTATCGGTTGTTAAAGTGGCAATGAGAGGATACTCAGAAAGGTCGAGACTTTTCATTACACAAGAACGGGAATACATGATTGGCTACAACATTATAGTCCTCCGGCGTAAGGCCGTTGGATGACTCGGAAGGTGGACTCGACAGGAGGCGGCTCAAAGGGTTTGAGACCGGGTTTAGGGAGATGTGGGTGCGGGCCCGGCTTGTCTTCCAGTGCTGCTGGCTTGCCCTTGGTCGGTGAAAGTTACCCAATTCTTCGGTGGCATTCTTTGGATGCTTGAGGAGGGTGCGGGGATCGAGAGGCTTGGCTCCTGCTGTCCCTATCATGGCGATCATCTTTGTTGTCGGAGCCCGGTCGATCAAGTTGGGCAACTCCATGACTTCTTCAAACGGACTACTGCAAAGGCTGGTCCCTTTGAGAGCGTCTTCTATGAATTCTGGTTCCTTACGCTTTGGATTCTTGTCTCGAATGTGGCCTCGGCTGATCCGAACAACTTGTTTCCCATGGAGAGTACTGAGTTGCTCCTCCAAGTGCGGGATTCCCTTGAATGTGTACTCATCTTTGGGTGTGGTGGCGGTTGGTCAGTAGAGAGCGTGATGTCGAGAACGCTCCACTTATCGGATTAGCTTTGAGTCCTGCGAAACGCTTGAGGTCCCGTGCTATTTGTTCCATTACATACGTAGTCTTAGTGTTGACTATTCCTGCTTCTTTCTCATCTTCATCAGTTCATTTGTCGGTCCCCTCGATTCTGTTTGTCGGTTCATTGTCGGTTCCCTCGGTTCTGGCTGTCGGTTCATTGTCGGTCCCCTCGATTCTGTCGGTTCCCTTGTCGGTCCCTCGATTCTGCGTCGGTTCCCTTGGTGAAGTAATGAGCGAGGTCAAAGCATGGAAGGTCGGAGGTTGGGTGTGCCTTCGGAGGTTCCCCTTTTGTGGGCTGCTTGCCTTGGTGCGGGCGAGCCTTTTGTCTTCCTTGATGTCGGCGGTGTTGGCACGTAGCGAAGCCACTGGACCGTGGTGTGGTCCTTGACTTCCAATAACTTGGTCTTTGGCCTTGCGGCCTTTTGCCGAGCCCCGATCTGGGATGAAGTTCATGAGTTTCATCATCCTCGTGGCGGGAGGAATCGATCGTGAGACAGTGGAAGGTCCACGTTGCATATTTGGATCTTGGAGGTCTCAGTGAATCCGATTAATGGCATGTCATCATTATGCTTGATTTCCAAGGCTGGAATGTCGTTGGTCTTTGGTCCCCTCGGTGGTGACAACTTTGTCGTAGTAGGCTGTGGTTAGCTCGTTGCCTTGCATGAACTTGAGGCAGCTTGGTGAAGGGTGGATGCCACGCCATTGATTTGATGCGGCCCGGGGACGCCCCAAGATGGGTGTGAAAGTGATTGGAATGTCCGACACTTGGAATTCGGTGGGGATCACCCGCTTGCCGAACCGGATGTTAAGGGTAGCAACCCAGAAGCTGTACGGGAAGTAGAGTCATAGGCCTTGACAGTGTGGGTGAAGGCTTAAGATCTGTGGGCTTGATGTCAAGCGAGGTCCATCATCTTGGCGGGCAAGACATTCATTAGGAACCTCAGTCTACCAACACGCGAGGAAGACGACGCTCGTCAGGTGGTTTGTGATGTAAAGCGGCTCATTGTGATCGGCCCCAAATTTTGGAAGGTCCAAATACTGTGAAGGTGATAATGTTGCCATAGTGGATGTTACCAATCATCGAATGACTTCATGCAGGGTTGCGTCCACGGGGACCATGGTACGGGCCGGCTTTCCTCTAGCTTGAGCTTGTGAGGATAAGAGGAGGTGAGCGAGACCAAAGGGAAATGTTCGCTGAGTGCTTGGTGAGTGAGGATCGGGTCCTCTTTCAAGGAACTTGCGTCTTCGGGCCGGCGGTTGCAGTACGGCTCCGTCGGCTTTTTGGTGGCCTTAGGTGGTAATGCATGGATTTGACCCGATCGGGTTAGAACACGACATCGGGTTTGGTCCCTTACGAGCAGTGCTGCGAGTTGAGCCATAGTTAGAGGAGGATTCCTCGTAGCATAGGGCCGTGCGTCTTCCCTCAACTCATTGATTGTGGATGAATTCAGGGAGCTTCGGCGGCTTGGCGGATTACGTCCCGGGATGCGGCTTAGGTGCCTCTGCGGGGAGGTAGCCTACGGTTTGGCGTAGGCTGTTCGAATGTCGGTGCACACAGTGATTTCTGGCGAGCGTGCGTTGCGACCCTCGGGGAGGCTGGAGAGTTCTCGGCTCAAACGAACGGTCTCCTTGATTTCTTCACGGTATATCGCGTTCCTTTCCTTCTTCTTGAGCATACTCGGGCGATGCAGAGTTGGAGTGCAGCGATACTCGTGGTTGGCTAGTTTTCCTCCACTGCAGGCCCCGGATCAACCTTCTTGCGGCGGAACTGCGTCGAGAGTTAATGCTGCGTTTCTTCCCATGTGAGAATAGCCGGTGCTTCTTTGAGCTGCGTGCGGCGGTCTAGAGTAAACCTCCATCGGGGAGAGTTTTCTTCTGCTTTATCGAGTGGCGGGTATGTCGGAAGGTGAGTATACGGCTTCCCGAACATCGGCCCATGTATTGATTCTTTGTCCCAGTTGATCGTTTACGTAAATGAAGGCATGTAGGCGTGGAATTTCCACTGAGTAGTTGCTCGAGGCGAATTTCCATCCTCCTCCTGTTTTTAAATAGACCTTCCTCCACGAGTTGGCCTTTCAATTTGAGTGCGGTAATAATCCGTTCCCATCCTCCCGGGATCCTTGGGAGTCGGTTTTGTTGACTTCATGCCCGGCTTGGAAGAGAATGGTTTCATCGTCTTCACCGTCGCTTTCACGAGAGAACTTGCTTTCCTCGGGAAGGTAAGCGGCAGGATTCGTTCCGCCGTGTCGTTCCATCTCCTAGGTCATCGGGACCGTTGACCACCCTTAGGCTGGCGAGAGGGGTTGGATGAGAACAGACGGTAGTCCGGAAAGTTGCCATGAGCAAAACTGCTTGAGGTCGAATTGGTCTAGAGTGGCCTCTAGCTCTGTCGAAAGCTGCTGTGACACTTTAAGGGCTTGGTCCTGTAGGTCTTTCGAGCTTGGTCTTCGTCCCAAGACGAACTTTCTTGAGCGGCCGGCTCCATGAGAGCTTTCCTTGCGAGACTAGGCGATCTCAGTAGGTGCGCGTCGTGCGGCTAGTGTCCGAGCCGTGATTACATTCAAATCGCCGAATGGCGGGAACACTTGGATTATATTGACGAAGGAAGTCGGTAGGGACATTCCATGCGTCCTTCCTTAATCTCGATCACCAAGAAGTTTGCCCATATACGCTTGATTGACCCAGGGGTATTGAATTACGCAATGTTGACGGTCTCGTGATCTCGCTCGATCGCCAAGTCTATCAAAGCTAGCGATCGATTGGCGGGATGTACGAATCCGGGGCCGTGACGGTGGGAGCGAGAATCGGCGAAGCATGTTGATGCTTTGAGGTGGTCATTTCTGTGTCGGAAGGCGGCTACGCCTTGCGGGGAATACTTTCACGAGATGTTTTCGGGGTGGTGGTGGAAGCGTTCCCGAGGTTGATCGACTTGTAGCGGGGTGAGGAGTTTGGTCTCCTTTCTTTGTTGCCACTTGGCCTTGGCGGCGCTTGAGGGTATAAGCTTGGCGACGGCACGGGCCGGTTGCCGGCTGGGTGGTACTCGGAAGTAGGGATGAGCTCACGAGCTCGCTTGGCGATGCCTCGTTTACCGCTGAGTAGGCGATCATCGAGGGTGACCTTGGTGTTGCGAGAATCGATAACAAGGACGGGATCCTTGGCTTCATCGGATACACTGGAATAGATGATATTGACGAAGTCGTCGTCATTCGCTTGATCGAGAGGATTCCTCGTTGCGTGAATCACGTGCTTCCAATTGTCGGATAGGCATGCATGCTTTGGACGTTGAGCTTGACAATTTCCATGGTATTGGAACCTTGGTCGTAAGTGACACGATCGGAAGGAGTTCCGTCCTCAGCGAGCATGTGAATGCGGAGGTGCGCTGCGGGTGCCGCGTCCTCGACTCCGGAGAGTCCAGATTCATCGTCATCGATCGCTCAATCCGGGTGTAGGGACGTATTGCGTCGAGGTTGCGTTCTTTGGAGCGGCTAGGAAAACATCATGCTCTTCGTTGGAGAAGAGGGGTGCGGCGGGTAGTTCCTCGTGGAGGACGTCCCATACAACTTCCATGCATTCATCACGAGAATGACGGTGCTTGTTGACCTTGATCACAAAAACCTCTTCACTGGCGGGGCCGAGAGTTTGTTTGGAGAATGCTTGACGAATCTCCGATTGGAGGCGGGGGTTTATGTGCCCGTATCATGGCGATATTCGGCGTTTCCTTCCAATGCGCCTCCAAGTGTTGGAAAGCAGCAGTTGAACTTGATGTATCGGCTGCCAGTGCACTTTGCTCGAGTACGTTTACATAGTTAGCATCTCCGGACTACGAGGATTACGATGAGATTTGCCACAGTAGTCCCTTGGTTGATTCGAAGGAGGTAACCCGGTGCACGAGTGCGGACACGTTTGGCTGCATGTCTCGGCCGTTTCCTATGAGGAAGCTGTCCCCTCGGATGACTTCGAGATCTCCTGCCGATTAATGAACTTGGCCTTGGCGATGGAGAGTGGAAGCTATGGCTTTCATGTGGTGTAGCCAAGGGCGTCCCAAAAGAGGCTGTGAACTCGGATGGAATGTCCATCACGTGGAATTTCTTGGCACCATTTGGGTTTCGAACCAAAGTTCGAGTCACTGTCCCGAGGATGGGACGAGACGAGTTGTCGTAGGCCTTGATAGTCCGAGTAGACGGTATCAAATGGCTTTCATGGATGCGGAGAGCTCGCATCATGTTGAGAGGAGGACATTAACGGCTGACCCGTTATCTACCAATACTCGGGGAGTGATATGGTGTTGAGTTTGAGAGTGATGTACGAGCTTCGTTGTGCCAGGCGTCTCTCGGTAAGTCTTCAATCACGAGAATGTGATCATGCTTTGCCATACGGGGCGGGAGTCGTAGATCTCGTCTCTATTCGTAGAAGGAGAGTCATCCGGCCATCCGTTTCTGTCTTCCTCTTGCGAGGTAAAGCCTTTCTTTGGAACCTCGGGAGTATGTTGAAATTTGCTGTGGCGGTTGCCGCCCTTGGTTAGCACATTGATCGAGTGCGATTGCCAAGTGACCTTGATCTTCCTTTAGGTCCGGGCTCGGAAGGCTGGACAAGTTGAATCTTGGGCGATCCGCGGAGGGTTAGGCTTCGGCGCCGAGTAAGACTATCAAGATCGAGGTATTCCGGTGTTCCGAGTGCAGATTACGGTTTAATTTGGGCTTTTCGGCTTTCCCTTTATGCGCTCTAGATTGCATGGCACAGAGTAAGAGGGTAGTGGAGTACGATGCATAGTAGTCGAACCTCCCGGAGGGTTTCTCCCAGTGTACCTACTCTGGTATCTCGGCTTCGTATCTTTCTCTCGATTCTTTGTTGAGAGGATTTCTTCTTGTTTTCTCGGAGGATTGCTCGGACGGTTTCTCGAGACTCGTACTCCGGGCGAGGCGGAGCGATCACAAACATCGTAGGCGATGTGAACATTAGAGGAGGATCCAGTGAAAGAGGCGGAGAAACCGGTTACGTAGCACACTTCTTGGGCACCCACTCAATGGAGTTCACTTGTTATTATTCGGAAAAGGGATTCCAGCGTATTGGGCCCGGGCGCTCTAACTTGCCTTCTTCTATCAAGTTACGGATTTCATATCGCAACCCCAAACAGTTGTCGGTGGTATGGCCGTGATGCGATGGAAGGCGCGATATTTGCTCTTGTCCGCATTGGCTACGGGAACTTTGGGTTTGTAATTGGCCACGGGCTTAAGGAGACCCTCCTTGATTAGCCACTTCCGGCATCTTGCTCGGCGGCATGTCCAACTTGTCGAAGTGTACGGCATCTTGCCACGAGTAGAAGCTGTTGCTTTGTGGGGCCGGGTTTCTGTTACCATTGTCCACGATGGACGTAGTTGACGGACGTATCTTTCCCTTTGCCGGGGCCGGTGCGGGATTGAATGCGGCTGTTGAGCGGTATACATGCAGTTTGTGCGGTAGCCAACTTTTCCTTGAGATCCTTCTCGAAGCTGTGAGCCGGCATTGACCATGGCCGGAGATGCAGGAAGAAATTGTGGCGATGAGAGTTACGATGGACGGTCTCAAGCAAGACTTGAAGATCCGCATCTGTTCGTCTTTGGAGAGTGGCTCCATGATTTCGGAGAGTTTCCGGCTCCATCTCTTGTAGAATTCCCCAACACTTTCATCCGCTTTACGCTCGGTGGTGATTAAGTCCTCGCGACTTGTTTCCCACTCTAAGTTGGATGCATGCCGTTCCGGGGAAGATGTTGCGTCTGTTCCCAGTGTGGCGATCCGCGAGGCTTGACCCTCGAAACCATCGTAACGCCGAACTTTTGAGCGTATGCTTTGGAAGTGGTCGGCCATTTCTTGGAGGGTTGCTCCTTTTGCTCTCATGCGAGAACGTAAGTGTCGACGTGCGTTTGAGGACATTCGGTTCCATCGAATCGGTCCATCTCCGGCATTCGAACTTGGCGAGAGAGGCGTGACCATTCCGGATACGTGGATTTGAGCGTTTCTGCTTTGAGGCTGCTCATGGTGGCTTTCGGGTCTTTCATCCGCTCGACCATCCAGGCTAAGGTTGGGTCCGGTGGTGGGTTTGTGAGGCTCGGCGCGGGTGCTACCACGTGAGCGGTAGTGATTGGAGGTGGAAGGCTTGGTATATGAGAATATACGGGAGCCTTTTACGAAGCTGTATCGGGGTTTGTCCCGGTGTTTAGAGATTCGTGTATAAGCGGCAGGACGAACACGGGAGAATGCTTGAGGATATTGGCATCTGAGATGGTCGGCGGTGCGGCTGGTGATATTGAGTGATGGGAGTAGCACTTTGGTGACCAAAAATGACAGGGGTTGCCACGAGAGGTGGCAACATGGAGCCTAGGTCATTTGTTTCCTTGGTTGGAAGGCATCCCGTAAGTTGGCGGGGAGGAACTGATTGAAGGTTTGGTGAAGCTGGTTTTGGGGAATCGTCATCCTCTACCCAGACAAAAGTACCGCGGACTGGGGATAGGCTGCTATACCACGCTCATTCGAAGGCTGTACCACGAAATTCTGGCGATCTTCTTTACGCCTCTTGTGAACCTCACAAGCCCGAATGGCTTCTTCCAATGTCATATACATTACGGTGGCGGGGTCCTTCCCCGTCACGATTTCTCGGTGAGTGGACATGTCGGAAATTCGTGAGGAACCGAGGGAACCGAAGAATCCGACGCCCGTTCTTGTGATCTGGCAAGGCGGGCCGGAAATCTGAACCACTTTACGCTCATTGCAGGGAACGAAAGGAAGGGTTTAGGCTTCGGAAAAGGGTATTTGGCTCAAGGTTTTCGGGCTTGTGCAATGTGCGATTACCGATTAAAGTTTACTTAAAGCGCGTTTTCTCGAGTCCTAATTGGTTGGAAAAGAGCGTGTCTTCTTTTTCGCAACTAATCCTAGAGCTCTAATCGGTGGATCTCGTCACTACGCTTATAAGCCCCTCGTTTCCATTGTAGATCATCTTTCTCGGGACGGACTATCCCGAGCGAGGTCGATAAGGCAAGCGAGTTCCACCGACAAAGGAAAAAGTGAACTTAAGGCTAGCCGGTCACGCAAACTTTCGACGTGTGCGGCGTACGGGCCACGGTCGAGGTCAACGTCCTTAAGTTAAGGCGGGAGTCGTGCCAAAATTTGGGCATGACCTCTCGACTCGCTTGTGCGAGAGACCTTTAGCTTTTAGCGTTGGCCAAGTTGTGGGCGGCACGGTACATACGGCGAGGTTTGGTGACACGGCGTCACATTGAACCTTCGGGTATATTTTTCGGCGAGCTCCGCGTCAAAGTCAAGTGAAAAGCTCAAGACTCGGTCGGGAACGACCTTTGGTCTAAAACTCTCGAGCTTGACTCGGAGCGGGGCCAGCGTGAAAAACATACACTTAGGCTTTATGACACGAGCTAAGCGAAAAACCAAGCGGGGTCTTGGACAAAGTGTGACACAAAGGAGTGCGTAGCTTACACGGGCTAGGATGGGATGTTTGGGACGACCCAGTGCGCCCCGAAAGGTGTGCGCGGACCAATCGGAGTGCAAGCGATAAGGCCATCCCGGGTTAGGGGTTGTAGTGTGCGGTGTACAGGCGGCAAGTGCACGTGAAGTGCGGTGTTAGGAGGCAAGTGCGCGTAGTGTGCGGTCACTAAAATTCTTTTACGAGTAAAAAACGAGATTTTGAGAATGTGTCTTAAAGAATTTATGATGCACAGTTCAAAAGACAGCATGAAAATCAAACATGAATGGGAATGCACAAACATGGTAAGATTTTGAAAAGTTGACAATGTAATGCCTTTCGAAAAAAACCGTTCAAGGTTTAAAGTCACACACACACGAAAACGAGGAAGGGTAAACGAAAGTTTGACCCACGGAAGGCTTTTTAGAAAACAACGGTAGTTTTGAAAAAAGTATCATATTCCCCAGCGGAGTCGCCAACTGAAATTACCCGATCTTTTCCGCGCGCGGGGGCGGCGGAAAAGGCGGTTGTCTTTCGCGGGGGGTTGGTGTCTGAGACCTCGCTTCACGGGAAGGAGCAGAATGAGGAGTCGCCACGCGGTTTTGTATTTTGAGCCCAAACGTTGAGAAACGGCTATTTGTGAAAAGGTGTCGTTTTTATTGGTAGCAAAAACTTAGGAAAAGGCTTTGAAAAAGGGGATCATTTTTATTGGCAGCAAAAACGAGTAAAAAGCTTTTTAGTACCAGAGATTGTTAGGTTCGGAGGTCAGGTTACGTTTCGGGTTGAGTATGACGAGATCGCCCGAAACGCCTCGCATGACGAGTCTTTCTACCTTTCTCGAAATCGTGTGTGTGTGTGTGTGTCTTTTGAAATGGGGGCTTGAATGACAAGCTTAATCTTGGTTTGAGTGACAAACGTTGATTAGGTGACTTTATTTGAAAAGACGAGCGTTTGAATGACAAACGTCGGTTTTTGAGTTTGAAATGAGCGTTTGCGTGGCAAACGTCGACTTTGAGTTGAAATGAGCGTTTGCGTGGCAAACGTCGATTTTGAGTTTGAAATGAGCGTTTGCGTGGCAAACGTCGACTTTGAGTTGAAATGAGCATTTGCGTGGCAAACGTCGACTTTGAGTTGAAATGAGCGTTTGCGTGGCAAACGTCGATTTTGAGTTTGAAATGAGCGTTTGCGTGGCAAACGTCGATTTTGAGCCGTACGAGTCATTGTTAACGATTTTTACGAGAAAAATGCGTATTAAATGATTTTAAGTGTCAAATGGTGGCTTTGAGTTTGAAGACGAGCGTTCGGAGGCCGAACGTCATTTCGCGCGTTTTGAAAGAGAGTTCGACGGACGAACTCCGGTTTTGAACCGGGCATTACATTGTTAACGATTTTTACGGGAAAAATGCGTATTAAATGATATGCGATCAACGAATCGGGTTGCGACTCGGACTTTTGAAAAGTAAATACTATCACGATCCAAACGGATCGGACTTGTAAATGACAGTATTTAAAGCGGTGTCAACGGAATCAAACGATCCGGAATTGTAAATGACGATCAACGAGGCCAAACGGCTCGGAATTGTAAATGACGATCAACGAGGCCAAACGGCTCGGAATTGTAAATGACGATCAACGAGGCCAAACGGCTCGGAATTGTAAATGACATGAAAGTAAACGGAACGGGGTCGGAACGCCGTTTTAACCCGTGATTACTTCTCTTACGGAAAGAGAAGAGGATCGAGGGCTAAAACGTATCGGACCCAGATTAGACGGAAGCGTCTACATTTTGATAATGACGTTCGAAACTTGATTATAGCGGCCGGCGCGTAAGCAGACGGAACGGAAGATTCGAGAGAGGAGTTATACCTATGGCTAGGAGTCGACTCCTTTGGCGCGGGAGGTGCGTACGGGACACGGAAAGTGATTCGAAAGGTTGTTTCGAAGTTGTAGGGTGCGTATTTGATCGAAATACGAAGGTTTCACGCGAATCGAGGCAAAACGGGAGCTCGGGAGGGGTGGAAACCAGTTTGGACCGTGGGGTATGTGATTTTTGGTAAAAAAAATCCTCCTTCTTGCCTTTGACATCAACTTCTATTTATAGGGTGAAAATTGCAGTAGGAGTTCTGGGACTTGGGTGAATTTCGGGGTTTTGGGAATTTTGGAAATGCAGGGGACTTCTTTGGCAATTTCGGGAAAATTGCACAGTGAGTCCGTAGGACTTGGCTTGCAAACCCGGGGGTATTTTGGTCTTTTGGCCTTGATTTGTGATTGACGAGTGACTAGAGGGAGGTGGCATGCGGGACACGTGTCCCGTGACTCACGAAGTGTGGGAGTTCGTTCCCGGTCCGGTTTTGTCCGTTTTTAAAATAACGGTCAGGAAATGTCAAACGCCCGGAAAGTCTTAGGAAAATGCGTTTTTCCGGAAAAGCCATACTTTTACGTGAGATGTCACGTGCTAAGTACGATTCGACGTCGGGATGCACCTGGCGATCCGGACGTCTCGTTAGCACGCGGCAGGGAGTTTAACGAGTTCGGTTAACACTGGAAGCGGGCCAGTTAACGGATTTCGGTTAACTTTCTGACGGATTTGGACGATCCGGATTTGGGTACTTACAGTGACCTATTTGAATGTTTCGAGTTTCTTGTTTTCTGAATTGAGTTGATATGCTACGACTTACATGAAATATGTCGAAATCTTATCTTCCTCTAGCCTGATGAATCTTAACGCCCTATTCCGGATGTCCTCCATCCTTTTGCACGGTTCATCACCAACTCCTCATAGTATGGAGAATCCTTTTTCAAACCCATTTTGAAGGCTTCAGCGGCTGTTGCCATATCTAGATTGGGGATTTCTAAGACTTCTTTGTTGAACCTGATAACGTAGTCTTTCAACGCTTCGGTAGGCTGCTGAGTGATATAATAAAGGTCACTAGTGAGTTTCTCGAACTGTCTGCTGCAAGAGAACTGGTTGTTGAACATGTTGACAAAAATTTGGGCAAATGACCCAATAGATCCAGGTGGTTGACGGATCGGCCCACTTCAAAGCCGGTCCACCAATGTTGAACCGAACCCTCTACACAAGCATGTTTCTCGGAATTGGAGAGGCATGCGGACAATTTCCATCTTTTCTAGATAATGGGCGACATGCTCCTCAGGATCGGTGCTTCCATCATACATCTTCATGGTTGGAACGCTAAATCCTTTCGGGATGTCGACATGTGCAATAGCCGTTATAAAGCGTGATTGATTGTAGCATGTCGGTGAAACTTCTTTGGATGGGAAGTGACACGAGGTAGTTTCATGACCATATCCCTTAATTCTTGAAGCCGACTTGCTATGTAGCTACCTGCAAAAGGGTTAGTAGTACGAGAAATATTATCAAAAACATAATTTGTATTGACATTAGCAAAGGGATTAGTGTTATCTGCGGAGGATGTCACGACGGTACTGTTGGTAAAGATTGCCCCCTCTGAAGATGTCCCAAAGATGTTATGCGTAGATTGTGGGACAAAGGTATTTCCTTGAGAAGATAATTCGAATATCTTTGGATGCGAAATGGTGTCGCCATCATCGGAGATGTCGTCATCTTAGGAGATGTCGTCATTTGTGGTGTCCACCCATGAGTTCTTTGGAACCATCGGAAGGAATTCATCGAGGGTGCAGGAGGCTGCCCCAACATCAAAGTTAAGGACTCCGGGCGAATAGGGAGACAACATCCATTCTTTCGATCGGCAACTTCGATCCTTTTGCATCTTCACGAAGGTGTCGGCTATCGGCGAGGGTTACTTTGTTGTTTGTCCAGCTGATTCTTCATCTGCATCAGCATGCTCTTGATCTCAGAATCGGGCTTTGGAGATGACTGGTTCTTGCTAGATCCCGCAGGTGGCGGTGGCGGTGGCGGAAACGACCCCAAGATTGCAGTCGTCGACACGCTGGGATTGAAACCTCCAGTGGAAATATTAGTAACAATAGTTTTGCCGGTGGTAAGGTCATGGGTTGAGTAGACATGATGGGCGGATGATAATTGAACCGATTAAAAAACCAAAGGCCCCTCGGTGGGCGCCAAACTGTTTTGGCAAAAAACAATCAACAATGAAGGAATTTGAATTGAAGCTAAGGAGGGTGCAATGGAATATAATCGGTGTATAAATATATCAAAGTTGACACAATAATGTAACGAGGAAAGCCCCTGAGACAACTATCTCGCCGGCATAAAATCTCGGGAGGTGATTATGAGCACCTACCTTCCCAAACGGTAATATTGATATTTAGTGGGTTACAAGTGGTGGAGCTATGGCTGAGTACAAGAGAGTGCGTGAGTTGTGTGTGAATGTGTGTTAATTCCAGCCATAAGCCCTTTAAATAGAGAAAAAAGATAACAAATAACTAATCTTCCTATTTTTTAGGCTTATTTATCTTCAACCTTCTCCATGCCTCTTGACCAGGTCTTTTTAGTTGAAGGGAGTCAGTTGTAGCACGTTTTCAAGTACTTATCATGTATAAAAAAATATTTAGTAAATAATATAAATTACGCATTACTTACAGAGGTCCAAGATGTCGTCATGCAGGAATATTCGAGATGTCGACATGCTGGCTAGGTTCGAGATGTCGACCTGCAGAAAATCTGCCCACAACAAGAATGATATTTTTGATAGTATAAATACTTTAAATTGCACTTTTGTTTGCTCTTTGATCCATACAGGAGACAATATTACAAGAATGGTTTGGAGATAGGAATCTTTCATTTTAGCCAGATTAAATGACTATGTTCTGTGTTTGAGTAGCATTTGTAGGAAACAGTAGGGAAATACAGACAAATTTAAAGAGGGCAAAAAAAAAGACCCTGACTTCATTACTCACTTGTTCAAGTTTTTGCATAGCATTCTTTTAACGCCACTGTGGAAATAGATCTGTTATTGAATTCTACAGATTGCCTGAATAGTCAGAAGATAGACTACACGTCTGATTCCACATCTCCGTTTCCGCATCAGAAATAGAATCCTGGAGCTGAAAGTTCAAGTAGAATGGTAGATGAGCTGCTAAGCATGAGAAGAACTGAACCAATGGTTGTTTTGGCAACTGCGTTTTCTTGGAGTAGTATGAATGATGATCCATTTCAGGAAGGATGGAGTACTGCACAATACATATGAACAACAATAAGGATTTCAAACCAGCCTATCTCCATGTCCTCTTAGATCAGTCCTCTATCTCCTCAGGTAAGGAAAGCACTTTTGCTGTGGCTTGCTTTCAATACAAAAAGATAAAAAGACCCAAGAATGGAGATTTCAACAAGTTAAACAAAACACAAACAACACAAAGATCTTCATCATTTGTTCCAACTCATTAACATTCTTTAACACTATCCGGGATATAAATCTGTCTGCCTGAATAATGATTCCACATGTCTGTTTCTGAATCAGATATAGACTCCTGATTACGAGTAAAAAATGTTGGCTATGAAGGTTCAGGTAGACTGGTGGATGGGATGCTAAGCATGAGAACAACTGAACCCATGGTTGGTCTGTCATCCGCGTTTCCTTGGACGCATAGCAACCCAATTTGGATGCATCTCACCACATCACCTCCATAATTTAGATCAGCTCTCAATGTTTGATCCACAAAATTTAAGGATGTTCCTTCCTTCCAGTTTCTCCAGGCCTGAATGAACTCAAAGGTGAAACTACAAATACTTTATCAAGATAATAAAATGCAAGGAGGCAATTACTTTATTCCACAAAAGATACGTACATCCTGTAAATTGCTATGAAAGTTCTCGCCTACTAAAGAATGGTTCGTCTTTTGGCCTCTTATGACTTCCAGAAGTAGAACACCAAACTAAAGACATCTGATTTAACTGAGAATTGCCCTTGCATCATGCATTCTGGTGCCATGTACCCACTGAAAATGTAGCCAATCAATTATTAGGGATCAACACAAAACCAAGTTTATCTAATCCATTCTAGTAACAAATGTTGCCAGGATTTCACAAACATCTATCCTCTTGATAAAGAATACTTTTGGTCCAGAAAGGGGAATGATAAGATTCACATGGTCATGACTATCAGCTATTTATTAATAAAGACTTGTATTGCATAAAACATCAGTATGCATGCAATCCTTTGACGGGATAAATACACTGCTGGGATGGTAAGAAAGATTTATCATATCAGCTGTTCTTTCATACATAGAAGGGACAAACAACGGGTTGGAAAAATTATAATTGTCATTGGCCTTTTTATGTTTTCTCTAAGAAAATAAAAGCACTGCAGAATTTAAATATAAACCTGTAATTCCAAAAGGCGAAAGTTAAATCACATTAATTAGGGTCTGCATTTTACCTGTTGGGGAATTAAATTTTGATAAAAAGAAGGCGTGCACCCACTTTACAAACGTCCCTTTCTTGGCAGGCCAAGCATGGGACAAGGCGCGGTTTGGACCTTCCCGCCTCCAGAAGCAATTATACTGTCGAAAACTGCTCCCAGTATTACGCGCATTGACAACATCCCGTTCCGTGGCAGTGTCTTTCCTAGAAATGGTGTTACCGATCCCCTGTTCAATGGATGAATAAGCAATCTCTTGGTTGGCATCGGCATGAAGAGGCCTAATGATCTCATCCTCCAATAAAGATGTATCAGGCATCTCTTGCATTGCAAGTACAAACTCAAGCTTGGTGACAACCTCTCCAATAGTAGGTCACCTTTTAGAACTACTCTGCATGCATTGATAAGCAATTTTGGAAAATGCATCCAAACAGTTTGACAAAATACTTCCATTTAGACTAGGATCAATGAATTGACCAATTTTTCCTTCTTTCACATTATCCTCATGAGACCCATTGGGCATATACTCGTAGACAATAATCATCTCATGGTGGTCATTACAGTAACCGATAAGAGAGACAAGGTGGCTGTGTCTAACCTTTGAAAGCATCTCAATCTCAGTCCAGAACTCTGGAGCTCATTGATTTGACCTGAAATCCAACCGCTTGATAGCAACAATACTAGCCCCATTGCTGATGATCCCTTTGTAGACCTTCCCAAATCCACCCTTCCCAATGACCAATGCTTCATCAAAATTCTGGGTAGCAGATTTAATCTCTGTGAGTGAAAAGCGGCGGCATCCATGATCCGGCAGCAATGCCGCCGATGAGATTGTCCTCTCACCATAGTCTTCTTCTTCAAGATGCTGCCGCAAATAATACACAATGGTATTCAATAAAGCTATGAAAATCATAACACAGCTGAAAACGAACATGTACCCAACAAATGTATTGTGTATCAGAGAGACTAGAGAAAAAATATAAGTGGAAACAGCAATTCAAATGTATATGCAAATGAAGATACACACTAGTTTCTGAAATACTAAGTACACGGGGACCACTTGACTTGAACTTTTCGCACATCCAAAGAGAGCAGCAAGAAAGACATAAGAAGTATCTACATTATTAAAATAGGTGGTCAGATCATCAGGCAATAGCAAGGCCATTTCTAAGGAAAGACCCATCCAGCTAGTTTGTTTTAGTACTTAATTTTGGAATGAGGGAGGAGCTATTTACA
Organism: Adenophora triphylla var. japonica; assembly: GCA_022495995.1. NCBI lineage: Eukaryota > Viridiplantae > Streptophyta > Magnoliopsida > Asterales > Campanulaceae > Adenophora > Adenophora triphylla. The sequence continues at coordinate 21,944 of JAFEMH010004309.1, read as the reverse complement.
CCCACCCAAATTCTAAGTATACCTACCTTGTTAAATACACCCACCACTTTAACAATACATTAGAACTGGAGCTGGGCAACAAACCGGATCTGCCTCCTGCAAGAACCGAGGCTCCGTGCACCCATTTTCAGGGACGCCACAGGCGGCATGCTCGGAGGCGGTGTCCTAGACATGGCGTCGTTGCAGGTGAGGAGCTTGTGGATGAGGATGTTGGACATGGCGAGAGCTTCACTAGATCTCGCAGACATGGCGTCCTTTTCTTAGCATCGTCGTTTAGTTCTGAAATTACTTGCTCCATCCCAAGATGAAGGTCCTTTTTGTAATTGATCAAGAACCAAAATGGACGTATGGAGGTAGTAAACGTTGTGTAAACAGTCGAGGATAAAAGTTAAACAGCATGAAGATTCTGACACAAACCTTCTATCTGGAAGTGGAGCTTTTAATTATAATGTATGGAGAACCCATATAAAAACAACAAAGGGAGACAGATCCATCTAAAACACATAAACTAAAGGTTCAACTCCTCAGTTGCTATTATGATCACTCAGTTTTAGTGAACCACCACACGAATTAATCATTATCATTGATAGGCAAAAGCTAATATCAAACAATAAATTAACTTCTAATACAAGTGATGCATGCTGAAACACAGAAAATAAAAAGAGTCTCTCTTTGGCATTTTGTCAAACAGGTCATGTGACCAAATAGGGTCCACTTAATCAACCACATTATCAAATCCTATATATGACCATAACTTATTTTCAGTACAAGATGTGAACTTGGGTGGGGAATTGCAAGAGTAGCCTTAACTTCTAATCAATTTAAAAGGTCACTTTTAAGAACATAATAAAAGCTATCATAAGGGCATACCTGGAAATTAAAAGTTGTAGAAAACCAAGCATGTCAACAATATACAGTACATCTGAACATGTCAACAAAATTAAAGATTGCCAAAGCATAAAATGGAGTTAACGGATTCAACAATGATACCAAGCTTGACTTGATGAACTGAAGTAATTAGGTTTTATCACTTCTTTCCTTACTATGCCAAGTTACAAAATGCCACTAATTTATTGAGTTGTTTGCAATCAAACTCAAGCTCGAATTGAACGAGCTTGAGAAACAACCAAGTCGCACGAGTTTGGCTCAATATCTTATTGAATGAGGTTCAGTGGTCGAGCTCTACTCAAACAATCCCTGCAGACATCTTGGGCTCAAGCCGAACATGAGTTGGAGCTCGGGCAGCTCAGTTCACCCCACTGCCCTAAGCACCAGCAACAAATGATCTTAACTTGTTCCTATGTATTAGCATTCTTTAACACTATCGGGGATATAAATCTGATATTGAATCCTCTCCGCTGCCTGAATAATCATTCCATGCATCAGATATAGAATCCAGATATATATAGATGAGCTGCTAAGCATGAGAAGAACTCAGCCCATCGTTGGTCAGTCAACTGCATTTTCTTGGAATAAAAAAAAAAGTACATATGAACAACAATAAGGATTTCAAAAGCCAAAAATGGAGGCCCAATAAAGGAGATTTAGACAATGAAACCAAGCATTCATCATGTGTTCCAATTCACTAACATTCTTTGACACTATCGGGATATAAATCTGTAATCAAGTCCTCTCTGAAGCCTGAAAACGGAATCCACATGTCTGTTTCTGCATCAGATATAGACTCCTGAGATATATTGTTTCTAACATTCTTTAACACAATAAAGATTTCAAAAGCTAAAAGGCTTAAGAACGGAAATTTCAATAATGAAACCAAACACAAACAACACAAAGATCTTCATCATTTGTTCCAACTCATTAACATTCTTTAAGACTATCGGGGATATAAATCAGTCATTGAATCTTCGCTGCCTGAATAATGATTCCACATGTATGTTTCTCTATCAGATATAGACTCCTGATATATATCGTTACTACCACGAGTTAAGAATGCTGGCTCTGAAGGTTTAGGCAGAGTGGTAGATGAACTGCTAAGCATGAGAAGAACGGAACCCATGGTTGGTCTGTCAACTGCATTTTTTTGGATGCATAGTAACCCAATTTGGATGCATCTCACCACATCTAACTCAAATTGAATGCATCTCACCACATCAGCTCCATCATTTAGATCACCTCTCAATGTAAGATCAACAATATTTAAGGGTGTTCCTTCCCTCCAGTTTCTCCAAACCTGAAAGAACTCAAAGGTGAAACTACAAAATAGAGGTACTCAGATAATATGAAAGGAGGCAAGTACTTTATTCTGCAAAATATACGTACATTATCATTATTGGATTCAGAGTTACCGCCGTTAAAAGCATATATATTTTGGCCTCTTATGACTTGAAGAAGCAGAATACCAAAACTATAGACATCTGTCTTGACTGAGAGTTTCCCATTTATCACGTATTCTGGTGCCATGTAACCACTGAAATTGTAGCGAATCAATTATTAAACGCGAAGTCCAAGTTCATAACAAGAAACAAAACCACGTTTGTAATTCTATCCCTGTAACAAATGTTCCAAAATTTTACTACCATTCATTCTCTTGATAGGAAATACTTTTGGTCCACAAAGGAGTATGGTAAGATTCACATGGTTAACAGTTACTCCATCCCAAAAAGATAGTCCCTCTATTTTAGTTGTCAATTTGACTAAAATTTGATCAATATTTTAGGTAAGTTTATGTATCCTAATAATGAAAGTCTAAAATTTGTTATTAATACTCCCTCCGTCCCAATCTAAATGTCTCAACTTTCCTTTTTGGGCGTCCCACTTAAAATGTCTCAACCCAAAAAAGGAAAGTTTTTTTTACTATTCCACCCACTCATTCTCTCTCCTACTTTACTTTTACACTCACAACATTCTCTCTCCTAACTATTCCACCCACTCATTCTCTCTCCTATTTAATTTTTCATACAACATTTAAATTTTTTCTCTTTCTTACATCACTTTCCTTAATTCCCGCGCCGAACCCATTTTGAGACACTTAGATTGGGACGGAGGGAGTAGTATTTTAGTGGTGTATCAATAACACGTTTTAGAATTTCATTGGGGTAATTATTCTTTCCAAAAGCTTTGGTAAATGTTCAATCAAACTAACCACTGAAACGTGGGACTATCTTTCCAGGATGGATGGGGGTTTTATCTAGAAAATAACAACTTACTTTGTCCCCACGATGTTATCAGCAGAGCATTCAGATACACGTTGCTTTTGCAAATTTGCGAAACCAAAATCAGAAATTTTTGGGTCAAACTCTGCACCTAACAGAATGTTGCTAGGTTTGATATCACGATGAAAAATCTGAAATGGAGATTCCTCGTGAAGGTAATGAATTCCACGAGCAACACCTCGTATGATTTTATAGCGGTGATCCCAATTCAAATATGGATACTTAACTGCACCTGCATATACAGCCAAGTATGTGCTTTTATCAGAGCTCAGTAAGAAGAGGAGTAGACTAGAGACAAATCAAAATTTTCCATATCTGCAGGAAGTCCTAGGGTAGACTACATGCATCCTGAATGAAACAGTTGAAGTGAGAACTATAGATAAGCAAGAAAATTAACAATAATACCGAATAGGAAGCGATCAAGACTTCCGTTTTGTGCAAATTCATAGATGAGAAGCTTTTGTTTTCCTTTCACACAGAAACCAAGGAGCCTGATCAAATTCTTGTGGCGAACCTTTCGCAACAACATGACTTCATTTCTAAACTCTGATTCACCTTGTGCAGAAGTTACAGACAGCATCTTTATAGCTACTACTTGTCCATTCTGAAGCCTACCCTGAATGTGAGCAACAAACTTTGATAAGTTACACTAATTAATATGGTATTTCAAGAAAATGAAATCATGCATTTTACGTATTGATAGTGGCTATTACCTTGAAAACAAGACCAAATCCACCTTCTCCAAGCTTATTAGCATGGGCAAAGTAATCAGTCGCAGTCCTTACAGTGCCAAAGTCAAATTTAAAGGATTCTAATCCATCCAGACTTTCAGTTTCTTAAAAGTCATTCACAGATTCAAACAGAGAAGGTATTAGATGTGGGTAATAAAGAAAAATTCAATGTTTTTCTTAAATGTTTGGTCACGTTTGTAGATCAACTTAAACAATATCAAGGGCAGCTTCAATGAAAACAACATATCAGGCCAAAAATGTAACTACTTTTTTTTTAAATCTAAATTAGAATGGTAACAAATGATGTTCTAAATTGATAACCAAGCAAGCATAAGTTTTAAGAGAAGAAAATAAAACCTGAAGTTTGAAAACCAATCGAGAAATAGCCCATGAAGATGCTTAACTTGGTCAATTTGAATGCTCCCTCTGCCCCAGTTTATGCTTAAAAAAAAAAAAAAAAAAAAAAAAAAAAAAAAAAAAAAAAAACTAGACACAAGAACTAATAAGAGTCCTTTCTATTATAAAGTGGGGTAAGATTTTTTTAGTGGGGTAGAGAATAGTAAGTGGGTAAATGTTGTGAGTATAACATGTGGAGCCCAATGAATAAAGTAGTATTATTCCCTCCGTCTCATTTTGTTTGGCACATTTGACTTTTGATGGTCAAAACAAGTGAGCTTTGACAAAACATTAATGTCAATTTAATCATCCTAATGAAATTCAAAATATTGTATAATTTATCAATAACATTTTTTAGAATTTCGTTAGGATGATTAGATTGACAATAATGTTTGGTCAAAGTTCACTTGTGTTGATCATCAATAGTCAAATGTGGCCAAACAAAATGAGATAGAGGGAGTATAAATTTCCTTTTTTGGATTTAGAAGTAACGAATGAGACACCCATTATGGAAGTTTTTGAAGTATAAGGTGGGACCGAGGGATTATTTTCTAATTAGCATTAAAACTCAAAAGCCAGACCTAGTGGTATCACAAGATACTCAAAAATTCTATATGATGAATTAATGTTAGTGATACCAAGGCTATTTAGCATATCAGGGAACACTTGCAATCATGCTTTAGTAAAAACAGTTTTTTCTCAGTAAGCAATAATAAAAAGATTGTCTGGGCTCGAACAAGAATGAATTTACACTAATTATAGAGTCTGGGTTTTACCTGTTGTGGAACGAAATATTGATGAAAAGAAGGCATGCACCCTCTTTGCAAATGTTCTTTTCCTGACATGTAGAGCATGGGACATGACGAGACTTAGACCTCCCTGCCTCCAGAAGCTATCAATCTCTCCAAAATTGCTCCCAGTATTGGGCACATTGACAACCTCCTGCTCCGTGAAAGTGTCTCTCCCAGGAGCGGTATTACTGATCCACTGGTCAGTGGTAGAATCAGCAATCTCTTGGTTATCAAAAGTACCAAGAGGCCTATTGATCTCATCCTCCAGTAAAGATGTATCAGGCATCTCTTGCATTGCAAGTACAAACTCAAGCTTGGTGACAACCTCTCCAATAGTAGGTCGCATTTTAGAACTACTCTGCAAGCATTGACAAGCAATTTTGGAAAACACATCCAAACAGTTTGACAAAATACTTCCATTTAGACTAGGATCAACGAATTGACCAATTTTTCCTTCTTTCACACAGTGTTTAGCCCATCCAGCTAAACCACATTGCTCCTCATCCAATCTTGAAGCAACTGCAGGCCTACCACACAACACTTCAAATAACACTACTCCAAAAGCATACACATCAGACTTCTTTGTCAGCCTGTGGGTCAAGAAATACTCAGGATCCAAATAGCCAAATGTACCTTTAACATGTGTGCAAACATCTGTGCATGGTTGATTTGTTGGGCCTAGTTTAGACAACCCAAAGTCTGAGATCTTTGCTTCCATATTCTCATCCAAAAGAATATTTGAACTCTTCACATCCCGGTGTATAACTCTATGTTCAGTGCTTGTACCCGTGTGAAGGTAATCCAGTCCACGAGCTGCGCCTATACATATCTTGAGGCGTTGTACCCAAGATAGAGAACTTCTACTTTGACCAATTGATCTACCAACTTTGTACAGATTGTCCTCAAGAGACCCACTAGGCATATACTCATAGACAATGATCATCTCATTTCGATCATTACAGTAGCCGATGAGAGAGACAAGGTGGCTGTGTCTAAACTTTGAAAGCATCTCAATCTCAGTCCAGAACTCCGGAGCTCCTTGACTCGACCCAATATCCAACCGCTTAATGGCAACAGTACTAGTCCCACTGTCAATGATACCTTTGTAGACCTTCCCAAATCCACCTTTCCCAATAACCAATGCTTCGTTAAAATTCTGGGTAGCGGATTTAATCTCTCTGAGTGAAAAGCGTCGGCATCCATTATCCTGGAGCAATGCCGCGGATGAGATTGTCCTCTCACCATAGTCCTTTTCCTCAAGATACTGACGCAAATAATACACAATGGTATTCAGTATAGCTATGAAAATCATAGCACCAGTGAAAAGGAACATGAATGTGTAGTAAACCAGAAAGACTAGAGAAAAAGGATAAGTGGAGACACTAACAAGGTTTTTCAAATGTGTATGCAAATAAAGATAGACTCTACTTTCTGAGATATTAAGTTTGGTAAGTGGGGCCCGCGTCACTTGGAATTTTAGCACATCCACACAAAAAGCATCAAAAAAGTAGCTAAGAAGTATCTACACCATTAAAATAATTAGTTACATCATCAGGAAGTAACCAGATCATTTCTGAGAAGCACCCATTCAACTAGTATGTAGTAGGGTGTAGTACTTCATTTTTGGAAGATGCATCACTTTTCATAGAATTTATCATAATTTGAAAAATCATTAATATACCCAAAATACTATTAAATTATGTCAGCTAAAATTTAAGATGCCCATGAAGATTCTGACATAACATTTTCTCCGGGAAGTGGAACTTTCAACCATAATGGATGGAAGACCCTTATAAAACCCATTAAAAGGCTAACCCATCTAAAAATTCATAATAGAGAAACAACTAAAATTGTTTTAGGATCTCAATATGGTTTGTGGGGATGAGTTCGTTCAAGAAATGATGAAAAGAGAAGTCTTGCCTGGTGGACCTGATCATACGAACAGTGTAGCAGGCTTCAAGATTTGGCCTTGCGTTGTCCCCTGTTTGGCTGAAGAAGCGCGAGAGCAGATTAGCCAGTTCTTTGATTTGATGGCAAAATCCTTAAATGAAATTCTGCATAATGCAAGAGAGCGAAGGGGGCATATCTGTCTAGTCTTTGTTTCTACATGGAAGTTGAGGATCTATAATAAAAAACTGTGGAGTTGGAAGGTGATGAGTCCGGACCAGCTGGACCGGGTCCACGCTCTATCTGGTCCAAGGAACCAGTGACGTAGCACTCCCTAGATCGTCGGAGTCAAGACCGCGGACAGATAGACCCTTGAGGTCAAGACCGCGCTCCTCTCCGCGTCATCCTACTCCCGACCGGAGGGATCCTGACCGATGGCTTGGTGACCGCAGGAGGTATAACCGCTCCATCCGTGCCCGTGTCAAATACCTTTAACCGCGCCCAAAATGTTGACCACGGGCTCATACCTGCCTCCCGGTTAGTAGCAAACCTTACTGAGCAAGTTAGCTTATTGGCTCTGACATGCAAGTTGCCGGCTCACTCCGATCGCATTCAATGCGGCTCAGTCAGGCGCCTACAATGGCATTAAATGCGCCACGCCGAATACACGGCTCCTGTCCACATCAGCGATATCCCCTCTGACAGAGGATCCTCCTTCCCTGACAGACCCAATCAGATGCGGACACGTGTATGCGGTCAAGTACCAAAGTACCCTTAGGACTGACCTCATGGCTTACGTCAGCGGGTAGCTCCACATTGCCTATAAATAGAAGACCTTTGTCCCCTTGGACAAGGTAAGTTCCAAATATACATTGTAAGCCATATTGCTGTTAAACTCTAAACACTCACACACATTCAAGGCATTCAAAGCCTTATATTACTCAGTATTCTTACTCTCACAGCCGAGGGCCTGAGTTGGAGTAACATCCAACTTTGACCTTAACGGTGCTCTTTTGTGTTGTGTTCTAGGTACAATCAAGCCACCAAAACATATCCTCCCAGATATTCTAAAACCGTTCTGACCCTAAATAGCTTGGCGTCATCAGAAGGGTATCTTCATGCTTCTCTTTACTGTCATAAAATATTCACTGGGAGTTGATAAATATCAATGGAAGTACAAAAAGGGTTTTAGCAGAAGTATATACAAGAGAAAAGGTATTCAAGGATCACCAGGGGCAGGACTACTATTCAGAAAAATTGACTTCAAAAGAGTCATATTTCAATCAGTATGGTTAAAGAACGCTTCAATCAGTATGGCTAAGGAGCTCTGTCTTCTCATTCTGCCACTCGTCCCATCAGCCAAGCCATCACCATGAAGCATTCTGACAACTTCTGACTTTCTAGGACGGTTTGTTGACAATATCTGAGTGATTAGCCATTCTTGTCAAATCCTTTTGCCTCACAAGTTCATTGGCCTGAAAATTTCAATGAAACTAGTCCTAGGCAAAAGGGCTGAAAACATTTATCACATACAAGAATGATTTGGAGATGAGGGTCATTCATTTTTGTCAAACTGCGACCATGCTCCAAAAGCATCACACCATACCCTTAAACATCAGTCTTCTGCGAACAATTTCCAGTGTGCCCATTACATTAGTGGTAACATAAGTATCCTCATTGTCCATGAACTTAGTGAACCCTAAGTGTCCAATGAACACCTCAAACTCCTCATCCAATAACATGTTTGCAGCTTTACATTCCGGTGTCTGATTATAGGGACGCAATCATCATGTAAATACGCTAGGCCCCTTGCAGATCCCAGTGCAATTTGCTTCCTTGTCTGCCAACTGAGAGGGGATCGCCATTCAGTCGAGCTGCAATGGTGTCAATCAGGTGTGAGAACCACACTATATCAATAGGAAATTAATAAATCAAAGCAACAAGAACCCATAATAAAAATCAGATATACAAGGATCTAAACAATGATGAGGTTAGAACAGATACCACTGATATATGAGGCAACATTATTATTAGCCATATAGGGATACACAAGCAACCGTTCAGTAGGTGTCATGCAAAAGCCTCGCAACTGTAGTACATTTCGATGCATGGCCATGCCAAGCTTCCTCTGCCTGGAACTGAAGCTCCGTAAAATCAGCAAGCTCCTTTTGGAGTCTTCTTACAGCCACCAAACCAATCATCCTTTGTAAACATTACCAAATCCACCAATGCTCAAGTAATTTGCATCACCAAATTTACGAGTTGCAACTTGTAATTCACGGAAAGAATACCTCTTCAATTGTCCAAGATAAAGAACTTCAGCTGAACAGATAAATATAAAACAAAAAAATAAAGCCGAACATGAGTTCGAGTTCGAGCAGCTCGGTTCGCCCCACAGCCCTAAGCACCAGCAACAAAGATCTTCACTAGTTCTTATGTATTAGCTTTCTTCAACACTGCCGGGGATAGAAATCTGATATTGAATCCTCTCCACTGCCTGAATAATAAGTCAATGGACTTCTTGTCTAATTCCACATGTCCATTTCTGTATCAGATATAGAATCCTGATATAAACAGATAAGCTACTAAGTGTGAGAATAATTGAACCCATGGTTGGTCTGTCAACCGCGAGTTTTTCAAGTAATATAAAAGGTGATTCATTTAGGGAAGGACGGAGTGATATACAATACATAAGAACAACAATGAGGATTTCAAAAGCTAAAAGACCCAAGAATGGAGATTTCAATAATGAAACCAAACACAAACAACACAAAGATCTTCATCATTTGTTCCAACTCATTAACATTCTTTAAGACTATCGGGGATATAAATCAGTCATTGAATCTTCGCTGCCTGAATAATGATTCCACATGTCTGTTTCTCCATCAGATATAGACTCCTGATATATAATGTTTCTACCACTAGTTAAGAATGCTGGCTCTGAAGGTTCAGGCAGACTGGTAGATGAGCTGCTAAGCATCAGAAGAACTGAACCCATGGTTGGTCTCTCAACTGCATTATCTTGGATGCATAGCAACCCAATTTGGATGCATCTCACCACATCAGCTCCATCATTTAGATCAGCTCTCAATGTAAGATCAGCAAAATTTAAGGGTGTTCCTTCCCTCCAGTTTCTCCAAGCCTGCAAGAACTCAAAGGTGAAACAACAAAATAAAGGTACTAGATAACATGAAAGGAGGCAAGTACTCTATTCTCCAATAGATACGTACATTCTGTAAATTGTTATCAGAGTTATCGCCTCCAGAAAAATGCTTCATCATCTTTTGGCCCCTTATGACTTCCAGAAGCAGCATACCAAAACTAAAGACATCTGACTTAACAGAGAATTGCCCATGCATCAAATATTCTGGGGCCATGTACCCACTGAAATTATAGAGAGTCATTATTAGCGATTGATTGAACGCCGAATTCAAGTACATAACAAGACACAAAACTAAGGTTGTTTATTCTTTCCTAATAACAAATGTTGCCAAGAATCTAAGAACATCTATTCTCTTGATAAATACTCCATCCATCAAAAAATGATAGTCCAATTACGGTTTTTGTTTGTCCCAAAAAGATAGTCTCATTTCCAAAACAAATAGGTTAAAATCATTGAACTTCCAAAATTGTCAAGAAGAGGAGGAGAAGGGAGGATGAGAGACAACCAAGCAAGAAAAAGGTAATTAAACTGCATTAAGGGTGACGGAAAGGAAATAGGTTGTTCAATGGTTTGAATAGTCAACTGGGACTATCATTATGGGATGGGGGGAGTAATACTTTCGGTCCATAAATTCACATGGTCATAACTAAGTTATGTATCTAGAAAATCAGAACTTACTATGTCCCTTCAATTCTATCAGTGCTGCACTCAGATACACGTTGCTTTTGCAAATTTGCCAAACCAAAATCAGAAATTTTTGGGTCAAACTCTGAACCTAACAGAATGTTGCTAGGTTTGATATCACGATGAAAAATCTGAAATGGAGATTCCTCATGAAGGTAAAGAACTCCACGAGCAACACCTCTTATGATTTTATAGCGGTGATCCCAATTCAAATATGGCCGCTCAAATGCACCTGCATATAAAGCCAAGTATGTGCTTTTATCAGAGCTCAGTAAGAGGAGTAAACTAGAGACAAATCAAAACTTTTGGATATCTGCACGAAGTCCTAGAGTAGACTAAACCCAAAACAATGTTCTGCATATTCATATGATGTGACTTTGAACATCGTGATTATTGGAGTACGATATCCTGAAGTACAAAAAGCTCTCCAGTTATATAAGACAAACACAACCCTTCATCCCTCTTGATATTTACATGTTCCTTATCACTTGAATATGACCACATGTGATATGCATCCTCAATGAAACAATTAAAGTGCGATCTACAGACAAGCAAGAAAATTAACAGCAATACCGAATAGGAAGTGATCAAGGCTTCCGTTTTGCGCAAATTCATAGACGAGAAACTTCTGTTTTGCTTTCACACAGAAACCAAGGAGCCTGATCAAATTCTTGTGGCGAACCTTTTGCAACAACATGACTTCATTTTTAAACTCAATTTCACCTTGTGAAGAACTTACAGACAGCATCTTTATAGCTACTTCTTGTCCGTTCTGAAGCCTACCCTGAATGTGAGGACAACCAACTTTGATAAGTTATACTACTAATTAATATGGTATTTCAAGAACATGAAATAATGCATTTATACTATAATGATAGTTGCTATTACCTTGAAAACAGGACCAAATCCACCACGTCCAAGCTTGTTAGCCTCAGCAAAGTTATCAGTTGCAGTCCTTAGAGTGCCAAAGTCAAATTGAAAGGATTCCAATCCATCTACACCTTCAGTTTCTTAAAAATCCATCCACAGATTAAAAAATAGAAGGTATTAGATGTGGGTGATTGAGAAAAATCCAATGATTTTTATAAATGTTTGGTCACGTTTGTAGATCCACTTTAACATATTAAGAGAAGGATTTCGGTCATAAAAATGCTTATAATACTTGGTTTGATTAATTCCTAGGAGCAGTAAAAGTCTAAAGCTGGACCTAATGGCATAACAAGATACTCTAAAATTATATATGATGAATTATTGTTAGCGATATCAGTGCCATTAAACTTATCAGGGAACACTTGCAATGGGGCTCATGCAAAGTTAAAATAATTTTTCCTCAGTAAGCAATAACTAAAAGATTGTCTGGACTCGAGCAAGTATGAAGTTACTTGCAGCAAGCAATAAGCAAATAACAGAAATAAGCTAAAGAATGACCAATCATATAAGCTTTTCTTTCATGCATGCATGGAGGGGACAAACAACAGGTTGGAAAAATCATACTCCCTTTGCCCAGGCTAAGAGTCCTAACAAGAGTTTGCACACTTATTAAGAAAACATTAAGAAATAAGTAAACAATTGCAAGAGGGCTGAGGACATAATTGTCCGTAACACTATTAATGATTCAAGTGGGTAAAAAGTAGGGCAGAAAGTACTGGGTTTTTTGTAATTCTACAAAAAAAGAGGATATAAATGTCCAAAACACTATTCATTACCATTTTGGGAACAAAGCAATATAGGACTCTTAGTCTAGGACGGAGGGAGTAATTGTCATTGACCTTTTTTATGTTTTCATGGTGAAAATAAAAACACGGCAAAATTTCAGTATCTCTCATTCCAAACAGGCAAATGTTAAATCACACTAATTAGAGAGTCTGTGTTTTACCTGTTGTGGATGGATATTTTGATGAAAAGAAGGCGTGCAATCTCTTTACAAATGTCCTTTTCTTGGCAGGTCTAGCATAGGAATAAGCGAGGCTTGGGCCTCCCAGCCTCCAGAAGCTATCAACCTGTCCAAAACTGCTACCAGTATTGCGTGCATTCACAACCTCCTGCTCCGTGGAAGTGCCTCTCCCAGGAGCAGGATTACTGATCCCCTGTTCAGTGGATGAATTAGTAATCTCTTGGTTGTCATAAGTACCAAAAGGCCTAATGATCTCATCCTCCAGTAAAGATGTATCAGGCATCTCTTGCATTGCCAGTGCAAACTCAAGCTTGGTGACAACCTCTCCCATAGTAGGTCGCCTTTTTTGAACTATTATGCAAGCATTGGCAAGCAATTTTGGAAAATTCATCCAAGCAGTTTGACAAGATACTTCCATTTAGACTAGGATCAACGAATTGGCTAATCTTACCTTCTTTTACACATTGTTTAGCCCATCCAGCTAAACCCCATTGCTCCTCATCCAATCTTGAATCCACGGCAGGCCTCCCACATAACACTTCAAATAACACTACTCCAAAAGCATACACATCAGACTTCTTTGTCAGCATGTTTGTCAAGAAATACTCAGGATCCAAATAGCCAAATGTACCTTTAACATGTGTGCAAACATCTGTGCACGGTTGATTTATTGGGCCTATTTTTGACAACCCAAAGTCTGAAATCTTGGCTTCCATATTCTCATCCAACAAAATATTTGAACTCTTCACATCTCGGTGTATAACTCTGTGTTCAGTGCTTGTACCCGTGTGAAGGTAATCCAGTCCACGAGCTGCGCCTAAACATATCTTAAGGCGTTGTATCCAAGGTAGAGATCTTCTATTTTGACCATTTGATCTACCAATTTTGTACAGATTGTCCTCAAGAGACCCACTGGGCATATACTCATAGACAATGATCATCTCATTTTGATCATTACAGTAGCCGATGAGAGAGACAAGGTGGCTGTGTCTAAACTTTGAAAGCATCTCAATCTCAGTCCAGAATTCCGGAGCTCCTTGACTCGACCCGATATCCAACCGCTTGATGGCAACAGTACTAGTCCCACTGTCAATGATCCCTTTGTAGACCTTCCCAAATCCGCCCTTCCCAATAACCAATGCTTAATTGAAATTCTGGGTAGCAAATTGAATCTCTGTGAGTGAAAAGCGTCGGCATCCATTATCCGGCAGCAATGCCGCAGATGAAATCTTCCTCTCACCATAGTCCTTTTCCTCAAGATGCTGCCGCAAATAATACACAATTGTATTCAGTAAGGCTATAAAAATTATTACGCCAGTGAAAAATAACATGTTTCCAACTGATGTATGGTGAAACAGAGAGACTAGAGAAAAAGGGATAGGTGGAGACAGGAACAGAGTTGTTCAAATGTGTATGCAAATTAAGATATACTCTACTTTCTGAGATATTAATTTTAGTATGCGGGCCCCGCTTGACTTGGACTTTTAGCACAGCCACAGAAAGAAGCAAGAAAGACCTAAGAAGTATCTACATCATTTCTAAGAAACACCCATCCAGCTAGGTCAGAGTCAGAGTATTACTTCATTTTTGGAATATGCTCCTTTTGTTCAATCAAAGAATATGGTTAAAGTAGAATGACTAAGGGATACATTCTTTTCCATAGAGTTTATCATAATTAGATAAATCATTAAAGTGCCCAAAATATTACTACCTCCTTCCCAAAATGGATGTCCGAAAAATTCAAAATTGCTCTTGATCAAGAGCCAATTGGAAATGTTTTTGACATTCATTTTGGGACGTAGGGAGTAGTATTTATGTAAAGTGTAAATTTTAAGATGCCTATGAAGATTCTGACATAATATTTTCTTTCGTGTGTGAAACTTTCAAATAGAATGTACGGAAAACCCATATAAAAACCTATTAAATGGGACTAACCCGTCTAAAAACTCATAATAGAGAGACAAATAAGATTATTTCATGGATCTCAATATGGTTTGTGGGGATGAGTTGGTTATGGAAATGATGAAAAGGAAAGTCTAGCCTGGTGGATCTGATCATGCAAACAGTATAGCAGGTTAACCAGTTCTTAGATTTGATGGCAACATCCTTGGGTGAAGTTCTGCATATTGCAAGAGAGTGAAGGGGCAAATCTGTGTAGTCTTTGCTCTGTGTTCAAAAGCAATCAGATGAATTAAATTGCCGCACCACTTCAAATATATGCAGCCGGGAAAATCAATGCGGAAAACTCACAAGCTGGATAATTCAAATTTCTGTCAACAAACTGATTTAAGTGATAAAACTAGAGCGTTTACATGAAAAAGAATAATAGGAAGTTCAGGAAAAGCATACGTAGGAGTGATTAAGGTAATTACAGCTTAATGACGATCATGAGGTCTGATTACATCCGTTTTCTTACTCACTACGTCCCAAAATAACTCAGTTTCGGACTGAGGAAGTAATAGACTTTTAACAAAAAAGTTTATCCCCCTACATGAAAGTTTAGGATCTACATTGAAAAACAGTGGAGCTAGAAGGGTATATTTCCTGATTCTCATCATTGTCATAGAATTGTCATTGGAAGTTTATAACTATCAATGGAAGTACATAGAGGGTTTAAAACACACACACACACATATATATAAGAGAAAAGGGATTCAAGGATCACCACGGGCAGGAAAAGTATTCAGAAAAATTGACTTCAAAAGAGTCATATTTCTAACAGCGTGGTTAAGGAACTCTTCAATCAATATGGCTGAGGAACTCTTCAATCAGTATGGCTAAGGAACTCTGTCTCCTCATTCTGCCACTCGTCCCATCTCTCAGCCAAGCCATCACCATGAAGCATTCTGACAACTTCTGACATCCTAGGACGTTTGGTTGGTAATCTCTGAGTGCATAGCAGAGCTAACTGGACTAGTTGCTCTACCTCTTCAGCAGCGTAGTTTTCTTGCAGACCCACATCAACCATTCTTGTCAAATCCTTTTGCCTCACAAGTTCATTGGCCTGAAAATTTCAATGAAACTAGTCATAGGCAAAAGGACTGAAAACATTTATCAAATTGATACAGAGATCCAAGCGATGATCTTTTTTTAGTATCAATACTTCAAACGGACTCTTGTTTTCTTTTTAATATTTATAAGAAACCATATAACAAGAATGATTTGGAGATGAGAGTCATTCATTTTTGCCAGATTAAGACTATGCTCCATGTTTGAATAATTAAGGGAAAGAGTAGTCAAATACACACAAATATGAATGGAAAAAAAAAGAAAAGATCTTATGTTGAAGTAGTGACTGCTTACCCAAACCACCAACATGATATCCGTATCAGTAGCCTTCTGTCCAGTTATGAGCTCCAAAAGCATCACACCATACCCATAAACATCAGCCTTCTGAGAACACTTTCCAGTGGAGAAGTACTCAGGAGCAATGTAACCATATGTACCCATTACATCAGTGGTAACATGAGTATCATCGTTGTCCATGAACTTAGCGAACCCAAAGTGTCCAATGACCACCTCAAACTCCTCATCCAATAACATGTTTGCAGCTTTAACATTCCGGTGTATGATCATAGGGACGCAATCATCATGTAAATAAGCTAGGCCCCTTGCAGATCCGATTGCAATTTGCTTCCTTGTCTGCCAACTGAGAGGGGATCGCCATTCAGTTTGCTCTGCAGTAGTGACAATCAATTGTGAGAACCACAGTAATAAATCAGAGTAACATAAACCCAAACAAAAATCAGATAATCAAGGATCAAAAACAATGAAGATGCTACCTCTTAAATATGAGGCAACATTATTATTAGCCATATAGGGATAAACTAGCAACCGTTCAGTAGGTGTCATGCAAAAGCCTCGCAACTGTAGTACATTTCGATGCATGGCCATGCCAAGCTTTTCGACCTCTGCCTGGAACTGAAGCTCAGTAAATTGAGTAAGCTCCTTTTGGAGTCTTCTTACAGCCACCGAGGAGCCATCAACCAAGCATCCTTTGTAAACATTACCAAAGCTACCACTGCCCAAGTAACTTGTATCACTAAAATTACGAGTTGCGACTTGTAATTCACGGAATGAATACCTCTTCAATTGTCCAAGATGAAGATCTTCAGCTGCACAGTTAAAACGAAACAAAAAAGTAAATAAAGAAAGAGTATCTGGTTCGACCCAACTTCTACATTTCGGAGGAGGAAAAAGCCATAGACCACCAGCCCCCGACTTATAGGCACTTTCTTGTTGACACCTCATGCTTAATCCAGGTGTTATTAACAGTAACAAATCACACAACATCAATATGGACAGAGAAAAAGGGAAAGGTTGAGAAAGATGATCGTCTGATGAACTACATGACTTGCGTAAAATATTGAGAGAAAAATGGACAGCTACTAGAATAAAAAAATCTAACAGAGAAGCGATAGCACAAAGGGACAAACACAATTAATAACCAAAGTTAAGATCACCAACATGAGACATGGATTTATGCGACCATAGAGAAAATTGAATGGTTATTCCAAAATTATGTTACAGTGCAATCAAATGAGGTCATATGTAACATTTCTGGAGGAAATGATGGAGATAAAATCATCTTTAACACATGCTCCCTCCGTCCCACATGAATGTAGACTTATTTCCTTTTTCGTCCGTCTCACGTGAGTGTAGACTACCCAAAACGGAAAGTTCTTATAAGTTTACATTCAATGAGACCCACTTGACATACTCACAACAACAATCCACTTACTATTCCTCCCACTCATTCTCTCTCCTATTTACTTTTCATACAACACCTCCTCCACTCATTCTCTCTCCTCTTATCATACTATTATTTGTTAGTTATTGTGCCCAAAATTTTGGTCCACAATCACGTGGGACGGAGGGAGTATTATACAAGAAGCATCATGGTGTCATGTAATCTAATAATGTCGTTAATGGTCACACACATGTTAACTGCATGTAAAATTTCTAGGATTTACACCTTCAGAGTAGGTTCATCACTTTCGAAAGAAAAATATGCTGGCAGCAATAAAAGATGAACTCAAGTTACCTGAGAAGACCTGAGGTTTGGTTGAAAAAAACAACCTAACCTTCTTCATAATTGATCTTTTCTTCAAAGGCTTTATGTTTGGCTGGCTATGGCTTGAATCACCCAACTGCCTGCTCTCAACAATCTGCTCATTATCAGCATTAATGACTTCCCCCTCTGTTGACATACCACCAACACCATTGCTAGCCTCTGTTACCGTTGACAAATCTGCACCATCTTGGTCTCCGTAACCATGAGTATCACTAATAACATCAGCCTCAACTCCATACGAAGCGTTTCCTTCTTGCAGTGCCAAGGCATACTCGAGCCTGGTCACAACCTCAGCCATTGTAGGCCGTCGTTTCGAACTATTATGCAAGCATTGTTCTGCAATTTCTGCAAACACCTTCAAGCACTTTGATACAATGCTCCCACTGATATTAGAATCGACAATATCAAGTAGTCTCCCCTCTTTGATGCACTGCTTCGCCCAGAAGGCTAAACCCCATTGTTCCTCATCGAGTCTTAAATTCACCGCTGGCCTTCCACACAACGTTTCAAGTAACACCACCCCAAAAGCATAAACATCAGACTTCCTAGTAACCCGACGGGTTAAGATATAATCGGGATCTAGGTAGCCACGTGTGCCTCTAACATGGGTGCTAACATGTGTGCATGTCTGATTTGCCGGACCAATTTTGGAGAGTCCAAAGTCTGAGATCTTTGCTTCCATATTTTCATCCAGCAAAATATTCGAGCTTTTTACATCCCGATGTATGACTCTATCTTGGATACTTGTACCCGTATGAAGGTAATTTAACCCACGGGCAGCACCTATGCATACCTTGAGGCGTTGCACCCAAGATAGGGAAGAATTATTATCGCCCCCTAATCTATGACGCTTGTGCAGCCTTGACTCAAGACTACCACCAGCCATATACTGGTACACAATGATCATCTCATCATGTTGATTGCAGTAACCAATTAGAGTGACAAGATGACCATGTCTGAACTTCGAAAGCATTTCAATCTCTGCCCGGAACTGTGGGGCTCCTTGTTTGGACCCAAAATCCAGACGCTTGATGGCAACAGTACTAGCCCCATCATCAATGATCCCTTTGTAGACCTTCCCAAATCCACCCTTCCCTATGACCAATGCTTCATCGAAGTTCCTTGTAGCCGATTTTATCTCGCGAAGAGAAAAGCGACGACATGAATAATGATCCAACAACACCGATGATGAGTTCTTCCTCTCACGATCATAATTTTTTTCCTCACGCTGTCGCAAGTAATACACAATGATATTCATTAAAGTGATGAAAATTATAACAGCATTGACAAAGAACATCATTCTCAAAACTAATGTCAATCTGAGTAGTTAATTTTAATCACAGACTAAAGGAAAATAATAGCAACAGAGTTTCTCAACAAGTAACCCAACTAAGAATAATATACTCCCTCAGACTTCAAATTCCCCCAAGAAAGAAATTCTCATTTCTAAAAGAGAATACAACTAACAATTTAGATCAATCTGAAGGAGGTATAATCAATTAATAGCTGTAAAACCCTAAAAAATTGAATTGTTAAGTAGGTGGGGAATCAGACAAGGCGGCTAGACTAACTTTAATTTTGTCAACATCACGAGAATGCAGGAAGGACAACCATAAAAATATCTATCGACACTATTAAATAAATAAACAAAATGGTCACGTCAATGGAAACCAAGAGTCTCATTTCCAGGAAATAACAGGCTACATAGTACATTGTCGACATCATTTCTAAGAAATTGCAGGCTAGCTACCTAGAAAATACGGAGTATCATGTATACACACCGTGTATAGTCCGTTTGTTCAGTTTATAGAATCCAATCTTCCCGCCGGTGACGATTTGATCTCAGGTTGTTGATCGCCGACAACAACATCGGTAAATTGACCTGGTCTGACCCTAGTCAGCTTCTTCTTCCTCCTCAATTTTGCCAGTATAATGATAATCAAATGGAAATGGGGTTAATTATTTAACGAACTGTTTGGAATTCGATTCCGTTAAACTGATATCATTCAAAAAAAAAAAAAAATCCTAACATTTAGAAAATTATGTTTTAAAAAAATATGTGATGATATTTTTAACATGTAACTTCTATTATCTATATTATAATAATGATAAAAAATAACCACCAATCGATTGGCTTGCATGTTAATCCACAAGATTGTCTCAACTACCCAATCCTACGGCTATTCTCGATTTTCGTTCGTCAATTTGGATCATTAGATTAACTCTCAAACTCTCTCATCCTACGAAGTTTGGCAGCTACCATATCTCTCAAGAGTTGGTTTTGGGAGAAACTAGTTTCTCCAAATATTATAAAAAGCTTATTTTATTTTAAAACCGGTTCAATGACCGGTTCAAAAAGCTCGGAGTTAGTTCTGCTAGCTTGGTTTTAAAATTCATGAGCTGATTTTTTTAAGTTCTAAAAACAATGTACATTTTTTTTATAATATTCTCAGTAAAGCTAGCTTTTCCTATTTACGATTCTCTCAATCCCCTTCTCTCTCTCTCGATGTCCTCTTTTTCTTTAAAACTCCGTTTTCTCTATCAACTGATATTTATTTTTCCTACTTTACTGAGAATTCCAATTTTATTGTTATTATTTTTAGTATATTAATTTCTTTGGAAAAATATTTTTAAGAAATTTGATTTTTTTTATTTTTTTTTTTTTGTGGATTTGACAATGCGGGAAAAAAATTAAAATGAAAATAGCAGAATCCAGAAAGGAAAAGTGAAGTTCAAATTCTAACCGTGAATAATTAGATCAGAAGATGGAAAAAAAAATAATTGGAAAAAGTAAAAGAAAATAGATTTGAGAAAGGAGGTGCTAAGTTGGGTGGTAGATATTTCTTCTGTGAGAGGAAGGAATGAAATGGAGACAGAAATTTGTTGGAGATCTCATGTGGGAGAGGGAAACAAAATGGGGCTTTGTTTGGGAAGGAATATACGGGTGCGGTGGGATTTAACGGCCGATTGAAGAATTGGGTTGCCGAAAAGAGAGGGGAAGTAGATTGGACTAACAAAGTGGAATGAGGAAATGGGAAGAGGATGGAGTAGGGGCGGGGAGGAGTGGGTGGTGCGGATGGAAAGGGTAGGGCTGGGTTACGGAGGGGTTGGTGTTGTTGAAGATATATTATAGGGAGAGTGTGGAGATCTGGGAAACAAGCAGATTTTTGGAGAAGATGAGGGATTGTGGGTTTTGGTTGGGGATAATATGTTAATATAGTATATTAGTTTTATAAGATAATAAATTTTATTTAAAATAATAGAGATTTGATCACAAAAGAATTCTGTTAAAAAATCAAAAGTAAGAGATAATAGTAAGATTCTCGTATAAAGTCCTTTTCATTTTGAAACCCTTTCCAAAAACTCCTGTTTTCTCTCTCTCAATATATTTTTTTTTTTCTATTTACTTACATCCAATTTTATTGTTATTTTAGTATATTAATTTTTGAAAAATAATTTTTTTAAGAAATTTGATTTTTTTAGCCGAACTTCATAAGAACTACCGATCGGGCTTTTAAATAAATAAATGCCCATATTTCAAACTAATATTATAAAAGCTACACTATTATTACACACATGGTAGGAATATGCAAACAATAAAAGGAAAAAAAAATTACGATACCATCCTAAAATAAAAATTAAATATGAAAAAAGTGCATGATAACCCTTATGCTTTTATAGTGATATATGATTAGTTTATAGTATATATTATGTGAAAGAGTGCAAAATTCAAAAATTAAGTAGTAATGGTAATTATTATGCATGCTTGCAATATAGGATCGTAGTCTATATATTTCTCATAGTTAAACCAATGGGACAGTTTAATATGGATTGGATGGTACATATTTTTTGGCTTGAAATGGTTGGCATATTAGGAATAAATTGATAATTAATTTAAATTATTGGTGCGGCCATTATTGAGGCCGAAATTTTGACCGGAGATTAAGGGTAGTTCGATGTGGGCACCTGTATTATTGAGGCTGAAATCCTTTGACCGGAGATAAAACGGGAAATTTTGTATTTATACCAAAAATTTCTCTTACCCTTTCCGCGACCGAACCGACTATCTTCCAATTACAAGGCACCAATTTCCAATTAGGTTGTGCTTTGCAATGACTAGTAAATAAGTCACAAGGTCAATCTATTAAATT